>OZ012662.1:94995476-95595476 GCA_963942545.1 Oxycera nigricornis | reverse complement strand
ATTGGACCATAACACTGACAATAGCTGCAACCGGCCAAGCACATATCAGGACTCCACCCCAGCATGGTGGTGGTGCAGGGTTCGGTTTTATTGCAAACAACTGTTGAAATCGATAGGAAATTTCAATATAATTTTAGCTCATCAAGTATAATAACAGAATCAATTACCCAAATCATTGTGTCCAAGCCATGCATGAAAAAATCTATTGATATCATTATCATGGCTGTACCTACTATACTAGAAGCAAAAATTGTAACGTATTTTACACAGCACAATGTGAGCACGGCAAATATTATAGCGCCCCCGGCAACGGCGACAAGCACTTCTCGTTGCTGTAATTGAAGGAATTATATTTTAGAAAACAAAATATAAGTATTCAGAAAAATCAAAAAAATTTAGTCGATAAAATTAATCTCCATAATATTGTAACAGGATAGGCCTAAAAATCCACTCAATTTCATTTTCATTGCATCTTCGGTTAGCTACGTCAATTTTATGACCAATTATGGCCTAACCAATCATTCATTCCAACCAAGACGACGATATTGATAGCTAGGTGCTTCAGAATTGAATGTACGGAAAGCTAAGCGACTACAGGAGGGTCTTCTTCTATACGGCTAACATTACAGGAAAATATAAAATTGATAAAAGAACGCTGCTCTTTAGAGTACAATTTTAAAATACCACCTTGATCAAAAAGTTCCCGGAATCACCACCGTGTGGCGCTCCTAGACACTCGATTTGTCTAATCTTCACACACACGCACATCTGTTATTGACATTCTGTCAAAATTTCAGCTTGATAGCTTGACATTTGTAAAAGTTACGCTGTGTTGAGCACATCTGCTTTTGTGCGTGTTAGCGATTTTTTCAACATTAAAAATCGAATTGATTTTGCAACAACGAGCTTGTATTAAATTTTGTGTTAAAAACGATTTTAATGGTGCTAAGACATTGGGAATGTTAGAAAAGTGTTTCGGCAACGATTCTCTGAAGAAAACAGTCGTTTATCAGTGGCACGAACGTTTCAGAAGTGGCCGTGATGGCTCTGTTGACCATACCGGCAAACGAATATAAAAAGTGTTTCGAGGACTGGATCAAACGATAGCATAAGTGCATTGCAATCGATGGGGAGTATTTTGAAGGAGACAATATCGATTTTGGTGAATAATATTGTATTTTTAATTTTCTGAATAAATTCCGGAAACTTTTTGATCAAGGTGGTATATATTCATAGAATCAACAATGAATTTGTGTGAATATGAATATCAAAAAATAATTGCAATTTATCACAAACATATTAAATCAGCTTCCTAGTGCGTATATTGTCATAAGATCTCCACCGCCAAAGCGTTAACACACGAGAATGATTTACCAAACCTTCGCGATCAACAATATCAACAATAAACTACTTCTAGATCTTTTCGAATTCAAGAATTGCACTCAGAACAAGCAGAAAATTGTATATTGACAATACGATCCGCGAATAGTAGAGAACATTACCCATCAGCTTGCCACTACTTTATAAGAACGGCTCCAGAGTGCGCTGGGATTCCAAGTTGAATCGAGCGGATGAAGGCTTTAAGAGCGCGATAATGAATTTTTATATCAGATAAAAGAATCTTTGTATTTGTTTCGTATAGAAAAGAATTAAGTACAGTGCACACAGTAAATACTGTACAGATATTTATCAGAAATAGCGTTTGTGTAAAACAATTAGTAATAAAATGTGTTCGTAAATTCGAAAATCCCTGATGGACGCACAACTAATAAAATGAAACATAAGAAAGCCAAATAAAATATACAACTCACCCCAAATTCATTATTTGGCATAGTAGCAATACATATCACCATGGCAATTGCAGCCGTTATTGCTCCAGCAAAAGCACTAACAAGTGCCGAAGCAATTGGATGGGCGGAGCCTACAACGGCACCAAAAAGTCCAGCAATCACGGCTAATGCCGAATAGGCAGGGCTAATAAATACAGTGATTTCATGTTTTTGTAGTAGAAATATACAACCAGCCCCAGCTGCTAGTCCGCTTAGAAAACCGATTGCACGAAGACATCGATAACCTGAAAAGAATTCGATCAGTTACGCTTAACATATATTTTTTTTAAATAAATATTTATTTAAATGAAATATTTAATTTTAACATTTATGTTGGTGTTACATATGAACAATTTATTAAGTTCCCAACATATTTTTATATCAAAATAAAACGACAAAAAATTAAAATTTCCAATTCTAATTTTGAATTAAATTTATAAAATCCATTCTAACAAATTACAATGTATAATTCACAAATATTTTAAACCCAAAATATTTCATAGGCTAACCTAATAAAGCGTACACAATTCCAAATACAGCAACTGTTGTCCATAATAACGCCGATATCGTTTCTGATGGAGTTGATGGACATGCCGGATTTTCCATTGCACCCTAAATAAAATTAACGAATGCATTAGTCATAGTTTACATTGATATCAGAATATTTGGCTATTCAACAAATAGTTTTTTTACCGCTTAAAATTTGATTGAGGATTTATCTCTGATAGCATATATTTGATATACCAACGCATATGATGGCATATTTTTGATATACCCCTTAGGGACACAATAATTCCCGTTTGTTTACATGGATTGCAACAAACGATACCGCAAACGACTTGTGACAAAATTATCTTTAGTAAACTTGGATAGTTTCTTGCGGGTAAAACAAAAATGGTGTGATGCTCTAAAAATGTCCACCCTTCATGGCGTCGTTTTCGGTTTATAACTTTTTTTTGGATTGCCACCACGTGAAAATAATGTACACCTTGCTGCAACTGAAATTTTACACAATTTTGCTGTACACAACATTTTAAGGCGTCCATGGTTACTAATATATATGAGTTCCATTTTTCGTCTTTAAAGGCAGAATCAGGCTTTCTTCGTTGAGAGTCGAGTCTAATAAATAAATTTCCGAAACAAGTTCACTAATTTTCGAATCAAATAAACCAATTTCCAATCCAATGGCATTGTTACTCCACTAACACACATTTTTTTGGTAATTGTTATAGAAATTATTCGTGAGAAAATCAAACATTCTTCTTTGTCAAAATTATTTGTATTCGTCTTGTGTTTATGAAAATTCGCTCTATGGAAAACAATTTATTGTTGATTTGGGAAATGTGTTGTTTTATTACGAAGTTTTGTGGAAAGTGCAGTTCCAAACTAATTCTTAATTGTGATAAATAACAGTTAAAAGATTTTTTTAAATCGATGCCTTAAAAGTTAGAGATATTCGGGATTCAGCAGCCGATTAGTATGGCCGCTTTAGGCAATGAAATCATCATTACTTGATTAACACTCCTTATTTTATTGTAAAATATTTTAGTTAGTGTTATTAGATCAAGAACATAATTAGTTTATATAATTAATGGTGAAATGGGATAGTGCACGTCCTATACTTATATAGATTCTTTCGCAGGCCGTATTGCGTTGTCGGTAGGGTTTCCCGGTAGAAGTCCACTATTTTTTATATTCATTTCGTTTCCTCTCATCCATGACGCTCGGTGAGCTAGTCGCCATAATAAAAATTTGAACTCGGAATCTATATGATTGACTGTCTTGGTCAGTCATTCTTCGCGGAACTTATCAGTTTGGTGACTGTTAGTCAGATTGCGCTCAAAACGGTGAGGCCTTCGAGTGTTGATCATTGGGCTGAGGCACGTTCATGAGGAATGTGGTAACTGAAACTTGATTTTTCGCGTTTTGGTCACCTTGTTGGGAGTTGTCCCCACATTCAAAAAAATGTCTACCTGCCGAAAACGAATGAATGAATTTCTGTTACACTGAACTATTTGCGGATTAATTCAACTTGTCCCAAATAATACTCAAAATACGGCGCACGACCTTATCCCAACCCATATTTATTATATAATGTACTCAAATCAACTCCTTGATTCATATTATTGCTGGATTCCAACTTAGTAACAAAGAAAGTTAGTTAAATGATAGTCAAAAATATTCAACCGTATTTAAGGTTCGGGACTATATTAACGGAAGCGATGTGCAAATGGAATACGTCTCCTTCAAGAACATTTGCAAAGAGTAATCTAGGCTGTTGGAAATAGTGCAAGTGTGTTTTCAACTTCAATACCTCCTTTTTAATATTTTGAATACCTACAACCACAAATAACATAGTCAGCAAGATAAAGTGATGTTAATTATTATTATCATAGAAGATGCAATCTTTAAATTAATTTCTCTAACTTTGTAGAAAACTTTCTCATATTGCTCTGAATTTCATCAACAGCTACTCGAATTAGAACAATTTTACCTAAGATAAATGCAAGCCTAATTACAATTTCCACAACATTAACTATCATCTCCACAACATTAACAACTATCATCTTCCTATGGTGTTAAACATACTCAATAGAGTAATGATCCCAAGTCGTACAATCTTTGCAAATAAAATTGAAAGCATCTTCATTTGGAGATAGTTTGGATGTCATTACTGGAATTACCTATTTTTCTTTATGTTTCAAATCCACTTGGATAAATGATGTATTACTTGCTTGTTTTTTTTTGTGGGAAAAATTTCTCTCCGCACTTTAAATAGTTCATGCTAAACAGTTTTGGTAGGTTTTTGCTAACGATTCTCATTAAGAGCGAATGATAACAATCAATGGTTAAGGTCTAAAGATTAATTTGAAAATATTTTAGAAAGAAACCTGTATGCTTGTGTGTATGTATGTCCGTGTTCATTTGTATTCTACGAAAATAATTCTTGAAGGAAATTTACCGATTTGGTTGAGGTGTCGAAGCGTATTAGCAATTACGCGAGTTGATTAGATTTTGGGAAAATTCGGTTGGACAGTTTTTTTTTGTTTTGACACATCCAAGGTCAATTCTGTTCTGATGCGCATCGTGTGTTTTGAGAAATGTTTGCTGGTTTTCAGATGGAGCGAAATGTCCAATTTGACACCTGGGGTGCGCCATCTTTTGTGTCGGTATGTAAACACTTACTAACTTTGACATTTGTCTAACTGATCGATTCGATTAGACATGTTTTTGAAACGGCAATTCAGTACAATTTGAACCATGAATCGCTTCACACCGAAATAACGTGCCGTTTTAACTCAACGTGCAGACCGTCGAAAATATCTTGGCCAACAGGCACCGTCTGACAACATTTTTCGTCGTTACGTGTTGAATTTCGTTTAGCACGGGACAGTGGGAGATCGTCGTCGTGTAGTTCATCAACGACCAAGACATCTCAAGACTTGACGGTTACTGGTTTTAACAAGACCGTGTGCCATGCCACACTGCAAATCACACAATTCAGTTTTTGCAACAAAAATTCCCTGGACGCCTGATGTTAAAAATAGGCGACATTGAATGGCCACCAAGATCTCAAGATTTGGACACTTCGGATTTTTTTTGTGGGGCTATTTGGAAAGCAAAGTGTACGCCAGCAAGTCTCAGAGCATGAACGAGCTCAAGGCAAACATTCGTGCCGAAATCATCGCTATAACGCCCGAGATGCTCGAAAAGGTAATGGAAAATGCAGCAAAAAGGGCACATTTTGTTTCGGCACATAAAGGCGGCCACATAATTGATGTTGTATTCAAAAAGTAGCGAAAATCAATTGCAAACGACCAAATTGAATAAAAATACCTCATATATAGAAATCGTTTTTTTTTCAAAGTTAGTAAGTGTTTACATACCGAGACGAAAGATGGCGCACCCTGTACAACCGAAAACTTGAACTTACAATTTCTGTAAGAAATAACACATCATTGCAAAACAACGGATTAGCAGTTTTTAGTGGTGTATTGAAAATAAATTTGGCTTTTATTGTTTCTAGCATTTTCGTACTGTGTGTGATAGAACAAGTGTGTATGATTGACATTTAGCTGTTTCGCCGCATGTTGCCAGCGTTAACTACGGAATTTCCACTTGACTCCGGTAGAAACAGAAGTCGGGAAATTCTGTGACCTCAAATATATGAGTAAAATAAATCCAGTAAAAATTGTGAGTTTTAACGAGAATACTGCTGAGATTTTCTCCATGCATAAGAATTTAATGCTATTGAAACACTACAGCTGATAATGAGCTCAATCTGGCTCATAATGAGCTGGCGGTAAGTAAGTTAAAGCTATGGTATGTCATTAGAAGTTAAATGAAGTAAAAAATTTACGGTTGCAAGTGCCATGTTTGCCGTGTTTGGGTAGAGCAAATGAACTAAGTGTAATTTTACTTGTCCATTCGACATATGGCAGCGAGTTTCGGACAATTTGAAAATTGCCATAGGAACGCTTTTAATAGGCTGTATAAGTGTGTACCCGGTGTTTTCGGCACGGAAGTGATTCAATTTGCAGTTGTTTTTCATCTTTTTAAAAGTTTTAATGACAGTCCAATTCTTAACCACAATGAGTTATATGTAGTGTGCCACTATCTCATTAGCTCTAGTGTGTCGGCTGTAGAAAATCTTAGATGTAATTAATACTGTTGGATTTTAGGAGGAATTGAGACACCGCAGCTAATTTCAAAAAGAGGATTCTATAGGGTGACACAGCTAGCCTGAACAGGGGTTTAAGATTTGACAAACTGAAGGCAACATGACCCCAACGTTTAAAAAAACATAGAACCGTATATCTTAATGGGTGACTCGTAGTCATCTTCTAGAGAATCTGGTTTATGTCGAGAAAACGATAAATTTCATCAAAAATACAAGTTTTCCCAAAAAGGGAAAATTCTGTAGTAAAGTTCGACACCTTTTCGGCATCCACAATATTTTGACCACTAGTGTATATAAAACTAAATAGAACTGAAATTAAAGCTACAGTTAAATTGTTATGGATGTAATGGAAGCTATTTAATGAGGACCAGACTTTTTTTGGATTGAACCATAGATGGACGATATGTTGGCAGTAAATGTGTTTTTCAAGAGTGAAGTGGAACAATTCATGTTGTACATTTTTGCAGATAGAACTCTGCAAAAACAATAAATGTCTGTTTCGCATCAATGAAGCGTAATTCCACACCGTTACGGACAACACTCCCATGTGGGCATAGTGCACTCATAATTCATGGCACGAGATATTCATAGCATGTAATGTATGTAGGTAGGTCTTACCTGCAATAGAAACGGCCATACTATAGTCTGTCCGACTTTCGTATCTGGAATGATGTTCTTCGATCGATTATCATTTTCCTCGCGGAAATGCATTTTTGGCAGATTTTTTTTTTGAGGGCGGGGGGTGTTCGTGTATGTTTTGAGCAAGGAATCACTAGAAACAATTCACTATCATTGAACAATGACTAACTAACATTAGAACTTTCTGTTCTGGGCTTTGGGTGTGACGATTTATTCGTAAAAGATTCGTCTCACTGTATAACGAGGACACTTCCACTTGAGAAACCTTTTAGGTGTACTTGGCAACCACTTGAGCTAGAACATTGCAATGGGCACACACCAATTATGCATCCGATTACAGCACAATTGCACAGATTCTGGATATCTTGGTAGGCAGACATGCCACCCTCTTCTGGTCCGGCACGCGTCCAATCACTCACAACTTATGGCTAGGCAGGTATGACTGGTAGGTGATCCATCGACATGTGGTATCTGGGTATCTTTCGTTGCACCTAAACTATGCACATCGCACCTAAACTATGCACATCGCGTGTCGTGCTCACTATCTTTTCACCGAACTGATGTTGCTGGTGCTGATGATGATGATGACGTAGATACCAATTTAAAGAATTTCTCCTCGCCGATGGTAACTGGCACGTAAATACTCGAGTACCACCTATCTTGCTATGGTGGAGTTCTAGATGAAGGTGAAGTGTCCCTATTGCTTTACGTAATGCCGCCACGGATTGTGCTGCAGTTCGAGACTTCTATAGCGCAGATGGTTAGCCAAAATTGTTCGTCGTGCAGATACTTCTTACTATACTTTCTGTGAAATTTATTCGGAAGACGAAAAAGTATACTTTCTATCTATCATCTGCAGCTTCACGGCGATGCATCAATTGCAGTTGTGCTAGAATAGCTGTTGCACATGAAACAAACGTCCTGAAAAACACGCCTAGCATGCATCATCCCCATCACCCCCCGTTCCAACTGCTGGCTGCTTGGTTCTGTCCTCTTATCAGGTAGGAATGCTCACTGGTCACGCTCGGTGGATTCTAATTTGGTGCCTGCTTGCTAGCCTGTCTGCCTGCTTGCCCGCAAACGTTTCATTACTGTGTTGTTACTGCATGCGCCCCAAGTGGCATCTTTAGATTTTGGTTACGAATGCTATAATTATCCAATTGGAAGCGTGTACATTAGAACGAGTTGTTGGCGGTGCGGTAGACGGTGATGTTGATGATGCTCGTCATGTACTTCCATCTACACATGGCCTGTTCTTTGTTGTATTTCTGGAGGAATACGTTTCAGTTCTGATGATCCACGCGAACAATGAATCCTTTGGTCGGGTTGTTCTGCTTGAATCCGGGTGAAACCACGTCAATGATCAAAACTCGCATACAGTAAGGATCCCTCAAATGCATTTCACTGCACCATATTCCCGGCCATCATTTTATCGCACAAAGAAGGAATTCCTATTGTCTGTTGTAGGTCGTGTGATTCGCGCATGGACTTGAATGTCCTCGCTCCCCTAAATCGCAATTGTGTCGTCACAAATGTTCATTTTCAGTTGCCGATACGCAATAATTGCCGGATATGGGAAAACATGCAGGAATCAACGTGGAAACTCCATGAAAAATGGTTTGTTTTGGATGTAACCGACGTTCGCGATCGAGATGAAGCGCTAGAGGTCAACAGATCTATCACTCGTTGCGGTAGCACAACCGTTGTTCGCCATAAGAACAGAACACAACATTAGACAAGAACCGAGAACGCCTCGCCGCCGCCTCTATTTCACTGACGACGACCTTCACTGAACTCCGGTAGATGCGCGAATCGTCCCGGACTGCATGCCTCACGTCTCACAATCCACTAGCTTTTCTCCAGCAGAAGTACCCGTTTGGACCAGCAACAACATTGGTTTTCGCCGAACGAACTCAGGAGAACTGTGCCAACGAAGGATATATTGCGAAAATGCATTTCGTAGAATCCGCCCTTTCCCCTTCCTGCATGGCATTCACACTATGTGCAGTCCATGGAGCGAAGAGTCATAACAATCATCCGTAACCAAAGCCAGAGATAAGCAACATTTCGGAAGTGGGCAGAATTGAGGGCAAACTACAAAGGAAAAAAACTATGGTTCGCGCAAATCAGCACTGTAACAGCATCAGAGCCACGAACAGATAGTAAGATTTGTTTGTATCATGCGTGCAAACAATGATTGCCACTAATCACTTTCTACGATACAACCGTTTCTAAATTTCAGCATTAATTGTGGAAAAGTGATTTTAATATGCTTGTGCGCCAATGGGAACATGAAAATCTATTTTGCACAATCAACGCTAAATATAAACATGGCAATTCTTGATTGCTAAGCAAAGATGCCGTGATTCATTTGTTGCGGATTAGAATTCTTATCTGAACGCAATTCTTCGAAAGTGAATGAATATAAAAATAATAATAATGCAAGAACTCTTATGACCTAATTGAAACTAGACTAGCTTAAATCATGTGAATAATAGATACGAGGAAAATCCATTAGAAATTCCTAAAATATGAAACGCCCGTTTATGAAACCAAAAACATATTTCAGTTCGTGATCTTTTTTATTGGTTCAAATAAAAAAAAGGACACCATATTACTTCATCTAACAAGAAATAAATTAAATTCATTTTAAACTCACAAAATCACCTCCCGCCCTACATGATGTGTCACTGATAAAGTACTTAATTCTAGTTATAACGATTTTTTCTTTTTAAAATTGGATTCTTAATACTTTGTTGAATAACCCAAGTGATTTAAACCCGTCGTGAATCAGGCTGGCATTAAATGTACGAGGAAACGCTGAAAAGTTATAAGCCTAGAGTTTTAAAAATGCTGATCGAAATGTATAAAAAAATATTTTTTTCTGTATCATATCCCTCTACTTGAATGCAAGTCTTACATTTGTCATAAAAAGCTTTTAACCCAGTGAAAAAAAATATTCACTGACTTTGCCTTTAAAATGCTCACCACCATTTCTTCGTCACTCGAAAATCTTAGTTCTCGGAGTTCTTTTTTCAAGGTCTGGGGGCTAACTCTGGATTGTATGGTGGGCAGTTGATTTATTCAAAACCTGTCTTGACAGTGGTGCATTGTCCTGCAACACAAGACTCCTTTCGCCAGTTGACCTCTCCTTTTCTCGGCGTAATAGTCCCCATTCATTGTATTTTTTAGGAAGATAGTCGATTAACAGAATCCCTTCACAATCCCAAAAAACAGTAGCCATGAACTTATATGCCGATCTTTTCATTTTGAATTTCCTTGGTGGCTTTTCTCCTTTTTCTATCCACTTCATTGACTCCTGTTTCGACTCTAGATGCCACTGTCGGATCAATGTTTCATCATCAGTGACAAGGCAAGAAAAAATATCGTCAGGATTATCGCCACATATGTCAAAAAACTCCTAAGAAGTTGTGATCCGACACGGCTTGTTCGGCGGAGTAAGCATTTTTGACACTCGTCGCACGTACACCTTTGTCATGTGCACATGATTATGCAAATTGTCGCCGATTCGTTCCTTGCTAATGCCTATGGCTTCAACTATCTGCCACAATTTGATTTGCCGATCTTTTAGAACAAGTTTTTTTTTATTTTCCCAATATTTTCTTCAGCAACGACAGTTTTTAGACGCCCTGACATAGGATTATCTTCTAGTAACTCCCTGCCATACTTGAATTCTCGGCTCTAACGTTTTATGGTGGCAAATGAAGGTCCAGACTCACTTTAAACTGAAGACGCCTCTTAAAATATTTCCGTCGATGTTTGATTCTTCTTTGTGAGGAATTTTATGACAGCTCTGTACTCCACTTTCATATAATGTACGGATGATGACGGATGTTTTTTGATTCTCTCTTCTTGCTTGGACCATAAATGTTCAATGACATTTAGATTCGGCGACTCATCTGACGTTTTAATTTGGTGCGGGCGATTCCAAATCAGCCACGTTTGCACTGATTTTGAGGTATGTTTGAGGTTATTGTCTTGATATGAGCGGAAATTGTCATATAGATTCAATTTTTCACACTCTGCAGTAAATTAACCTTCAACACGTTCAAATACTGAAGTCTATCCAGGTTGCTCACGATAAACACCAAGTTGCCTGTTTCCGAAGAGGACATACATAACAAAGAAGTTGTGGCGCTCGAAAGAACTCTTTTATTAATGACACCACGTAAAAGTGATGTATGCACAAGTTGCTGCAAATTTAATTCTATACAAAATTTATCATAAAAACTAGAAATGATGGAAATAATGATTAACTTTATATTGATTTCCTGACGAAATTCAGATTTCCTGACTAACTTGACAGTCTCGCTTAATGTTGTCGGTTTCAAATAATGTTTAATAAGTTTTATTTTTAAGAAGCTTTTTTCTGCTGATATAGAATTCGGTAGAAACACCTGAACTTCTTGATTCAGTTATCTTCCATCAAAATCACAATGGGCTTTGTAAGTTAGTGCTGATTACATGTCTAAACACTTCTGAAAGGGTTTACCTTTTTCTACACATTGAACATTGTGTAAAAATCAAACATCGTGTTTGCTCAGCTGAAGAATTATTTTTTTAAGGGGCACTTGTATTTCAGCTGGAAATTCTGGCTCAATATCAATTTATTGTGTTTGGTATTTTTTCCCTGTTTTAGTCATGTATTTGATCTTGCTTGCCAAATAAATAAATAAATTCTGAGCATTTCAAAATAAAATTGATTATTCATTATTAAATGTACGTAAGCAATATGTTACCCACCTCTGAAGATAGTCCACAAAAAACAACTGTAAAATAATATCAAGTCTCACATCCAGGAAGGTACATCCAACTGCATCACGACTCTTTAGGTAATTCTATCTGTAAAAAACAACATGTGAAGAAAAAAGTTCTAATTGAAATCCATCCAGATGCGCTCTGCAATGTGAACTGTGCATTCAATCTGAAAGATCTGCTTCTGCTGTGTCTGTTCCATTCAGTTGATTATAACATCACACCAAGCCTATTCCGTATTATATAGCAGCATGCCATGCAAATGAGCCGTCATATGTTCGTTTCGGAAGCTGCAATCTGGTGGCTAGAATGATACATAGTGCCTATAGTGTTCATAGTGCAGAAAGAACCAGACGAGCAGCTCCACAAAGATATCCATCCCCACAATATTAATTGACAATACCCACTGAGGTGGAGGATTATAGAGGGATCAGCACGTATGCTTCCATGTAAGCGGACAGTTTTGCCGTTAGCAATGGATCACGTTGCTTGCAAGGTGCAGAATGTGTTGTGTGAGTGCTATCCTGTTTCCATGTCGTTCATTATTACTTTCATCGCAGCGAAGAGGAGTATAATGACTTGCGCCCTGACTTATATTCCATTGTGGTTTTCGCTTTGTCGTGACTGAGTGCAGCTTCCACAAACGTTTCAAAACAAAGGGCACCAAAAAACAGGACGAGGACGAAAAAGACGTCAAAGGATTGAAAATAAGACATGTGGGCTTGTTTGTTGTAGAAAAAGAAGGGAGAGGTTATTTATGAAAAAGTGGATCAATGAACAAAATGTGGGAGATTCATAGACTATGAAAGGGTTGTTTGTTTCGTCGTTCGTTGAACGATTGTCACTGGGTTGCGGGGATGTGAATGAAGCAGCACGTGGTCTACCCTAATTGTTTGCTTTTAAATAGAAATGAGTGATTATTGGAAGATGATATTCAATTTAAAGAATATTCAAATTTGGCGAGTAACACATTTTCTATTACTCACCAAAAAGGATAGACATTTAGTTAGCACTATAGTGAGAAAAATGATAAATATTATATTTTCTTGGTACACTGTGAACCACCACCAATATCTTCTGCTAAACGAGCCCGTCGCGGAACAATTTCCTGTTTCGCCTTACGTGCAATCAAGGACTAATATGCCAGGGTTATCTCTATAATCGGGAAACCATTAGAGGACTAGCCGTTGCACATACTCCCACACATAACCAGTCACATCTTATCATTTACTCCCGTACATTTTGTTATCAGTAGTCTATTGCTAATTGTTAATTGCTCTTCCATTGCTACACAATTGGTAAACACGTGCGTTTTTATAGCTAGTCCCGATGGGATATCCCTTTTATGTATTGCTCTTTACCCATGTCGGCACCGAGGCAAGGAGAAGTCCCAGACTTGATTTTAAGAACAAGGGATAGCCTAATCATCAAACAAGGATTTCTCTTGAGTCACAACATAAAATCATTTAGAAAATTTTTGTTTATTGAAAAAATTACTGCATTATTTTAAAACATTTTAACTTATAACTAACAGACGAACAAGCGCATGTGATGATAAAACGATGAGCCTGAAAATATGAGTACCGGCACATATAGATATGCATCAAGTCGTTAAAGTATTTAAAACTACGAAATAAACGCAAGTCATGCTTAAAGTGGTCCAAATACCAACTGAAAATGATCTTTGGGCGAAATCATTGAAAAGAAAACACCCCGCAAGGCAATATCAGCTGATTATAAAAACGGAAAAGATTAATGCCTCGTCTCCACACGCCTTCGGATGCAAAACCCATCCAACCAATGGTGTGCCTAGACCATAGGTACTTAAGTAGGGGAAACACCACCCAAAATTGAGCTTTAACTCCATCTAGGCATACATTACCGTAAAGAAAATGAAGACGCCACTCAATTCTATTGCCAAGCACTTCTCTCGGTCGAAACACTACTTTGTGAGATCGCTCACCTCCATAAGAATTATTAATGTTAGTATTAAAATATCCTTTTACCACTTTTTCGACAATAACACAACACGCGAACTTCTTTTATCCGCGCTGCGCGAGTTGATCAGCAAAACTGCCAGGATAATTTCACTCGCTGTTACTCACACGTCAAATCTACAACATGTACATTCACGAAACATGTCCTTATCCTGCCTGGACATATATTATCATGCACAAGATTAGCGGCGCCGATTATCGTATAGTCATAAAACTCGCTCAGATTACCAGGAAGGATCGAGGCCTTTTTCCCAAATGGCGACCATTTGAGCGTGTGGAATATTTGCGTTATGCATTTTGAAATAAACCACAGATAATAGCACTGTTATCTCTGATACAACTAAACTTTTCTTTACAAATTCAAAAAAAATACAAGTTTGACAGATATGTCATCCAGACTCGCGCGGCTAAGGATCTTGTTTCGCTTTTACATCTCTTGTGCTACCTTTGTGTCAACTGTGTGTAGTGTAGTGTATCTCACTACGTCATAATTCACTACATTACAAATCTTAGATTGCAACGTAAAATTGAATCATGTAATGTAAACACACCACACGAATAACGTATGGCACACGCCAAGATGTAATATGAGTATTGACACGGCTACGAATGATCGTTCGCAATGTGAACCCTGTGTTGTGGATTCTTTGTTGACAAATATATGACCCAGTGAAAATTAATGACTAAGAGAAAAGGAATTGCATATGCATAAAGAGCAATAAACCTTAAGTGGATGAGTCAAGAATACAATTGATTTATCGATTAGATGGTAAGTTTAGTACATAGGAAAATTGTATAAAATAGATCTAGTTAGTAAGGAAAGTGTTCATTGATTTCTTGACCATAGTCAGCGCATTGTCGCGACTCGTTTTTGAAGTTTCTGAACCTTGGTACAATATTGCGAATACGCAATCATATCTGAAGGATAAATAAGCGCCTAGCGCTGTACAGACAAGATTGCGATCACGCAGTCACTTTCACATATCTGGTAAATATTCCTTTAATAATAAAGTTCTAATTTTTATAATATCAAACATGTTTTGCCTTTCAAAACAAAACGTTTTACACTAGTATCAAAATTATATTGAAAGCGATCCTCTCATGTAGCTCAACCAGGCAAACTTGGCACGCACTGTGCTCCAAACGCACCAAGCGGCTTCTCAATATAAGCCGTGAAACCCTGAGTTCCATCGTTTCCGTACATACGGGACACTGTCTGATCGGCAGACACGCAGAAAGATTGGGTGTCCCTTTCAATGATTTCTGCCAAAGTTGCAGATCAGAGACAGAGGAAGAAACACTTTCTGTGCGAATGTCCGGCGCTGTCCAGAAAGCGCATGCAAACCTTGGACACGCCCTTCCTAGACAACCTCACGGAAGTAACTGATTTGGACATGGGCTGCATAGCCGGCTTTTTTCGAAAATCTGGATGGTTCTCGTCATCCCGCAGGTTCTAGTGCCGCCCTTATATTCTGTGGTATCACAATGGGCCTCTCGTGGCCTAAGTGAGCCACCTTTGGATAAAAAGGGGCTGCCACTACAACCAACCAACTATTTAAATCAAATATCATTGAGTTCAATTATACACATCCTGTTTTGCATATAAAACGAGCATTCACGTAATAAACATCAAGGAAACTTGCAATTAACGTAAAACTCAATTCTTTGCACATGTCAGAATGCATATCCTTATTTTTCTGTATTGTCCCCTTTCAAGCTACACCACAACCGCTTGTATTTCAACTCCGTTCTCCCGCTTCATTCTTCGCCACATGCTCAGACATACATATGTATGTACGTACACTTGGTTCATTTTGAAGGGTCCTTTTAAAATGCCTTCATTTGCAAAAAAAAATTAATTACTTTCGCTGTGCGAACCATAAAAGTATGATGCTGACCTGGTTCTTTCGCATGGCTGACCTTATTTCCAGGCCACGTCAAGTAAAATTTACGGCACCTGAATGGTGTTCATAATGTTCGCCTGATAGCCTCTTTTTGGAAGGGACATTTGTTTTTTAAATAGTGAAATCCCTGCAACTGGAAATATGTTTGATATTCATATTTGATTCGTGAGAATGACCCCACAATTGGATTAGGCTGGAAAAAAGTACTTGTAGGGTGAAAGGGGAAAAGTGCAGCTCACGAAGGATTATAGGGGCTTTAGGATTAGTGTCCTCAGTTCACAGTTTACATGGAATCGTGTTGGAGGAATGGCAAGTTTGTTTATTATGGTTGTACTTAAAAACTAACGGATTATTGATTTCTGGAGAAGTAAATAACTTAACATCGATGAGTTCTATTCCATGTTTGTTGGGGTGGATTGTGAAGGGTATTAATATCTGTTGTTTTCCAAGTCGAAATTTGACCTTTTGTGTCAACAGTGGCGAGACAATATACTATGCAAATATGGCTTAGTGAATTTTACACTTCGGAGGAGCTTGGTTGCAAGAAAGGTGAAAGGTAAATACGTACATTAGCTTGAACATTTAAAAGGTCCTCACCTGCTGTATAAGGAATATGGAATAAGTCCATGTTGTAATCTTTTTAGTACGAATGTATGCTACAGGATATTTTTGAACCATATACAGAGTTTCCAATAGCAATAACTGTCAAGTGAAGTTAATATTTTGACAGTTCTTCCGTATCATTTTTGTTTAATACACACAGTTGAACAATAAAGTATACATACCCCTTCAAAATATACATACAGAAAGCCAGGATTGGATTTGTTATTTTTGGTGAAATGTATAAGAGGGTTGACAATTAATTTGAAAGAGTTATGTATGAAGATAAAGAACAAATTAAAATATCAAATTTCGGAGGCTCACAAAGTATACATACGAACTACTTAATGTATCATAACGTGTTTAAAAATGGTGTTCAATTTTACGGCCTTCTTTTCGCTTGCAGTCTTCACTGCATCGATTTTACTATTCTATTGGTGATTTCAGTTGAAATTTTTTCTCCACTCGACCAATAAATTTTCTTCTGCTCGTTATATTGTGTTTCCTCGTCTGTCCAGCACATCCCATAAATGTTATACAGGATTCAAATCTGGGCTCTGAGGAGGAACTTCTGACTTATGCGGCAACTTATACAGAAGTCACTCGCGAATAATTGCAGCATTATGTTTGGAATCGTTGGCTTGTTGGAAATATCAATTTCCTTGAAGACGCAATGAAATTCAACGCAAAATTCTTAATCTGCATCAATCTTTATTGGATCGCCTTCAAAATATGCTCCATTTGAAGCAATACACAAATGCCAACGCTTTTTCCAATCATCAAAACATTTTTTATACGCGCTCTCCGGTATGGCTTGCGGCTCCTTCAGCGAATTTTCTTTGATGAGGTATAGGAAGTCATCCCGAGTTCCCTGAAGCGGCAATTTAAGTTTGGGAAACAGAAAAAAGTCACACGGAGCCAAATCAGGTGAATAAGGCGAATTTCCCCGATCCAGCATGTCTTCAGTGACCTGCTGCCGATACTGCTTTGGATAATATTCAGCTCAATCGGAACGAACCGAGCGGCGACGCGCCACATGCCCGATTGGTTGACAAAAATTAAACGAGCTGATTCACGAGCAATGTTGAAATCACGTGCTATCTCTCTAACACTAGCATGATTCATTTTCGAGCACGATTCCTTTAATTTTTTGGGCGTTATCGTTGACGAGATCGACGGCCTTTCGAGGCAATTCTTCGATGATCTACCGACCGTCTTTAAAGGGTTTGTACCACTCGTAAGCCTAAGTTTTCGATGAAACAGACCACCGTAAGCCTTCTCTACAAATCGCATCGATTCGGCACATGAAATTTCGTTCAAAACACAAAATTTGAGACAAGCTCTTTGTTCAATTTTTGTAAAATTCGCCGAACACTACTAAGGTGGACTGATTCAACCAGCTGCTGGAAACAAACTGGTTGACAGATCGAAATACTTGAAAGTACTTAACGCGGGCAATTTAAATGAGAAATTCCGGGTACTTTTTGGTCAGAAGATATATATGTGTGCGTACGTACGTTAGGATCATTTCTTTCTAGAACGATATCTCACAAAAGCAAAGTCATATCGACTTGGTTGAGGTGTTTATCGAATTGTTTCAGCATCGACCTGAACTAATTAGATTTTGGTACGATTCAGTTTTGTTTTTGTTTTGACACATCCAAAGTATTTCTGTCACGCATGGTATCTCACGAACTATAAATTGTATTAACGTCGATGTGGAATCAACCGAAGCGCGTTAACATTTTAATAAGTCCATAAAATTTTCGACCAATTTAACACAGCCGTTTTTTTGGAATCATTAAAAAAAATGGAAAAAATATACGTTTTGGAAAATAATTAATAATTGAATTTGCACTTTTAGCAATCAATACGTTACAAAATTAAATGCTGCAGAATCCTTAATAATTTAATGTTAAATTCTTTTTGGCAGTAAGAGAAAGTATTCACATAAAAATAATACACCATTAACGGTTATACTGAATAAGGAATTGATACGAACAATATAACCTAATCTCAATTGCTTTAATGATGTGAACGTGATATTGATCCATGCGTATCATCATTTCTATAATTTGCTTGAATTTTCAATAAATTCAGTGCAGATGTTTTTTTAAATTTAATAAAAAAACCGCAAAAAAGTAAAATAATTTAAAAACAAATTGTTCTATTTAATTTACACTTCTGCCAATCATTGCTTTTCGAAATCAGATGCTTTCAAATATAATCAAATACAACAACATAGTTGCTTTATACTTTTTTTTGTGTGTTCAACATCGTGTTTAGCTATGTCAATTAAATCTCTTGTGACAACTTTTTTTAACTTCCCAGTTCCCTATGGGAAGTTTTGTAATGGGGTCGATTTTGCGAATCCCAAATTTTGACATATCTCTACGTTTTAAGGTCTGTAGAATCCAAATCCATCGTTTTTAGAGAGATGTCTATGTGTGTGTTTACGTAGGTGCGTATGTGCGTTCGTAATTATTTTTCGTCTCGATTATCTAAAGAACCAAAGACCGCATTGACGTGGAAATGATTTCATTCAACGCGTAATTACATAACTTAGAACTGAATGACTTTTCAGCCAAATCGGTTAAGCCGTTTTTTATTGAAGATGAAAAAACTGAAAAAAGACAAAAAATTGCTTAATTTGGAAACTGTTGAAACGTGCCATTAATTCGTGCAAATTCCAAATATCTGCATAGTCATATTATTATTATTGTGTGTTTTAGAGAAAAAATTGATCAAAGTTGTAAAAAATATTATTTAAAAACAAATCAAGATGAATTTATAGAATTCCAAACTTATATTATGAGGTTTGGGATGTGTGACGCTAATGCAGTTAATAATTGGATATTGTTACAAATAATTTAATATTGAACGATCAAACATTCTTAATAACGAATAATTATTATTAATAATAATTAAAAACTCTCAATAATGGTTGTGGATTCCGTGGCCGAAATGGACGACGAGGGGGACGGCGAGAAAGATGACGAGGACGTGGTGGCCGAGGCTTTGGTAGAGGACGACCAGATGGTGGAGGCGTCTTCCTCTACCAAAGCTTTTATGGCTAGATAAAAAAATTAATAAAAATAATGAAAGTAATTATAATAATCTAGAATAATAATTATTTATAATATTAATAATAGTATTTAATAATAAAAAACAAATTATAGCTTTTTTATTCACTCCACTGGTAAGTTAGTCGTGTTTTTTCATATTTTTCTCTCGGCACTCTAGGAAGTTCTTTAGGTAGGATTCTCATTATTAGCCCTAAATGACTTAAAGTAGATAAAGCAGTTAATATTTTTAAAATAAAATCCAAAATGAGTCCCAAAGCCATGCATAAATATTGTGTAACACCCTCATAATTACAAGATTACAGAAATAACTGCTCCGTCAATTGAAATGATGTAACAACTGTTATTAAATTTTCAACGGTCGAAAAACTATTCACATTCATCATCCGTAAAATAGTTCAAGATATTACCAACCACGTTGCGCACTTACTTCTGGGAAAAAAATCTAGAGATTTTTTTTTGTAATTAATCGTTTCTTTTCCGGTAACAAATTTTCACGGAAGTACGTATGGCCTTCTCCAATCAATTTTGAGCAAATCCAATTTGAGCAATTATCTTCCGGCTGAAAAAAGAACACTTTGAGAGCCACTGTCTGTCAGGTGTTTGACAGTTCATTTCATTGTCACATCCCTCAGTCATAAAATAATTTCCGTACAACAAATTTTCATATCGGAGGGATTTTAAAGTGATTTAACCATGCAATTTCAAATATTTATCTAGCAAATGAATAGGAAAACGCGAGCAATGAGCAAAAGCGACAAACAGCTGTGATAAATCGCGGAGAGTGCGAGCCAGACGAGACGACTTGTCTTTGTTTATATTCGTTCAGTGCCAACCCTTTTCGGTGTCTTCCTGCGTACGAAAGGGCTTTGACCCGATTCGGCAAAGTTATTTCTATTAATTGTTTGCCCCAAATAGCCGCGGTTAATGTGCGAATTGTATGGTACTTTCGCCAGTGCGACAACGGACGATGAGTAATTGCAGTTGACGTGTTTCCAGCGCGACCGAAAAATAGAGATCAAGAGCTTTCGAGATTTGTTTGCTCATAAAATTATATATTTGGGGATTTGTGAATGAGTCAAGCGGCTGTGGAAATCACGTTGAAGCGACAATCTTTCATCGAATCAATTGGAATCAAAACGGCAGGTCCATAGTTCGCCATGCAAAAGAGTGCCATGAAACGGACGCCGGGGGTGCTGCCTGCGCCCTCGATGCACCAACAGAAGAACGTTATTAATTCGATTATGAGCATTTTGCCGGACAATCGACCCATCACGTCGTTGCAGATAGTGGAAGATAGCGACAAGTAAGTAGCCTAGTTTTCTTGTTTGGATCCGCATTTGCTTCCCCGCATTGGGGCTGTATTGTGGTGCCAATATCATATCTGTGTAGGACACGCAGCCTTATCGCAAACCCATGCTTAGATCAACTTATTTGCGTACTTGCTGCTGCCGTGTTCGAGACAATATTTGCTATGTCGAACATTTGCTGTGATTTTGTTGATTCTGTTCGCTATCGCATGTGAACGACGTTTGTCCTACTCGGAGGCAAGTGTTTTTCCCTGTTTGTATCCGATTTAATCTAATGGGAAGTAGCGATTCTGCGGCAAGACATAGATATTTTGAGTTGCAACAAACACACCACCAGCTGCTTAATGATCAACAACTGAAAACTGTTTCACGGTCAATTAGAATCAAATCTCTTCAATTGGCAGCCTTTCACTTTGCAACGTTCACCTGAAAATCAATTCCATAAATCGTTTCAGTTCGCTCAACTCAAAAATATTGGCTGTTAAATTAATTTCCCGTGAATATTGTGGAATGTGAGGCAGACAGTACATATATTGATAATTGTGACGATGTAACGCGCATGTAAAGAAGGCAATCAAATTTTCCGCATATTTATCAAATATTCTAATCGGCCAAAAGTAAAAGTTGCAAATGAGGCGCATTAATTTCACTGGATTCGTTCCGACATTTCTGAAACATTGAATCGAATTATGGCTCAAAAACAGTGGACGATCTCTGATAATCACTTGAACCACGCTTGAATGGATCTTGTCTGCTTTGCAATCAGGAAGGATGCCATTCGCAATCGACTGACTGCATAATATGTAATTGACACACGCATACCACCTGTCCTGTGTAGGTTTTAAACTAAGAATCATGCACGTAGTTAATAAGAGGCACAAGTAGGCCCGACACACCAGAGAACAAGCCGTGAGGTGCGACCCATGAGGTCCACACGGTCAACTTCCCAGTAATATCCAAAAAGATATTAACTATATTAAACACAATAATAATTATGGAAATAATACTACTTCAAATAATAAAAATGTACTTCTCGTAAAAGTTATTGGAATGACTTAATATTAATCATAACATCTACGCGAGCGTCAATTGATTACGTAGGGATTTTGGTGCATTGGTTTGATTGATTGTTCACGCGGATCAATCGGAGGGGGGACAGGTTACAAAGCAGTTTTTTCATTAAAGTTAAAACATGGTGCTGTGAAGACTATTGAAAATCTGCTCAAATTTTGCGAATATTAATAAACTTTGATTGACTTCACGACAATGTCTTTAAAATAAGAGATTTAAGGTATTATGATTCGAATGAACCCTTTTTACATGGTGACTTTGAATGATTTTTTATTTTTTATTTAATTTTTTTTTTTGTAATCATGAGAAAAGTTTTTGCTGGTTTCTCTACAAAAATTGATAAAATTTTATAAATTCTACAAACATTTATTATTATGATGTCCAAATCAGGTTAAAAATGATTTTTTTTATGAAAAAAGCACTAGTTTTCTAATTTTTTTTATTAAATTAAGAAAACCATTTCAACGATTTTTTTAAAATATAAAAACATCATAAAAATGATAATACGCGTCGATTAACACCTTAATGATGCAAGGATTATATTTAATTCTCGAGATATAATGAATGACGTAAATGACCTTGAACGTTTAATGATTTTTTATTTTTTATTTAATTTTTTTTGTAATCATGAAAAAAACTTTTGCTGGTTTTTCACAAGAACTATTTGGAGTATATAAATTAAATAAACATTGATTATTTAGGTTTAAAAATCAGGTTAAAAATTTTGTGTTTTTGAAAAAAACCTAATTTTTTGAACTTTTTTTTAAAAAATTAAAAAACGACTCCAAGAATTTTTTTTACAATTTGATAGAATCACATAAATGTTAATACGCGTCGATTGACACCTTGTTCAAAAAAATCGTACGTTTGGTTCGCGAGATATAACGTATGACAGAAATGACCTTCAAACGGGCAAAACAGCAAACCCCCCGAGCGAAGTTTCCCAAAAACTAATCAGCTCTTAAGATTGCAAAGACGCTTCGATTGACACCTCAAAAAAGTTGATGCGACTTTTTTTACGTGAGTTATGGTCATAGAAAAAAGTGTCCACGAACGTACATACGTACGTACGTACATACACACACACACACATACATCTCCCTTTCTAAAAACACTATAGACCTCAATTTCAATTTCGATTTTCGAGGCGATTACAAGAACTTCCCATATACTGGGAAGTTAAAAATGATCTAATTCAAAGAAATTAAAAACTAAAATCAAATAATTAATTATTAAATCTAGTAACAATAAAGAAATGTGAAACTAGAGTTTTCTCTTCGGCATAATTGATATATTGGGTAGTAGGGTAGGCGAGGGTAGTCCTAGAAGTACCCGATCTAATGAAGATAACACAAAAAATTAGAGGAAAAATACCTTTACTTCGAAGGAACTGCAAAATTATTAAATTAATAGCTGCGGCTATTATTTTATTTGCTTTCTGACCATTTCTCCTCTGTGTTTTCTTTACCTATTCAGAGATGTCTATATTCCTTTTCTGATCTTTCGTGTTCTGTACCCTCTAATTTTGATATTTCTGTTTACGTAGAAAATATCTCAACGTAGACTTTACCTTGAAGAGTGTCTCCTCTGTAAGCTTTTATTCTATCTCCTAGACACTCCTCTTTGTAACGAGCTTCGCCGCCGTCATTTTTTCAGAAATCTCACCATCTTTGCTCTTCTTAAAGGGGGAAAACAGTTTAGACGGGTCAAAAAATCTTTTTTTATTTCATAAATTGTTAGTAACACTATTCCAGAGTATGTAGCCAAAATTCCGATTAGTCTCGATGCTATGAACACTTAAGTGACCTCCCGTCGGTTCGGTGCCGAAGCGTTCGGTAGTTACAATGGAGCGGTCGCTCAGGGAGTCCCTTATTCGCCTACCTGAATTTCTGAGTTCAGATTCATAATCAACGACCCCAAAAACGTCTTTGATCACAACGAGTTTTACAATATTTTTGGCAGGAAGGGCTCGGGTGTTGATGGGTCAATGGGCCTTGCATTTCTCGTTTTCGCTACATTTATTTTCAAAGGCGTTTTTCTCGAAATGACTTTTTTCAACTGGTGGACATTCTAGCTTAAAAAGTTATTGATCAACCGTTCTGAAAATTTTAGTGAATATTTTTTATTCAATTCCAATTCAACCTAACCTAACCTAACCCTGGGATAATATTATCATTAAAAATACTCTTTTTAATGCAAAAAAAGTGAAAAAATATGGTATAAAAACAAGACATTGTGTTCAAACACCGCAAAAACATGCAATTTTCAATTTTTTTGGTCACAATTAGGTTCATATTTCTAGGAAATATGTTGTCAACGACAAAAAGGATTTATAATGATTACAGGTAAAAATGTTGACTTCAGGAATGCCCACCAGCAAAAAACTCAGATGGTGATCGTTCATAGACAGCAGCTTCTAACTCCACTATTTCGGGCGGAAATGACTTGAAAAAATTACAAAGTGTACTTCAAAACATGAATAAAATATATATGTAAAACCTTTTTATGTAATTTATCAAATTTTAAGCAGAATTTATCCCGAATTTCTAATCAAAAGAACACAAATGACACAAGTTATGCAACGTGCATTCCATACTTACTGAACGGGCACAAAGGCATGGCTTCGAACCATCCTGGAAAATAGGATACAAATCCTCCAAGGTAGGAAGTAGGTCTTAGGTTATTATCAATTTGTATCTTTCATCATTGACAGTTTCCCGTAGCGTCAAAATACTGCCGACTCCAGTTCCGGTGGTGCATCGCCACACCATTACTCACGTGGAATCTTTGTTCATTGGTTGAATACATTCGTCGCTATACCGTTCGCATTTTTTCCGCCGACCAATTAAATTAAACTTTGATTCGTTGGAGAAAATAATTCGTTTCCAGTCTGCAGAGGTGGAATTTTGTCTCTCCTGGCACCAGCTAAGATATTTATGCTCCATTTGCTTGCTGAGTAACGGTTTTTTGCTGGAGTTCGACATGCTAGTCCCATCTCGGTGAACGTCTTTTGCACCGGCCGAAATGAGCACCGCCATAATAACTCCACTCTGCGCGAAGTTGTGCCGCATTTCGAAACCGATTCGATAAGAAGAGGAATTTCGGATGATTGTCATCCTAGCTGGTCGTCTTTCGTTTTATACCGCTACCTTCCTCTGCACGGTTCCAGTTTGGGCATATTTTTGTAAAACGCTTCACATCGTCCGATTGCCACAGCCGATAGCAATTTCACGTTTCGATAGGTTTTCCTTATGCCAGGATTTTTGATTTTTTGCTCATTTCTAACCATCATGTTTCACTTGTAACTAATTAAATACAAGCTGCAGGCCCATTCTTTTGTATCTCTTCTAGAGGTAGTTCAGGACACTACTAAATGTCACCATAAAAATAATTTTTGGATTTGTCAATTAGAAGAAATTTCAAGTATATATTTCAAAAAATATGTGGTGCGAGAATTTTTTCTGGCCCGGGTATAGTCATTTTTTTTACTATATACACTTTTCCAGCGATGTAGCTTTGATACCCTGTTTATAGTAAAAATCGTCGAGCTCCTTTAAATAGCTATCAATCGTAGACTCGAATTCTTCATTGTTGGCAAATATTGCGAGCAGTGCAACTTAAATTCGGTGTATATTTCTTTATTGTTCAACTGGCATCTCCCGTGCGACCTTTTTCATAGCTCTCAATTTGTCTAGACGATGAATGGCTTTCACGAAGTATTACTCTTCTAAAGAAACCTGGTTACTAGACACCCGTACTGGAACGACCGATCGCTAACCAGTAACGGGAATTCACTGTTCAACTAAAGAGTGTAATGAATAAAATTGACCTTTGTAATTTTGTCTAGTGGTATTAATTGCCTCATCGAACTATTTTTTTTCCTTTTATTATTATATTATATTAACTAACATTGGCATAAAAATTCAATGAGTTCTCATTTCATGGGAAAAAATTTCGGACTTTTCCGTTAACTCCACGCATTAGGTTCTGTACAACGGTGCCATCGACCACCTTATATGCATTTTTCCACTTATTTTGAAAATCCTTTTCGGTTCTGGAAGGGTACGATGAATATGTCACGTAATAAATGGGAGAGGGGTCTTTGAAAATGTTACTTATTTTGAATATCCTTTTCGGTTTTATAATTTTTTTGTTTTCTATAATGTTTTCTTTTTTCAGCCCAATATCTTTCGATTGGTCCAAGTTCTGGACAGTTTGGAGGATTAGCTGCTCTCGATACCACGGTGATGTCCTGATACCACTTCATTGTTGATCGAGCATAATGACTTGTCGCTAAATCTGGCCAAATTCTGTGTGAATGCCCAGCACTATCCAGGAAACGCATGCGAACTTTAGGCTCACCTTTCCTGGACAGCCTCACGAAAGAAGCCAGTTTAAATATTTGCTGCATAGCCTGGTTCTCGTCACCCCACAGGTTTTAGTGCCGCACTCTATCTCAATGTAGTATCACAATGGGCCTATCTTGGCCTAAATGAGCCGCTTTTCGACAAAGGGGGCTGCCAACCAACCAAATCTGGCCAAAATGCTACCCATGCGTCGTGTTTCTCGATAAATGGTTTAAGTCGCTTCTCTAAACACTCTTTGATGTATACTGCTGAGTTGAAGGTACCCTTCGCTACAAATTCCTCTGATCTGAGACCACATCGACATATTGCCTGCCAAATCATATACCGCTTGGGAAATTTGGTGCTCTTTTCGGTTTTATGTTTTGGGCTAACACCACTCTTTGACCCTGCTATATAGAAGTCCTGACCAGGCAATTCTGCAAAATCGGCCTTCACGTATGTTTCATCGTCCAACACTGATCAGTTAATCCTTGTGTAGCTTTCGAGCCCGATTTTTCGGTTCTTTCTCCTTTTCCTCGGATCGATCGGGTACCTTTTCGACTTTATATGATCTAAGATTATAAAGCTTCTTAATCCTCTAAATCATTGCGTTCGATGTTTGCACTTTTTGAGCCATATCTCGAATGGATGTGTTAGGACTCTGCAAAAATGTCCCCTTTACCTTTCGGCTCAAATTTGTATCGGATGGACTTTTTTTCTACCTGATCCAGACTTTCTAGCAACAGGTAGGCCCTTTTTGTATTTAATAATCGTTCGTTTCACTGTTGAAATCGACGAATTAGTCTCCTTTGCTAGTACCGAATATTTACGAAGGAAATTTTCGAGGTATTTGCACACAATTAAACTACGCACTTTTTCTTGATTTGATGACATCTTTTAAGAGTGATCTTACAATACGAATGGATTATACGTTCTTTTTTGTCGCATTTCATAGCTACTTTTTCATACCTGATGTAGACTTAAACTTATCCCAAACAGGAGCTATGCAGGAAAAACTAAAGGTCAATTTTTTCCGATACAGTCCTTAGTTGACATCCGGCAACCAAACTTCTTATGCCATTGTTAATACTGCAGTTTTCACCTAAAAGAAGCGCGTAACATAATGACATTTAAAATCATGCTACGTAAACATTTACTGAAAATTCAATTTGAATAATTAAGAACGGTAATGTTTTTTTTTATTATCATTTTTTTTTAATTTTAATTTTAATTTTTTTTTTCCTTTTTTAATTTTAATTTTTAATTTAATTTAATTTTTTTTCTTTTTTCTATTTTTTCCTTTTTCCTTTATATATATATATATATATATATATATATCTTTTTTTAAGAACGCTAATATTTTTTTCCTGCTACAAATGTGAAACAAAATTAGATATATTGAACTCTGAATAAAACTTTTGAGATACTGGTACTATCCCTTATACCGATATACATCGTCTGGGAAGTACTATTTAAATGAACAAGCTTTCAGGAAATAATTGCACACGGACAGTGCAAGCAATGAATTATGGAGTAAAGATTTTCTGGAGGAAACGGAGGTGGTTTTAGTCGGTAGAAATCCGACATGCCGAGAAGCAGGAGCAACTCGGTATCTTTTGAAGATTTCCATCTCCCAACGACGAAAAAAAAACTCTTATATCGACTAATTCATAATCTCCGTCTCTCTTCTCAATATAAAGGTAGAGAATCATAAATGGGTAAGTATCGCCGCCCTATCAGATCTCTATGCGCACCTCTTTGATCTCCCTCTCCGAGAAAAAAGGGCGGCACCCCTCCAAAATACCAAAATACCACGTTCTTACATTTAAGTAAATGGGATAATTTGCGAATCTCCCGAAGCATCGCGATTCAAAAATCCCCTATGATCGCATCCTTGACGACGATGAAAAACATCACATTTTATGGACAAGTACGTCCTCGTTCATTCGCCCAAAATTCAACAAAAGTGGAGAGGTTTCTGTATTTACTTTGAGCTCTATTCAAACAAAAGCCAATTGGCAATAGACTGGAAACGGCCTACCACCGAAACCTCAACAGAATCATCCTTAAGCACACTCCAATAAATGCTGATATTAACAGTTTGGATTCTCTTATCAGACGACCAAGTATTTTCAACTACCGATCAAAAGCCAGAGATTCGCTCTGGCTTTTAAGAGAATCTTTTACCATGAAAGACAATCCCCGAACCCCACATTAAATAGTGAGGTTAAAAGGAAAACTAACAGTTTCGCTCGTTAGGGCCACATTGGCTCATACTTGTATGGTTTCACAAAATTGTACCGGGCCTCCACTATCCCCCTATCTTCGTAAATATAGTCGTAACAACGAATTTTAGGGATTTGTCCCACGCTTATTGTTTTTTTTGGAATTTCCTTCGGTATTTTCTTTAATCTAATTCAGAAGATTTCAGCGTGTATCGTAACACAAATACAATAAATAATAACATGTTTTACTTTGAAATTTGGACGCCCATAACAATACGCGATAGTTCCATTCGAAATTCTTTTTCAATAATTGAGAAAAATCGTTTACATGAACGAAAAGTTTAATTGTCTAAAGTCGCATAGAACCTACGAAAAATATTGACGCGTTGTATCATTCCCCAAAAGATGAAACGATTTCCGTTTCGAAAAATAAAAAGTAACATGATTGAAAATTTTTCGTTTTGTTATGGAATTTTCCAAGTCATCTCAAATATTTATATTTAATTTGGGTAAATTACTGAGCGCTGAGAAATTATTCTTTCTCAAATAATATATAAAAAGAAAATAATTCCTAATATTGAAATTGTAGAACCAATTGTTGGTACAATATTTCATGTTGTGTAGGCGTCTGGATAGTCTGAGTATCGTTGGGGTATTCCTGCTAATCCTAGGAAATGTTGGGGAAAAAATGTTAAATTTACTCCTACAAATATAATTAGAATCTATCAAAGAATTTATTTAAAACTAAATCAATTCTAAACAACAATAAAATACTTTCAATTACAGATGCCCGAAAAACTTCACGGTTATAAATCGAACATACGATCAAGACTCTGATGCTGATCTATGGCGTGAAAATAATATTCTGTTTGGTAAACAAACATCACGATATTTATGTTTATCGAAAAGTGAAGGTCTACCAGACTATGTAGTTGAAACATTGAAGTAAGTATGCTCTGGAAACATATAAAAACCACACGCAGTCCGTAAATCGACTATTTAATTTATTAGAATAATCTCGGACAAGGAACATCCACCCCAAGCATTTTCGCTTCTACCCCGAACCGCGGACTCGGAACAGAAAGCATGGCGTAAAAAGCAAATCGCTTATAAATTATCGAAACGTGGAACTGTTTCGCATGCCATCACCGACATAATAATTTGTTCGAAATTGAAAGTCGCTCCCGAAGGTTTCTTTATGGCTGGGTAAGCGCAGAACGAGAATAATTCAAATTTGTATGGTTTTATGTTTAGTATTATGGTTTTCTTATAGCGATATTAATGGAATATTGATTTGCTATAAGATAGCACCGTTGCCGACACGTGTACCACCGCCAGTACCTCCATGTGCCAAATTAAATCTGAATAAATTGCAAAATGGTATTGATAAGATCAGTTTTCATAGGAAACCTAATATAAAAGTGAGTATGATTAATATTTCTATGTTAATTAAGATATGCACCTAATCATAATTATTTAATAATTGAATCCTGTACATAAACTTCGGATTTGTCTGAATTTCCATCTTCTTCATTCCAAAAAAGTGTTTCCAGTGTAACAACCAGTGTCAGCCTAAAAGTGAAGCTAATCAAAAAACATTTGGTCGTATTTGAGACGAAAAAATAAATTTTTTGAAGCGTATTATTATTTTGTTATTTTTAATAAAAATTCACCGATTTAACGCTAAATTTCCTGTTTTTGGCCTCTGTAAATTTGCTTTGAAAGTCTGTCATTACAATATTTCGCGCAGGTATTATTTTTAAATGGTTTACATGGCTAGCAGATTTAACTTAACATTATTCATGGTTCTTCAAATATGTATAATACGAGGGTGGTCTGATAAGTACTTAGCCTGGTTGGTTGGTTGTAGTGGCAGCCCCTTTTATTCAAAGGTGGCTCACTTAGGCCACGATAGGCCCATTGTGGTACCGCAGCTCGGTGCCAGCTCTCGCTAGGGCATCTGCTTCGCAGTTTCCAGGTATATCACTATGCCCCGGTACCCAGCAAAGAATCACTTCACAGTGCAGCGACATCACGTTCAGTTGTGAGCGGCATTCCATAGCAATTTTCGATGAGGTATGCAGGCTGGATAGTGATTGGATAGCAGCTTGACTGTCAGAGAAGATATTTAAATTTCTTATGAAAATTTTCTGATTTCTCAGCCAGTCTACTGCCTTATAAATCGCAATGACCTCTGTCTGAAAGACGCTGCAGTGGTCTGGTAATCGGAAGGGTAGTTTCAGGGCTAGCTGTTCTGAGAACACGCCACAGCCAACTCTTCCATCCATTTTTGATCCATCAGTGTAGATGTCGACCGATTCCTGTATCCCACCTCTTTCTGTGGCCCAGTCCTCCCTACTCGGGATGACTGACCTGAAACCATGCTGAAAACAGGGAATCGGAGAAGCAAGGTCCACCTTCCCTGACGTTGGTCCATCCCTCCGTAGTATTGTGGAGTGACCAATGTTCTCCTCATGCCAGAGTCGCAGAGCTTTCAAACGAACAGCAGTGCACTTGGCCTGCTGTCTCTTAGCCTACAAAAGAAAAACGATAGTTCTGGAAAAGTGACGATTTATTTTTTCAATATAGTCTCTTTTTAGTTCGAAACATTTGACCCAGCCATGCTCCAACCTTCTTTAACCCGTCTGAAAAATACGTTTCCTCGAGGTCTGCAAAGTAGGCCTCCGTGGCGGCGATGATCTCCTCATTCGACTCAAATTTCTGCCCGGCGAGTGACTTTTTCAAGTTTGGAAACAAAATAAAGTCGCACGGGGCCAAATCTGGAGAATACGGTGGATGGGGCAGTAATTCGTAGCCTAATTCGTCCAATTTGGCTAAGGCGAGGGCGAAGATGTGAGCCAGTGCGTTGTCATGGTGGAGGAGTACTTTTTTCGCCAAATGAGGCCGTTTTTCCTGCAAAGCGGCGTCGAATCGGCCCAATAATTCGGCATAGTACAGCCTTGCGACCGTTTTGCCGTTCTCCGGGTAGTCGATGTAGATCACACCTTGTGAATTCCAGAAAACGGTGACAATCACCTTTCCGGCTGATAGAACAGTCTTTGCCTTCTTCGAAGCACGTTCGCTGGGTGTAGTCCACTGTTTCGACTGTTCCTTGGACTCTGGTGTGTATCAGTGGATCCATGTTTTGTTGATGGTCACGAAACGACGCGGAAACGCCTTCATATTGCGTTCAAACAGCTTCAGCACCTTCAATTGGCGGTCTGCCAATACGAGATCGTGGATTTTTGTGACGGTATCCTCCGTGGTAGTCGTTTTCGGGGCACCTGGGTGTGACTTATCAAAAACCGACGTGCGACCACGTTGAAACTCGTTAAACCAATTTTTGACGGTCGTCATCGAAGGAGAAGAGTCTTTGAGTTTTATTTCTTTGATGTCGCTGTGGGATTTCCCTTCCAAAACAAGACACCGACCGATATTGCTCTTTTTGTATTTTTCTGAAATCCACGGACACGCCCGCTTCCACATGCGACCAAAAGAAAACTACGAGTCCGATTGGGCTGAAATTTCGACCGGTAGAAGTCTACGAGAATGTACTGTAGCAGTCACCGCACTGTCACCGCAGCGAGACGCTGCATAACGTAAAATTAAACTAACATATCTCCTTCATCTCGACCTGGGGGAAATGTACCAATTAGGATAATTACCTACTTCAGGTCGATTCGTGATAGTGCAGTTATGCGGAGCGTCACGCTCTTACCAAACACACTGTACGAGCAAAAATTCAAAAATACATATACAATATAATAGTTATGAACAATTAGTATACATTTTTAATTATCAACGCGACACTGATTAAAATATTTCTGTTTACAATTCAGGAAGAAGCCATAATCGATCATGAATACGAAGAAATCTCATCGTTCCAATCAGCAGCTAATGTTATCTCACCAAAACGACCAGCACCGCTACCTCCAGGCTCGTTGGCTGGAACCTTAGGAGCTTATTCAGAAATCGAAGGAATACCATTTATGTTGCATCCTCAACTTAGTCACAACTTCACGGTAATTGTCGTTCTTCGATTTTCAATCCAAGTTTTTTTTTTCAAAATACAAACATAAATGCCTCGTGAACTTTAAATCCTCATAATTTGGTCCTATTTAGATGCCAACTTTACCGAAAATCGCATCGACAGCCGAACTCAATTACGACTTCCAATTGGAACGACAAATTCTATGTACCACCAAAACGGAGAATGCTACATCAAAGAATCCATTTTTTCGATAAAAGCATTTAACAATTGATTCATAAGTTCACGCGTTAACTTTGAATCTGATATGATGACTTAAAAGGATTGCTACCAATCGTGGATATTTTACATTTATCATTTGCATTATTGTTTATTGTCATTGGAATTTCGAATTTTTATTCACATTTTAATGATGATGATTGTTTATTGACGTGTGTGCCGGTCCAGTGAATATCGCTTTGTGTGGCCATGTAGAGAGCAATGCATTTACTACAAGTTTGCCATAGTGTAGCTGACATTGAAACCAGGTGGACATCCATAGATTGGATTTGTAACTATTGAAATAGAATCAATACCACAAAAGTATTTTCATCCGACCATTGTACATGATGGTTGAATGCTTTAATGGAAATCGTACTGATTTTTATAAACATTTATGTATATATAAATGCAAATTAGAAGAAGAAATAGTCGAGCACGAATTGAACGCGACGATAATTAAGTAATTGTATCTATGCATTCTCTCGAATGCATCCTTCTAACACACTAGCTATTTTATATTACATGTATATATATCCGTTCTAAAATAAGAACTATCACGCGAAATTTTATCGACTCAAACATTTCTTAAGAAAAAATTAATAACCATATAAAAGCATACTTACTATGTTGTCTAGAATTGTGGTAGAAAATTGTTTGCCTTAAACATGTAACGATAGAGAAAGGATACGATGTAGTTGAGATGAACAAAATCGATGCGACACGACGCGACCATGTAGATATGTATTTCGATAAGTAAAGTGTGCTCTTTTTTAGTTTCGCACGTAAACGTATTTCATATGAACGAATTCTAGTAAACGAACGAAATTATAATAAATCGTATATAAATAAATGTAGAAACAAGATTTTTCTTGAAATCAACTTATTAAGGATCGTTTAATTTTAATTGGTTCGTATCTTTGTACATTGTATATGGATTCAGAAAAGTATGATATAGTGCCATTCTTTTAAGCGGTCGCGCTTCGAAAATTGCATTATTATCCCAGATTATGTCGAAAAGCATTGAAGCCCGGCATTAAAACTACGGTCGGAAATGTTTACCTGCGAGGATTGTTTGGGCGAAAGCGCATTTCCAAGAAAATGGAAGCGATAAAGATTAGTCTTGCTCCGGAAATTAAATAAAAAGTCATGTTAGCCATCGGTATACTGTCCCATATGCAGGGCCGTCTTAAACTATGCTGGGGCCCTTGGCCACACAAGAATTTTGGGCCATTTTGGAAAGTAAAGAAAGCGAATTATACTAAAAATTTTCTACCATGATCATTTATCATCGGTAATCAAATATATAATATAATATGTCATTAATGAGATCAGTATGCTGCTGGTTTTTTGGTACGATTACAATTATGGTTTCTTTTGGGATTTCGGTTGAGCAAAATCTTCTATTATATTCTCAAAGTCAATTTTTTGGAAGACATCACTTTCTTTGCACATAATTGACAAATTACTCAGTCGTTCTTGTAACATTGTTGTTCGCAATTAATTTTTCATTCTCTTAAGCTGCGAAAATGGCCGCTCTCCACTGCAATTGGTAACCCATTAGGCAAAGGATTATTCTTGTAGCACCTTCAACGTTTGAAATAGTTTCTTCTGATTTATCCGACCTCATTAGGTTATGTAAGGTTAAGATATTTAAATCCTCTGATTGCTATGCTATGTTTTTTAAATATTGGCTTAAATGAAAACATTCTGTTTTGAGCTCAAATGTCTCGATGATAAAATTCTGCAAATTCTTTGCATTTTTTAGTCAACTCGATAGATTCGATTGTTGTTAACTGACACCTGGCACCTTCGGTCTGCCTACATGGGTCGTTTCAAGCTGTTAAAGTGCTGCAAAAAATCTGAAAAAAATTCATGGAGGTTTTTCAAACCTTTAACTTGAAAAATTATCAACAATCAGATTTTTTAATATATTTTTTATCAAAAAAAAAATGAAAGAAAGCGGAGTAAATGCATTTGTTCACTAAAGAAAAATCATAACTTTAAGACAAATAAAGATATCGAAACGAAAAAAATAAAATAAAAGGGGAAACCAGTTTAGGAGGCCGAAATTTTAGTGTTTTCGTGAATTTTTTTAACAGGGGAGGAATAATTAAAATTTGTTTAAACTTGGATGATATTTGATTCATGTTTTGAAGTACATTTTGTAATTTTTTCAAATCATTTCCGCCGAAAATAGTGGAGTTAGAAGCTGTTGTCCATGGACGATCGCCATCTGAGTTTTTTGCTTGTGGGCATTCTTGAAGTCGCCATTTTTATCTGTAATAATTACAAATTCCTTTTTTCGTTAACTTATTTCCTAAGAGTAGGAACCTAATTGTGATCAAAAAAGTTGAAAATTACATGTTTTTGAGGTGTTTGAACACAACGTCATGTTTTATACGGGCGGTCACTTAAGTGCTCATAGCATCGGGACTAATCGCAATTTAGCTTTGAATTTTTGGCAACATACTCTACTTTTACTAACAATTTATGAAATAAAAAAATTCGATTTTTTGACCCGTCTAAACTGATTTCTCCCTTTAAAACCAAATTGTTCGTTTTGTATCAAAAGCAATCCAAATTCTGAAAACGTGCTGACCATTAAGTTTTCAAGTGTTTTGCCTATGTATGACAGCAAAGAGATGGAGGGGGGAGGTCTAAGCGAAGCAAGCTGTCCGTCTGAGCATTTACTCGGAATTGGAATGTGCATAGCATTTTTCCAAGATTCAGGGAAATAACCGTTATTTACACAATTATTGATGATGGTTGTGAGTAGTTCAGCAAGGTTCCAGGCACATTAAACAGGAACCCTGTCTGGTTCTGAAAACTTGTTGTTGTTAAAAGGACGTAGAATTCAAGTCATCTCGTCGGGGTGAGTGAAAATTTTTCGGAAAGTTGAAAAGAGGTACTGGAAAAGCAATTCGTTCTTGTGATATGACCATGGAAAAGGCTGTCAACTTTTCTATTGACTTTAGCGTTCCGATTTGGGTTCAAAGAGTGTTTTTCTCGGTAAAGATTGTTGTAAAAGGCTGAGCTGGTTTCTAGTTTTTGTTCAACAGTTGAAAATGTTCGTACTATCCCTTATACCGATTCTTATCGTCTGGGAAGTACTATGTACTGAAATCTAAATGCGGAGAATTACTAAAAATTGATGGAGAGAGTGATTGAAGGAAACGGAGGTGATTTTAATCGGTAGAAATTCGGCATGCCGAGCGGCAGGAGTTGATCGGTATCTTTTGAAGATTTTCATCTTCCAACGTTGAAAAAAAATTGGTGTGCGGATCTCATCAGGTCTTTTTTACGTTATATCAAGAAGAGAATTATCCAGTAAGACTATTAACTTTTTTGAAAACATGCGAGGAGAGGATTTCATGGCATCCATCCGTTTTTTGAATTTTCTCGACGATTGGCGCCCCCAATTAAATTTGCCGCATGTCAAACAAATTCAACGAGCATTTAGCATACCTTCGAACCAATGCAACGCGTGACGTCACAATATTGATCGAAAAACCTACTGTGGCAGCTAATCGCCATTTTGAAATTACACATTCAAAGAACGAAGAAAAAGTCTATCCTGTTCGTGGCGAAGTACACACGAGTTAAATTTCGATTAACGAGAAAATAACCAGGCAATTGGCTAGGAAATCATCCTCGTATTGTGTTCAATTTGTTTCGCGTGGTCGCGAGCGTGCGACCAATCGAATAGAGTGTGCAAAAGTGACGAGATCTCGTGTAAAAATTTGTTATTTTCGCAAAACGAAAAAAAGAGTTCACATCAAGCCGAATCCGCAAGTCTGCTGTCGGGAAGAAAGAAAAAGTGCACGCGAACGGGTTTGGTTTCCGTGCGCAAGTGAATCGGGAAAAGTAAGCAGGAAGAACGTGTGAGTGCCGCCGTCTCACGGAGCCAGGTTGCAAAGGAGATCTGTGGATTAATAAGGCTGCAAGGCGGCCCCGAGTCGTGGGAAAAGCGTGTCTGGGAGAGTAGGAAAAGCGGCATTGCGGATTGCGGCTGGGCACAGTGGTGGCTAGCAAGCAAGCAAGCAGGCAGACAAGTCATCGGAGGTAGAGACAGCGAGTGACGGACGTTCAGATTCTGCGGTCGGGCAGGCAGCAGACAAGCAAGCGGCCCGTGACGAATAGCTGACAAAAGTCCTGCGAAATTCGATTGGCGACAGACGAAGGATCGGGACTGCTTGGTGATTAGCCGTGGACGAGTGTTGGACAGCGGGCTCGTCTCGAGGGAATCGCAGTGTAAGTTTTGCCATTGGTCATTTTGTGGTGCGTGTGTTTCGGACGTTTGCAAGCAAAGCGAGAACGATTGCCTGAGAGTCGGGCGGAACGAGCGAGAACGGGAGACGGAACAGGACACGAGCCCCGCACAAAAACACATCGTTGTGCGGTCGTCGTGTTGTTCCGAATCGCGTTCGCTGCCCGATTGGCGAGTTGGGTCGTTCTGTTCTGGTGTCGTCTTCTCGTCGTCGCCTTGGCCCGTGGTCGTTCTTCATTTGCTGTGCCGTCAAACTTGGACGTCCAAACAAATCGCCGTGCATTTTGCCCTCGTCCGACAAAGCAGATTTGCACAAACGGCGCGCTTGCCGGTCGCCAATACCTGCGCCGTGGTCGCACGGTGGAAAATTGTTTGCGGTCGCGACAATTCCGCGATTTCTCGGACGTCGTTTTCTCGAAAGCTTTTTCCACGTCGCTCGGCAAGCGAATCTGCTTCGGCATTTTACAGTGTTTCACGTAGAGTCTGGCATAATTGCGAGATTGTAATTGATTTTACAGTTTTTCGAGTTGTGGGAACTCGCCAGCAACAGCAGCGGTCGAGCGAACGGATAGCGGCTAGCAGTTAGCACGCAAGCGGCGCTCGCCAAAGAAGCAGATCGCAGTCGAAGAGGCAGCGTTGGAGCTGAAGAAGCCGAGCAAAAAAGTGGAAAGGTGAGTTTGGCCACGGTCTTGGGATTGGCTCCATTGAGGCCGCCGCTCAGATGTTGCGACGAGACGAAGCGAGCAGAGATGTTTGGCCGTCAGATGCACGCTTGAATGTCGCCGGATGTGATTGAGGCGGTCGTGCGGCTGGGATTTGTGTTGCAGCAGCATCGTCAGCGCATTTTTGTAGAGGCTGCTGCTCGACGGGCGTTCCAGTCCGCTTGGGGCTGTGTGTTGGTGCCGTCGGACTGGCTGTCATTTGCTCCGATTGCGGAATGCCCGGTCCGTCTGTCAGGCGGAACAATTAGAATTGGATGCGATTCGTGAACAGGTGTACGATGGAGTGCAAACGACGCAAAAGACATCAATTGAAAAGTCAAGCAATTCATCAATAAGTCGCGCAGAGCACAATTACGCAATGACCTTGTGATAAATCTTGAGGAACAATTGCAAAAATGGGCGAGTTTTGAGTCGCCATTGAATAAATTTGGCTGCCGATGACAGTTCTCGGTAATCCGTAGGCTGTGTCGGTATGGGTGAGCTGTACGTAGGTGCCCAGAACTCGTTGCGGAACGGAACAATGCTGGTTCAAAATGGAGTGGTGTCTGCTTCGAGGTTAATAGCCCGAAGATGCCCGGTCGGTTCTGTCGGATAAAACCCAATTGTTAGATCTCTGCGTGACCTCGCCAATTTCGTTTCACGCGAATAGGGTTTGTGCGGACCGAGCGAAACTTGGACGGTTTAACATTTACTGTACTTTGGCGCCTTCGCTTCGGGCTTGGGAAGATTAAAGAACAGAAGTTTCGAGTTGTTGGGTCGAGATTTAGCAGCAAATAATTAGTTGAGTCATCTAAGGATGAGGTAAAACCATTTATTCATTCGAGGCACACAATCACAAATCAGTCAGCTCACATAGAACGAGAAATTTGCTTCACAAGTTCTGATAAAAACTGATTTTGACTCAGCGATGATGAACGTAAACACAACTTCAAAAGTTGATCATGCTCCTTTACACAAGCAAAGGATTATACAGCTATCGACAAATACTTAAGAACGCTCTAAAATTTTGAAATTTCATATTATCTTATGAAGTTAATGTAATCTTGAAATAACTCAGTCTTTCAATTGCAAAAATATTAACGTAGTGTTGTCTTTTTATCACAAAAAAATGAAAAGTGACTGGGACAGACACTTAAGAACACTTGAAAAAGTCGCCAAAAATGGCAGAAAGTAACAGGAAAAATGAGCGCAAATGGTTTGTGCAGTTTTAATATTTCGTAGTGAATTTTTTTTCTTTAATGAGAGCAGCACATCGTCGTTGCATTGATCCAAGGAAGTGTCTACATCGTTCAATAGGAATGGCCTCCCACGTCGCCTTCACTCGTTCGAATAATTGGGCGAAATTAGTGATGTTTTGCTTACTTATCTCGATTTTGATATCATTCCACAAGTGTTCAATCGGATTCAAGTCAGCGCTTGATGATGCCCAGTCCAAAAAAACGGATAGAATTGTCTCCAAAGATTTTTTTGGTCAGCCGTGACTTATGCTTTGGGTCATTATCTTGTTGAAATTGCCAAATAACAGGCAACTTTTCTTCGGCCCATGGAAGCATAATATTTCGTTTCGTAGTTCTTGATCGAGTCCATAATGCCTTCAATTCATTAAATTGAGCCAACCCCATTCCAGGAAAAATAGGCCCTTACCATTATTGAACCGCCGCCGTGTTTCACAATCGGAGAGACGTACTTAGGATCAAAAGCAGCGCCTACAGGGCGTCGTATATACTTCCGGCCATCTGGACCCATTCTATTTATCTTTGTTTCATCACTGAAAAGTATATACCGCCACTGATTTTAAGACCAAGACACATGTTCTTCGGCAAATTGTACACGGCGTAATCTTTGCGCCGTTGTGACTAATGGTTTTTTACGTGCCAATCGGCCGTGAAGTCCTGCTTCTATCAAACGGCGTTGGACATTTTTTTTCGATATTGGCACTTCGATTTCAGCTAAAATTTCACGATGGATATCAGCTGCACTTATTTTGGGTACATTTTAGACAACCGAACGATCTTTCTATCAAGAAATGCGTCAGTTTTTCGAGGTTTTTTTCGTCGAGGAACATTTTCTACAACTCCATATTTACGAAAATACTTAATAGCATTAAAAACCATTGTTTTTGAACAGATCAGTTGGACAGCAATTGCATTATATGATTTTCCTGCCTTTTCTAGTTCGATAATTGCTTTACGCACAGCTGGTGTACAATTTTTCGTCTTGGACATGATTACGTGTCACCGCTAATCAAGGTTTTTGTTTAAAACGGTTGTAATGATTACAAAATTTCATTATCTTACCAGCCGCTATCAAAGAAAACGTGAAAAATGAAAAATAACCACCAAATTATATATCGTTCTTAAGTAATTGTACCACCCAAACATGACTTCGTAGTGTAATAACTCAATAAAGATACTAAATTTGCAAATATCAAATCCAAAATGTGCTCTGATTAAGAGAGAAACGATGCAACAACCAAATAAAGAAAAAAACCGGTTAATCACATTGCAAGAGAATTAGATTTGCGTAGAAACACAAGAGAGACGCATCGTTCTTAAGTGTATGTAAATATTGAAAAAGCCGCGAATGAAGATGGATCACAAGATAATCAATTAAAAATTACAACATATTATGATAGTTTTTAAAACGCATAACGACCGTCCGCAATTCCTTTCCTCGCCGAACTTGCGATCAAGAATCTACGGTTATTCTAGAACCGAAAAAGCCTCATCGAGACTAGTCCCTTCTATACGATCCAAACTCACTCAATTCTTCAGATTAACACTCATGCAATTAGTCCTTAGTATCGCTAATTGTTATTCCATAAAGTTCAACATGTTTTGCGCTTTAATCATGAGATCGATGGGTTATCCCTTGTTTTTGTTGCTATCTACCCAAGCCGCCACTGAGACAAGGAGAAGATCCAGTCTATATGATTCCCAAAAGAACGCACAGAACGAGCCAAAATTGCGCTTAATCACTACAAACGTAAACATTAGAAAAAATTTGGCGCGATTGAAATGCATATATTTTAATATGACTATTTCAAGTCAATAAAATGTATTATCTGGTCCTTTCAATGATTCAGCAGCTTAGACTGTAAAAGCCAGCTGCAGACCTACAAAATGATTATCCGTTCGGTGCTGTGTTTTGTTTGAAATGAAGATCCCTGATGCAGCAGGCTTGAGAAAAGTCAGTAGATATGTTTGAGCGTAAAATTCTAAGGTACATCATGCAGACCCTGAAAAATGGACGAGACTGGCGCATTCGTTACAACCCTTAATGTAGTACTAGCAGAACCTAGAACTCGAAATTCGAGTGCAATGATGATTTTATTATAACTGACTCTAGAAATTCGATCGAATAATCATCAATCTCAGTTAGAACCCTTATTTTCACGCTTTCACAAATTTAAGTTAAATTCAAAAACCTTTTTCCAAAACTTCCTTAAAAACGTGTATTTAAACTATTAAACCAGATGTACATTTCGTCTGGCACACCCAGGCTTCTTCAGTGTATAGCTAATTCCCTAAGTTCTGTGTTTCTATTTTAATCCCTAACATTTTATATTTTCATCGCAAAATTTAATCAGCTTAATTGATCCATTCCCGAAGGTTTTTGAATTTAACTTAAATCATCAATCAATATAATAAAACGGCAAGCGAAATTTGTTTTTCTTTTGTGATTAAATAATGTTTATGAATTTTAATAATGTTTATGAATTTTAATAATGTTTAAAAATCATTATTCAATTATTGGCGCTTCAAATCGTCTCGAACGTATGACAATGCTAAGCATTTTGTGCATGTCATCATTCGATTTTTACATTCGTGAGATCTACCAAACTGGTTTGTGTAAATAATGTTAGGAAAATCAAACATCGTTTTTAAATCTTGAAAGTTTTCCTTAACTGAAAACGCTTTTTTTGGAATGTTAGACGACCTACAGCAAAACAAACTAAAAAAATATGACCAAAAAGTGATGAAAGTGCGTATCCATTTGCATAATGAACGGCGACGCTAAATACAATCCACACGAATGGTCCCCAAAGAGAAAGCTATCATACAACACCGAAGGGTCAAATACAATACGGTGTAACCGTTCATGTGCGATAATGAAAATATTGTTAAATGTGGTGAAATTTGATGATTTAATTAGCTTACAAAAAAGAAACTAAAACATTTGGAACAGTCCTAGATACGAACCTGGGACTCCCGCGTGCAAGGGCAAGTTACCACCGCATGCACTACACAACCCATACAAAATAAAGGTTTCTATTTTGGTACTGAAGTTTAGTATACCATTCGTATTCATCGCTGTGTGAACGTTCAACGTTGTGTATGTATTAGTAAGAAAATCTATTTTCTTTCTATATTTTCCAAACAGATTTTCACAAATATTCTCTTTCCATTGATGTATTTTTTATGAAAATCGGTCCAGAAACAACGGCTAAAATGGTACCACAAAATTCATGTTAGCCGTTTAATTATATAGATGTACTATTTGAGGTCAATTCCGTTCTGATGTCGAAATTCCGTCGATTTCAGTGGCTGCTACCCACCACAAAAGCTATTTGGCTTAGTTGGAAGAACTAAGTGGGATGTAGATATAAATTCCCTATGGAGATTTGAAGTGAGAATAATAAGATAAGAAAACCACAAATTTAACAAATCGAAAAACGGACTAAATCACGAACGATAAAAGGAAGGATACCGCACGAGCAAATTATCTCTAGGTGGGTTGTGCCACTCTCCAAAGATAGACAAGCTTCAGCAGAGCTCGTCAGGAGCAGGCATGGCTGCCTGGGCCCACAATCCCATGACCTAGTGCTGGCGTATTCGCATGTTTAGAGTACGCTAGGCCCACGAATACTCACCTCAGTCGGGGCTGATAATTTACAAGCTGAAAGCTATTCGGGAGTTCTACACATGATGGCTCAGAACCTCCATTCTAGTATATCTACTGAATGCCCTCGCTAAACCCAAGATGAATTTCATCCGCTTCATGTTCACTCTTGCCAATTTCTTATACAAAATGTAAAAATTGATTCCTGCTAGGTCTAAAATATTGAGAAAAAATACTTGTACAAGCCATGCTTCTTTGATATTGGTACTTCTTTGCCAATTGGTTGGAAAATGTGATGCGCAATAAAATGTAGAAAAATATGTAGCAATAAGTTTAAAAAAATAGGTAGTTATAACTATATTGCACGGGTGTTAACCGCAGGTTTATGAAAAAAGGCTAGTCTTTGGTGTTTTCTTTTGATTGTTGATCGCAAAACAAGTCAGGCAAGGGTTTAACGATTCGTTTTTATTAAATATATGATGCTATGCTTAACATGTGTGATAGGCAACATCTCAACGGTCCTAACGAAAAAGTTAATTGAACAAAGTCCTGGTGATAATCAGACACAACCAAACTCATAGGACGAACAATTTTAGGCTTGAAATTACTGATGTCTTTAAGCGGTGCCCCTGAACTGTGTTTAAGAATCCTCTGACAAGTGGATAAAAAGGGTGAATTTTTTAAAACAAAGAGCTATCGAGCCTGGTGCAGCAGCGTAATCTTCAGTGAGATTTTCATGCAGAGTGAGAATGTCAGACAACATTTTCAGATGAACAATGTAGAATTGATTGTCTGGTGAATTTCCAACGGCTAAAGACGCTCACCTACGGAACGACTCGATCTACACGATTTTCCATCTGTGAAACGGTTTAGTTGAAGGCTGCCAGAAATCGAGATTCGCCTAGAAATGGCGCACCCTTGATGATGAAAATTATACACAAAATCTTCTATCCCAGGACAATGAAAATATCAAAACGACACCCGATCTGCAATGGAGAGAATGCATACAATTTAAACAAAAAAATCATTTGTCGGTTCATATTTATTATTCACGAATGTAACCATTTCAAAAAATTATATTTAAGCCTTTTTTTCGATTTTATTTGAACAATAAAACATTAAAACTTGACTCAGTCTTTTAAACATTTATTCTATATTCATATATTTAGCATTGATGAGTAGCACAATCCACGAACGCTTAAAATACTTTCAAAAATCAGATTCAAATTTTTAATCTAATCAAAATATAATTTTTTTGGTCTTATTTCAGAAAACAACAACAAAGTGCCGCCCCACGCACTACGTCAAGCGTAAACAACAATATCCAAAATTACCAAGCAAACGTGCGTCGTTTCTAATCATCAATTCAAAGAATTGATTTCACTTTATCACTTCAACAACTACTATAGCGAACTAACTAGGCATTATAGAATAGTTCCTGCAAAAATTGTGGGAAATTTCAATAAAAAATATAAAATTCAAATAAGTAAAAAATCAGCTCGAGCCGAACAGGTTAAAACAAGAAGAGTTTCTATTGCAATCGGCAGCTGTTATCGGTGGTCAAGAGCCTCATTCAGGGGCTTTTACGCTGATGACGATTCACTGGCAGCATGAGCACACTGGGGGGAAGTAAGGGGGAGCGCCAAGCAAAGCCCAAGTATGCAGCGTTGGATATAAATCGTTTATACAAAAACAGTCGTGTAAGTTTGTCATATGCAATTTGAATTAGAAAAATATGGAATTGATGATTTTTTCTTCGATTTGTACAACAGGGTGAATCTCTTGAACCTTCTACACAAAAAAATCAGGTACCCCGTAAACATGGAATGCAAATATTGGGAAAAGTACCGACCTCTAGACGACCACCAGCTAATCTTCCATCCTTGAAGGCTGAAACACTAACTCCGGGGAGCCCAGCTCAAGAACAAGGTACTGAACTGCTTTTGTCCTCAATAAATCGATTGGATGCTCACAACGATTTTCTTTCAAATTTTCCGCAGGTGGAAATCAAGTTGGTGGCTCAAATAGTGGATCATCGGTACAATCAGGAAACAATAACGTCAACGCATCGTCAACAGCTAGTAGGAATCCCATTATAACTTCACAACCGCACTTGACGTCATCAACATCATCATCGCAATTGCAATTGCAAACTCCTCCAGCGTTAAATTCCTCGTCGCTGTCTGCGAACTCGTCGGGCACGCATCTCTCATCATACTCTTCAAATTCATCAAATTTCGGCGGAAGCAACTCTTCGGTAACATGGTCGTCAGTGACGACAGGACACGATGGTGGCTCATCGAACATTCCGCCACTGTATCAGAGTCCACAATTTCAACACGAATTCCCATCGTTGGATGGGAATGCGCCCAATGTAACACACGCACCACACAAAGCGCACCACAAAGATTCTCATTACCATCACGGTGGGAGAGATGGCAGTGGCGCAGGCGGTGGAGCGATGACAAGCAATTCAGGCAGTATTCAAGGAGGCAAGGGTGGCGAGAACCAGAATGCAAATGTGGGAGATGTGCAACAAATAAGCTTAAGGCCACACACGGACGCGGCAAGTTGGATACAGCAGCAGAGTGGAAGTGGCAAAGGTGGCGATTTACATGGGACCCCACCGGGCCAGGTCCCCCTGCAAGCGGCGCCGCCTCAATTCCGTGCTCTGATGCCGTCGTTTATGAATCGCGGAGCTGGTGGAGTTCTCATAGAGGAACCAACGACGACAGGCAGCGGAGCACGACCTCCGACGCCGCCCGTGCACGCAGTAGCGAATGCGGGAGGCGGAGATAGGGGACCACCGAATCAAGGTGGTGGGCCCGATCATCATAATCAACAGAATGGAAGCTTTCCGGCTCCTGCACCATCCAATCGAAATAGGCAGCCGCCCGCCTATCAAGGGGGAGGCGTGGCTTCGAGTGGGCAGAAGGAGCAACGGACCAACTCGCCAAACACAACGTCCTATCCGCCGAACAACTCATCAAAATCTCAAGACGAAAGATACTCGGGTAGGGCGCCAATGCCGAAGCGAGGGCAGCCTCCATCAATTGCGCCGCGGTTCAGCCAACGACCCGAGGCGCAGAACTCGAATGCAGATAACTCGCTGCCGTACATCGAACCCGAAGACGTGCTGGTCCAAAGACCGATAATCAAAGAGGAGGACTTGGAGCGAATGGACACGATAGCTAAAGATGACGGCTGGACTCGGCAAGATGATATCGATTATAACCAGAAACTTGTGTTCTCGGATGACGAGTTGGGCGAGTCGACGTCAGCCGCTTCGGGAGGCAAAAAAGCCGCAGCCCTGCGGCAACAAGAAGAGGACAATCGGGCAGTGTGGGCGCGCGAACGCGACCATTTAGAGCGTGTCGAAAGGGAGCACTTGGAACGCGAAAGAAACGAGCGCAATGAACGGGAGCATCGATTTGCTGAGATGAATCGCGAAAAGGCCGAGCGGGAACGCGATTGGGAACGAGGCCGCGATAGAGAAAGAGATCGTGACAAGGATCGTGAACGTGTTGCTGAAAGAGAAAGGGACCGTGATACCCCAAATGACACCAGAAGTAGCTCAGCATCGAGGAAAAGTGGCGTTGATCAGCCAAGACCTCAGCAGAACGGTCACCGCGGTGGCCTGGAGCCTGCCGTTTACGAGCGTGTGAAGCAACGCAAGGAAGAAGAGGAGAAACGGGAGTTCGAACGTAAACAGGCCGCAGCGAAGAAGTTGCAGGAGCTCGAAATGAAAATAGGAGTGAAGAAGAATGAGGAAGAGGTCCCGGAAGATACGCCTAAGACGTCCTCTGCTAACGAAGAAGATTTTGCAGGTCGAACAACACGACCGTACCGCGGTGAGAAAGAGGGTCGTGAGGGCCGGGACGCGCGAGACTACGCACGATACGATAAATACGAAAGGGACATGATTCAACGTGAACGTGATGCTGGCTTCAAAGACGGCTATACAAGCGGGAGTGGAGCGAGGGGCGCAAGTCAGGGAGCAGGGGCTAAAGGAGGGAGCCAATTTTCGGTACACTTTCAATCTAATTTACCGCCTAGGTTTTTGCGGCAGCAGCAGCAACAAGAGAGGATGACGACTCAAGTGCCTGCGCCGTCCAGCAGCTCAAGTGCAGGAGGATCGAGTAACAGATCCATCGCTGCCAATCAGGCGCCGTCGCGGGGCTACGAACACAATGCAGAAGTAGGTCAAAAATCAATCCCTTTTGCACAACAGTACGATCCTCGGCATGTTCATTCGCAGAATTACAAACAGCAGCAGCAACAGCAGCAACCGCAGGTACTTCGCCGAAATGCTTCTGATGAGATGATGTCGAATAGACGAGGATTGAACGAATACAGTGCTGGCACAGTGACCGGAATGGGCGCGAGTGCGCGAAGACGAGGCGACTCCGAGGATGATGATCGCTTCAGTAGCAGCGGCAGAGAATCCATCAGTCGCAACTCAATAGGTGAACAGCAACTGCAACCTTCACGCAGCGGAGGTGGCAGTGTCACTCCCCAATTAGCGCGCAGTATTTCAGACTCTTCGCAACGTAAAACAAGTGTTTCGTCGAGTGACGAGCAGAAGCTGACCGAAAGCTTCCAGTCGCAACGATCCGATTCGAGAGAATTCACGGCCGTTGGATCTTGGGCCGAGGAGAGCGATATCGAGATGCACAAGCAGCATCGCGAAAGTGTTTCCTCATTGGACCACCACCACCACCACTCGCATTCGAGATACGATAGCGGGTCGCAGAAGGAGGAGGAGCAACCGCAGCCCAAGCACATTTTGCAACGTCCCCAAACGAAAAGTATCTCGGAAAGCGGCGCTATCAGGAAGGACGACATGAAAAGTGATTCTGACACGATGCGCAGAGATGAGTCTGGAGTGAAGACGAAGTCTCGCGAACCGCCTACCCCCACTCAAATTCTACGACGTTCAGAGAGTCCGAAATCATGGTCCGAATACTCGACGAGTGCTATCGACAAATCCGATATGAAGGCGGACGCGCATTTGCCGAAGGATGCGTCGTCGACGGGTCAACTGCACGATGAAGCAAAAACTACTATAACGGACGACAAAAAGACTGAACCGGCTATTGACACTAATAAAGAGAAGAGCCCTGTTTCGGCCGAGGAGGCGCTGAGAAACAAGGATGCAGAGGTTGCTGGAACTGCTGCCAAGAAGGAGTCGAGTGACGAGAAAACAGATGACATGTCCGGGAAGATGCACGGTGCCGGGCAGAAGCGTCCGAGTCCGCGAGGTGGCGGAGGCCGCGACTCGCGTGCTCCACCATCTCGCAGCTATGGAATGTACCGTGGAGGAGGCAGCAGCTGGGGGCGACGAGGCGGCAGCAACATGCGAATGGGCGATCGTCGAAATTACAACAGCCATTTGAGCGAAACGGATAATTCAGACGAATTCGATGATGACTACGGCGGTGGACACAGGATGGACAGGAGTCCGAAATTCCCGCGGAAGGAATCGACTGGCAAACAAGAGTCCAGTAGCGGATCGCGTGGTGGCCAGAACCTGTCGAAGGATGGATTCGCACCGCGCGGTGAGCCCTCACGACGTGGCCGAGGCGGAGGTGGCTCGGGAAGCAGTTCTTATCGACGTGGGGGGAGCGGTATGTCTGGCGGACAGAAACGAAATGAACCATACGGCGGCCATCAAAATTCGAAACTTGGTTTTGGAGGAAGCGGTGGCGGAGCAAGCCACAGCTCTAGTGATAATAAAGACATGGAAAAAAGTAGTATTCCGAAACAGGAGCACGCAGAGGACAAAACAAAGCAGGGCCACTCCAATCAAAGCACGCATTCAAGTGGCAAGAAATCGGGCGATAGCTCAGATGAGTCTAAGAAGAAGGCACAAAACTATCAATCGTCTGGACGTCGAGACGATAAGAAATCCTCGCCGCCGAAAACATTCGGGAACTCGCATTATCAATCTCAGTCGATGCCACCTCGACGGGATGCGAACAGTGGCTCTTCGATATCTAAGGGTGACACGACACCGTCTAACAAGCCCGAGGATGACGACAAAAAGGATGGGCAACACTTTTCTGGCGATTCTGCTAGCAATAGGCAGCCTATGCGAGAAAAAGAATACCCACCGCGCAGCAACAGTTCGTCGCATATAAGTTCGGGCCGTTCTTTGCATCCGAAAAAGGATGAAAGGGGCATGCCGAAGTCGTCGGCCCCATCGAAACAATCTCCCCCGTCCATGGGCAGTGGCGGCTTCAAATCGCAGTCCGGCTCGAATTCAAATCAATCTGGACAGCAGCAGCAAGCATCGCTGCAATCTCACCACGGAAAGGATCAAGGCGTCGCCAAGGGAAAACCAGGAGTTGAGGGTCGCGAGAGTCGTGAGAACCGTGACAATCGCGATAATCGAGACAATCGCGAAAACCGGGACAGCCGCGACAATCGCGATGCCCGTAATAACAATTCCAAGACGAGTTTGCCGCCACGACTTGTGAAGCAGTGGGAGACGCGAGGCGGAGGAGGCAGTGCAGCCAAACGTGATAGCAACCAAAGCGAGAATAGCACAAATAGTCAGCAAAGTTCCGGCAACAATGTGAGTTCTAGCAGTGCGTGGGACAAACCACTAGCTCAGCAACAGGCCCTCGACAACAAGAGTGTTCATGAATCCGAAAGTTTGTTGACTGGACAGCAGCCAACTACCATGCCTGACGGCAAGGCGAGTTCTAATCCGAAAGCTGATGGTCCCAAAACAGGCTTGGATAGTTCCAGCGCTCCCGTGAACACGATAATTTTCGAAAATACAAACTACAAATCAGCAACGGGCCCGGTTAAGAGACAGGGTTCAAATCAAGGCATGCAACCGATGCAGCAAGGCGATCAAAAGAAACAGGACGAAGTCTACAAATCACAGTCGTCAAGCTCTTTGCATGACGATCCACAAGGTAGGGGACTGCAGCAACAAGCGGCCCAACAACAAGCGCAAACTCCACAGCATATGCAGCAGCAATTGTCGCAACAGCAGCAAATCGCGCAGCAGCAGCAACAAATGCATCACCAACAGCATCAACAGCACGCTTCGCAGCAACAGGAGGCTATTACCAACGCTCTATCGCAGATGTCGTTTGCCAAGCCCGAGAGTGACTATGATAAGGACATAAAACTCGGGTTCGCGTTCGACACGGAATTCAGCCACTTGACCGACGAGAAGAATGCGGCTGTTGCGGCGTCGAAAGCGCCGAGCCTGGGTCTTCCACGTTCCTCCTCTGTTATTCATTCCGTTGTCAGCTCGACTTCCCATAACACGATTTCGCCTTCGACTGTGGACCTGAACATGAAGATCGCCAGTGTGAAAAAGGTGTGGGAGTCGATCCCGTCGATGCCGCCTGTTCTTGAACACGCTGCAACAGTTGTGGCGGCCGGGCAAGACGCCGACTCACATTTGCCGTCGAACTTTGTCCAGTCGCAGCACCAACAGCACATGCATCATTTCGCGCCGAGCGGGGCGGCCCTGCATGCTGCCACACATGCCGCCGGTAATATGCACGTGCAGCACACGCTCTCTTCGCCCGGCCCTCCGTCCTATACAAATACCTTTGATCCTAATCTGGAGCAACACTTTGGTGCGAAGGAAAGCGGTGGGGTCGTGGTTGCTGGCGGTGGCAACGAGGTAGATACGGGAGGTTACAGTCCCAGCCCTCAGCACGTGAATGCACAGCAACAGCAGCAACAACAGAACCAGAATAACGTTCAGAATATGTCCCTAAAACACGCTGTTGAAGGGAATGTGTGCAAGGTGAAGCCCAACCAGCAGCAGTTGCATCAAGCGGGTCTGGGCCTGTCCCCGCCTCCCTCCATGCAGCAAGGAACGACGCAAATGCATCAGGCGCCACAGCCGTTCTATCAGCCGTCGCAGTTCGGCGCAATGCCCACGATTCCTAGTCCACCAGCTGTGCTGTTCAACTCTTCTCCAATGCCGTCGCAAGGCGGCCTCTACGGTCCATTCCAAATCGAAGCCGGTCGATCGCAGTTCTCTCAGTTCCCTGCCCATTACGGAACGGCAGGGAGCGGTCCCTACAGCGCATACATGCAGACGCCGCCAAATATGCCGACGGCGCCCGGGCCCGATATGTACCCCAGTCTGACTTCGCAGTTCCGCATGGGCGGGACTGTCCAGACGCCGTTCAACCAATCGCAGCAACTGAACAACCCCAACACAGTGCTCATCTCGTCGAGCTCTAACTCATTAATGTCCGCGTCTGTGAAGCCTTCGTCGCAACAAATCGGCGCGATCGGATCGAAGAGCAATGCAGCCGCAGTGGCGGCAGCGGCCGCTTCCGTTGGCCAACCCTACGGCCAGCAATACATGAACTTGTATCCGCCGCAGCAGGCGCCCCCACAACTGCAATCGAATAGCTACTACACGAATTCCGCTGGCGGACAGGGTGCTGCGTTCTTCGGTGGACCGCAAGCAACAGGTGCTACCCAGAGCTACGGCTTGCAGGCCGCTGGAATATTTGGGGCGCACGGAGCACCGCCTGGCCCATCGAACGCTCCGCCCCAACAGCAAATCGCGAATTTCAGCTCGCAGTTCATAAACTCGCCACTACTCGCTGCGACAGCGATCAACCAGTTTCGTGGCGGACCAAATCCTCAAAATCCTGCATACATGAAATCGAACCAGAACCAAAATCACATGCAGGATTCGGTGAGTACTGACGACTAATCGTGTTTGCCTCGACAGATTTTTCATTTAAATATTCATTGAAATGTTTCAGATGGGACGACAGCTGAAAAGTCCTCTTAGCGCTGATGTGACTTTGAATCTGGCGAAGCAGGTGCAGCCACAACAAAGCCCGCCGCATCATAAGAACTATGCACCAACGGTAAGTATCTCTCAAAAATTGAGAGCACTGGCGAACAGCCAAGTGACTTCACCCAACACTCACTAATACGAGAAACTATTGACAAAGCGATCAACACAGCCTCTTTATTCGTTTCTACAGTGGGATCAGATGATGCAACAGCAGCAGCAGCAACAACAACAACACCAGCAACAGCAGTCGCAAAACCAACAGAATCGCAATTCCGGACCGAACAATTTGAATAGCGGCCGACAGGGACCTGGCGCGCAACGATATCCCGCTCCCATTCAACGACCGAACAACCATCCGTCGTATCAGCAATCGTCGCAACCGCCCCAATCGCAGCGGCCGGTGCGGCAAGGTCACTCGGGCGGTCCCGGCAGCGGAGGTGGACCCATGAATAAGCACTACTACAATAACAGCGGACCGAATCGAGGTGAGTCTTAAAAACGCGGGTATTATTCTGTTGGCTTTGAGAACAATCAGCTTTTGAGTATGCTGTGATAAATGGAGGGTCGAAACGATTCGAAGATAAGGAGAGGATGAGCACTGTGAGAGCCAATCGGAGATTGTTTTAAGGGATTTTAAGAAGTTGTAGAGCTTTTTGTTCAATGATTCCTGACGATGAATAAGATGAAATGAATCAAAAAGAAAGGACATTTTTTTAATTGTGTGTGTATAAGTACAATGGACGACGGAGTAGCAACTATAGTTGAAATGGCATAACGGGATCAGATCCCCATCATCCTGTAGAAGCTGTCTCAGCAATAGCCTTCGCAACTGCTTTTCGTTCAAATTTGGGGTTTGTTTGAAAACTACTTGTTAATTAGTTAAATTCTATTTGTAGCTCTATTTTTTATAAGGAAGATAAACGAAACTTACAACCGTTTGTTTCTAAACAAAAAATCGATGGAAAAAGATGCATGATTTGAAATAAAAACGAAAAAAATAGTATTGTCATAGAATAATATCGTGGATAAATTTCGGAAATATTTCTGTTTTTGTTTCGGTTAGGAAGGAACAAATGCCGCGGGGTGAATAGATAATTAATTTTCGAACCGACCGATATCAGAACAACCCCTAAATCAACCTTCTATTCATGGAGTGCTATTTTGTATTACGCTTCACGTAAGAACCCCTTCTAGTCTAAATACTATTTTCACATATCCTCATTTTATTTTTATCCTGAAATTTTGCCGCAAGTTCGGCGTATTGCCATCGCGGATTTTTAGGATTAGGCTAGTTCTTAAATGCACTTCTTGGTTGTGCGGCTTAACCGTCTATATCTTACCTTAGTGCCGGCGTTGAAGCTTCGCTTTAGAAAGAACGAGACCCGTGCTGGATTATCCTAAGAAATGTTAACGAAACACAAGCAAAAAAAGGCATTCTCGGCAGATGCGCTCAGCTTGCAGATAGCCAAATGAAAATCTCACCAATTTGAGCGCACTTCAACCGAAAGTCCACGAGATGCTGCATCCCGCAAAGAATGAGATAACATCGACCGCATAGTAGCATTGCCGATTAAAAAAATTCTAAACCCAACGTGAGTCTGACTCGAAAGCGTAAGTCACAAAAAAACATGCTGTCGCACTACACAGATTACAAGGGGCATTTAAAAATAAACGGGCCTTTTGCTATAAAAAATTGATTGCACATTTTAAAAAACTTTTCCCATCGTGCGGGTAGTTTTTATGCCGTTTTCAAAAGAAAACTTTGCACGAACGGTTTTATCGACTGATCGTTCTCAAAACGTTTTCCGTCAAGCGCTTTTTTGAGGGGCCCAAACATATGAAAGTCGCATTGAGATGGCTCTGAGCCAGTGTTACCAGATTGGGGTTTTTAAGTTCTCGCAGGGGTATTTTGGGGGTAAAAATATTTAGAACTTTTTTTTGGGGTAAAACCCCCCAAAAAACCTATTACCGGACCGTCATTTGAATTTAGGAAAAATTAAAAGGCAACGCCAAATCTTACTTTTAGTCTAGTTTTATCCAACAGAGAAGACATCCACTTAACAGAATATGAGTGAAGGATTCTAGTTGGAACACATTACACATCCAACATTTCTAACTGGGATGCTGCCACTTATTGTTTAATTCTTTCACATTTTTTTTGGGGGGGGGGGGGTGGTTTCAGCTGAAATTATACTATTTTGGGGGTTTTGAGTCTGGCGTAGGGTTTTTTAAAAAGCTATATCTGGCAGCAGTGCTCTGAGCTTCAAGAGCAGTCCAGTGCATTTCAACCAAATTTTTGGGTGGTTAAGGCTGCTGTTGTCATGCAAGAGCAAAAAAATACGGATGGGCTGGTGGCGATATGCGGCATTAACCTGATCAAGACGCTCATAATAGTAGACTGCATGTATTGTTCAACGATCTTGAAGGAAATCAAGCAGCAAATAGTCTCAGAAAACAGTTACGTTTAGTCTTTGGCGGTTCTGATCGCCACTTTGTCCATTCTATACTAGCCCTTTCGACTCAGAAGTCGTGGTGAATCCAAGTTTCGTGCTGGGTATTTGTCCCGAGAAAAGCCTGTCCTGAAGGATGAATCTTGAGAACGAGCAAGAAGTGCTTGGGAAACTTCAAGTCGTGTAATTTTTGGTTTTTTCAGTGAGTAGCTTAGAGGTCATCGTGCTGATGCTTTTCGGAACTTGAGGTGACCTCAGATGATGATGTGGACACTTTCAGCATTAATTCTTACATCCTTATTGATTCATGCCGAAGCAGTGAAGCGACGATCGCCTTCAATGAGTTTTCCAATAGTTGCAACGATGTGTGGAATGATTTTGTATTAGATCAGTTTTCGGTGACTCATCACGGCTCTCATTAAATCCTTCACACCGGGCTTTAACTCGCGTCTTTGAAAGTGCTTCATTCCCGAACCGAGTGCGCAAACGTCTCCGAATTTCTACTAGTTTAATTCCTTTGTTAGTCAAAAACTTGATAACAATGCGTTGCGAATGATGATGAGGATGAGGATGAACCATGAGAACAACTAAAGATAAAGAATATTATCTGAGCGGTTGGGTCGCCTTGGATAACCTCGGGGTAATCCTTCAATACTATCTTCAACTATCAACAAAATGGCGTAGCAAAAGCTAATAAAATCTTGTATTTAAGACAGAGATTCCTAAAGTTCGACTGTGTCTTTTGGAAGCTCCAAGTCTTTCACCAAATCATTTAATTAACTTTGTGTAAAAATTCGTGGCTGTATTTAAATGCTTCATCTATTTCACTTTTTGAAGATGATGTGACCGTTTCTTCCTCCATTATTTTAGTTTCCAATGGTGGCTAAGAGATTAGAATATCTTCACTATGAGGCTTACGGCGAAAAACATAACAAACACATGGGGTAATAACGTCCTTTTTATTTAGTCCCGATACATTGTAGCAACAAAAGTAACAATCGGCGACGTGATGTTTTGGCTCGATCCAAATCGGTGTTTCAAATTTAAAACTTTTCATCAAACCTTTAAGGGGACTTTTAGGTTACGATTTTCAAAAAAAGAAACGTTTTTTCGATGATTTTTTTCATAGAAGGAAAAAAGATTTTCAGAATTTTTGAAACTGTTTTTTGTATGTTACGAATTTTTCAAAAAAATGTCCAAAATTGATGGCGGGCGTGATTTCTCGAGTCTGGAACATCTGAGAAAAAAAATTAAAACAAAAATTAATTCTTGTTTAAATGGCTATCGCGTGAACTAGGATAATTTTTTTCCACCGAAAAATAACAAAATGGCGGCTATTTGAAAGAAAATCGGTTTTGCAGGTAAGAAAATCGGCTGGAAGGCGGCGCAAATGATATGACATATTGAAGTAAAAATACTGCTACCTGTGTTTATGGAGTCATTTCCGTTTTGCACGTCATAGTGATCGTAAAAACAAAAAAAGAAAATGAACATGGAAGTGAATCAAAAACGGCTACTTTTACTATACGAATTTAAGTTAGAGCACAACGCAACGGAAGCAACGAGGAATATCAACAGCGCATTTGGGCCTGGTACAGTCAGCGAACGAACCACTAGGCAGTGGTTCGAAAAATTTCGATCCGGAGATATGAACCTTGCAAGTTAGCTACGTGGACCCAGGACCATCGATCGACAACGACGAGCTGCGTGCATTAGTGGAGTCTGATCCCCGCCAAATCATAAGGGATCTTGTCGAGAAATTAGGCGTTCACAATTCGACAGTTTGCCGCCATTTGCAACAACTTGGAAAAGTGCAAAAGCTCGACAAATGGGTTCTGCATGATCTTACCGAGCAAAACATGACGTGTCGAATGGAGATTTCAAGTTCTCTTCTTTCCCGCAACAAAATGGAATCGTTCTTGCACCGAATTGTGACCTGCGATGTAAAGTGGATTTTATACGATAATTGTCGCCGATCGGCAAAACCTTCAATGCTGAGAAAAACTGTGCTCAACTGGATGAAATGCATCAGAAATTGATAGTCCAACGACCTAGGCTTGTCAACAGGGATGGATTGGTACTGCTGCATGATAACGCACGATCTCATGTATCGGGAACAATGGTCCAAAAATTAAACGAGTTTTGCTATGAGACTCTTCCTCACCCTCCATATTCACCAGACCTCTCACCAACAGATTACCATTTCTTTAAACATTTGGATCACTTTTTGACAGGGAAAATATTTAATAAGTAAGCTGCTGTCCAAAATGCCAAAATGGAGTTTCTTCGAACCAGAAACTCGGACATCTACAAAACTGAACTAAATGTACTTGTATCTCGTTGAGAAAAGTGTGTTGCATATATTGGTACCTATTTTGATTAAATAAATTGTCTTTATAAAAAGTTACAGCTGTTTAAAAATTTATTACTAAATCGGTCACTTCATCTGTAGCAACCTAATATTTCCCTCTAAACGTGAAATAATTCTCCTTCATGCAAAGGTCCGCCATTTTCATGTAACATCTCACTTTGCTTTTCCATTCTGAAGACTTCTTCTGATCCAGTAACCATACCTCCAAGAGGTGTAGTGATTCTCTGATCGGTACACTGGGAAACAAGGCTTTCACGTCGAATGATGTCATGATCTCGTCTTCGTCGATTTCAAACGAGTTTCTTGCAGATCTGTTCTTTCCTGGTTTTTCCAGTTTTTGAAATTCTTCTACGAGCCATCTGGCTATTTTGTATGTGGGCGAGCTGTTTGCCGTGATAATTTCTCGTAGCTCATTACCTTCCTTGTGTAATTTAGGAAGGCATCTGATTCTTGAGAGGTTCGGATTCTAAACTCTTAGGGACGCAAAGTATCCAATCAGGGATTTGCACTCTTTCAACACCTTTTCTGTTCTTTTAAGTCTGGTAGTGGATCACTTCTGAGTGCGAAGAATTGTTCTCCTCTCCGTTTTTCTTCAACAAGCTCGTCGTATTTCTTTTTGTTCATGATGACAAATTCATTTCCTTTGTCTGCTTTTATGTTGTAAACATCTTTTTCGTTAAGTTCCTGGATTAGTTTCTCATCTTGGGAGCTCACTGTTTTTCTTTTTTGGTTCTTTAGTAGTTATCCTGCCTGCCGCCGAATATCTTAATCTTAATCGCTGCTTCGATGTTTATCACATCACAATCTCGTCCTTTAAGGAATTATTCCTTTTGATCGCATAGTCTAGTCCCATGTTTAGGAAATTTACCTGTTCTTTTGTAAAATTTTCTTGCAACTTATTTACGACCAAGTCAGGAATGATGTGTCTTTTAGGAACTTCAGGCAGTCTGGATGTCCTGTTGACGAGTATTAAGAATTTCTATTAACTATTAAAAATTTCTATTAACAATTTATTTATGTATTACTCTTAATAAACTTAAATACAATTTCAGGCGGTCATTCATCAAATCCGAACGATCATAGTATGAAATCCGTCAACGATAAGGCAATTATTGTTGATAATACGGCGGTCAATCAACAGGACATGAGCATAAAAGATGATGGTGGCAATGTTGAATGAAAATCAATGAAATTAATTCAAAATAGTTATGTGAATCAGACAAACAATTACAATAGCAGTTGCAACAAGCAGCAGCACCACCACCGCCAGCAACAACAACATCAACAGCATTGATAATTCCAACAGTAGTAGCGGCAACAGCAACAACAACAATAAATATTTTAGTAAACAATTGATGAAATCAACTTTCACCAAATGTGGTGGTGGAAAGTTGGAAAATGTGTTTAATTTAAAGTAAGCTTACATTGAATATAAAACAAAACAAAAAAAAGCATCAACATCAACAGTAAATACCATTAAAAGTGGGTGAGAATATTGAATTTCTTGAATGATTTAAAACATATACATATATGAAAAAAACATAAACAAAAAAATATTATAAATAATTGAAACCATGTTTTAATAAAAAAGAAAAAGAAAAGTGAAACACTGAAATTCGAAGAAAGGAAATCAAGAGACAGACAAACAGATCGGGACAAAAAATAAATAAATAAATATGCAAGAAATTCCTTGAATTAATACATATATACTTATATATAATAATAATAATAATTACAGAAGAAGCTAAAGAAAAACTCGGAAAAATCGCAAATTAACAAAAAAAAATTAATAATTGCGAATTATATGTATATTATTATTATTATTACTATTAATTCTACTATGGCTCTGAAATATAACGACGAAATGATGTTGACATACATTTTTTTTCGTATAAAATCTATCTATATGCATATATAAATAAATACATATATACTTAATGTGGCGATTCACGGCACGAGATCAACAACAATACCAACAGCCAAAACAACTATGTATCCTTCCAAACATTTACAGTTAACAAAATGAGAACTGTAGACGCGAAAATTTAGTTGGGGGAGACGGTTGTAGATCGGGAATTCGTGCTTTCGAATCAACGCTGCTGCGTACATTCAAGTTGCGGAATTATTTCAATGGAAAACAACCTTCATACAAATTGAAATAGAAAAGTATATAGTGTGAACAATAAATACAATTATTAAAAGAACTTTTCTCCGAGAATCAAAATGAACAATTTATTCAAATTTCTCGAATGGCTTAACAATTGAGCGAAAAGGAAAAGGAAAAGTTAAATAATCGCCGAAAAGGAGACAGAAATCAAAAGAATTCGGAGGGGCGTGTTTATGTATGGAAATTGATTGAAAAACACAGAAGAAGAAGAGCGAAAATGAAAATGCAAGGGCTAAACGGATAAATTACTTATTCAAAACGAAATTAAATAAAAAAAATCTATACTGTCGAAGAAATATATATATATATATATTTAAAAAAAAATTGGCTGCAGACCGATTTCTACATACGAAAATTAAAAAAGAGAAGAAATGAATGCGAGAATCCAACTTTCAACGTCTTATCTTTTTTTTTTAGTTCGAAAGCGATTTAATAAGTAAATGTACTACACTTAAAAAAACATATGCAATCGTTTAAGTTCCATACGTTTGTGAGCTGCTGCTAAGCGGGACGCGGGGCGGAAAGAACAATACCAGAGCGAGAGACAGAAAAGAAATACGAAATGGAAGAGAAGAAATTTAGAGAGAAAAAAAGTAATAAAACTTAAGATTTGAAACAAACAAACAAAAAAAACACATTTTATATGCTATTATATTCATTTAATTTTCTTTTATTAATATTTATTACGTAATTTAGTGGAAATTAAGGCAAAAAACACATAAATCGAGAGATGTCTTGAAGTTGATAGAAAAAAAGACTTGATTCTGTCTTTACTTATTATTTTTTTGTTTTGTAAATATTGCACGTAAAAACCCATAACCATAGAAAGGGCTGAAGATTTAAAAAAAATTCATACATATAATTATAACAATACTGCAATTGCATATGTCCTCTCCTAGTTTTTATTGTTATGAATAATTACATGATTTCGCTTTTTTTCCATCTTGTTTTGTTTTAATTTTAGTTCGACAACAACAACACTACTGAAAATTCGTCTCACGAAAATATAGAATGAATATTACTCTGGCTCGCACATGCAAACATCGTAAACAAAAAAAAAGTATATATCTAAATAATACATAGTTTGCAGGAACACTAATTGAAAGTAATTTAGATTGTTTTTTTTAATTATTATTATTCACATAATTAATTAATGGTATAATGATATGCTAGTGAAAAAGAAAAAATGAAAAAGTTTATAAGAGAGAATAATAATAATTTTTATTTGATTGATTTAGTTTGAATGGTTAAAAGCGAGTAGAAAATGACCGGAAGGATAAACGAAAGTGATGTTCGTTCAAATGGGAAATTCATGTCATATTTAAATCAATACAAATTCTACGCTCCCGCACTGATTCTGATTTAAATGTAGACATGAAAAAGTATTCTTCTCCGGAATATATATGCTTAAATACATTCTTTGTCTAGTTTTCTATATCTTAAAGCCACCTGTGCCGAATCGCAAACAGTATTCCTCTCTAGCTTATGTTTAATTATTTTCGGATGAACGATAAAATTCCAAACAATTACAAACAACGAGAGAGTTTCAATAATGTTTTCCCAGTAGTGTTTCCAGGCGGTCCATGCGATAAAACCCTAGATTAATTTTTTAAATTTTACTACAAGAAACATCCCTCTCCTTTTTTTCCATACCCTAACTTACGGGACTTTCGCATAAGGGGGCGTTGAAAAGTGAACAGCTCCTTAGGAGGCGGAGACTGAAACAAAGTTTGGAACCAATACTTTATGCAATGCTATTTTTTACTCTATGATGTTTATTAAAAAAAATCTAAGTGATTAATTATTGGTTGAATCTCTTTGCTGCCCATTTTTTTATTACAAATACCTGGTATCACATTTAGACATTGTTGATTTAATAGGGCTTTAATTGCGTACCACTGCCTCCCATCCGTTGTTCTACGGCACTTTCTAAACAATGTAGTGTAAAGAATGTAATGATTGTAATGAGATGGCAGGATCGCCATGTAAAGATGCTGGAACGCCAAGTAATAAATCAGGATCGCCGAGTGAGGACTCACGTTGTCTTCTGAGTCGATACTCCTCTAAGGTGATGGACTTCACTCTTCTAAAGATACGATCTCGTCAATAGAGAGAAGTAAAATAAAAGTTTCGATTCACCTACAGGCATCCCTTAGGTTGCCACATATTTGGCGCAGTCCGAGTGGACAGGCAGCCGATATTTCTATAGAGGGAATTGCCAAAGTATCAGGCAGTTGAGTTGCCGAATAGTAGGCAACGTATTCTAAAATAACAACCAACTCGTTGTACTGGGAGAACACTAATTCTTCTGAGCCTCAGCTCAGTCAGTTCTTTTATTGTAAAATTTCGCTTACTGTTTATGTACATTAAATTGCTTATCATATAAAAATCCCTACTCTAGTCTTAAATCTATTTACCCTAACTAATCGATCGCGATTCAAATTAATTCTCACGGAATTCGCTTACTTGCAATATTGCTTACATTAATGCACTTTGCGTTGTCCCAATTATGTTTTTGTTTACTCTAGGTTCAGTGATCCTCTAGAGTTTCACACGGTTGTGAGCAAGGGAAAAAACTGCAATACCGAATGGAGGTTAAGATCTTTGCTAAAAGATAATTGAGGATGAGCTGTGGGACATTATATCTTGGAAGCTTCTGGGTTCTGGTAGTTGTGTATAGGCTAGTCCTGGGTTTGGAACCAGGAATACACTACAGTAGGTATAAATTCCTGCAAATCTCATTTCAAATAATTTCTAGTCCGTAGATGGGACTAGAACAAATATGAAAAATTATCCTCCAGATAGGCAGATACGATTTGGATCTCATGATTGATGTCGCGAAGCATTTAAATTTTACGCTGAAAGGTTTCCGAATAGCAGACACAACCACATTCTACAATTTTTGCAAGGATTTACTCCAGGCTTCTAGAGCGATGAGTGATAGGGAAAGGAAACAGAGAACGATCTCTAGGTGTGCTTGTGACCTAGAAGATCGAATTTTGGATAAGGTGGGGGGACCAGGTGGATAACACTTCTCTTCAAGTGCTCCAAACACAAATGTGAAGAGTATTCAATCAATGTTATTTGCAGAAGGATTTTATATCTTGAATAATTTTAGATAATCCTGTAGCTTGGATAATCTTTCTGCAAAGAACAAACGAGTACGAGTTGAATTTTGTAATCTTATTTTTAATTTTTCTATTAAAAATATTTCTCCACGTCCTTGAAAGGGTTAACCATTGCACTATGATTTAGAAACTTTTCGAAAGTTGTAGAGAGTTCAAATGAATTAGCCTTAAAAGTATTCCATTCGCAGAGCAGCCATTTTTTTCAATAGGGCTCTACTACGAAACGAGATACAGTTCCTTCGAATGTCCCTGGTAAAATCGCGAGCATACGAGAATAGTCAGCAGAAGCAGAGACACTATATAAACACGAATTGGATCTGGTAGCATTAGAGTGTGCATGAGCTGCAACAGAGCTTTGCGAGACTAGAGGAAAACGTGGCAGGATTAAAATCGTAGTGTAGATGTGAAGTTTATTTCCAAACGTTAGTGAATAAATTCAGTACAATTAATTTTGTGATATCTGTTCTGTGTATCAACAGTTAAAAAGAATGCGTGCAATTAGCTCTTATGTAAAATCTCAGGTTTAAATTCAAAAAATTATTGACGAACTCATAACGGGGGGAAATAGGGCTAGACGGTTCAAAAATTCGATTTTTTTTATTTCATAAATTTTTAGTAAAATATTGAAAAATATGTTCCTAAAATTTTAAATGAAAATTCCAACTCGTCCTATTGTTATAAGCCATTAAAGTGAGTAGCTCTCCTTGAGGCCCCGAGCGCTATTATTTTTTCAAACGCGTTTTTCTCAAAACGACTTTTTTGAACTTGCGTACACGCTAGTTTGAAAAGTTTTCAACCAATCGTTTTGTAAATTGGCAGTTACTTTTTTCACAGCATTGCGCTCTGTATGAACTAAAATCGGAATGTTATCATTGTTTAAAGTATTTTTTTTTGCAAAAAAGTTGTAAAAATGACAAAAATTCATGCTTTTTTGTTTTGATCCCTATAAAAAACTCAATTTTCAATTTTTTTGATAGCATTTAGGTTCATATTGAAGCGAGACATATAATAAAAGTAAATTCCAACCTTGTTTGATTTCAGATGAAAATTGCGGCTTCCAGAGTGTACGCAAAATGCTAAGTCTGATTGTGACCTGCAATATGGGGATGCTAATATCTTCTGTGTTTTTAAAGGAAATTCTTCAAAATTTTTATAGTATATACTTAAATATATATAAAATATTTTCAAAGTTTCAATAAATTTTATTCTTTTTTTATACTAAAAAAAATTCATGAAAATCATTGAGAAAACGCTGTCCTAACCCTATTTCTCCCATATGGTAGTATTACCTATTAGAATTTTCAAAAAGTCATTTTTTTACATTTTGCGATTTTTTATGCCTTCAAAAACAACTCTTCAAAATATTAAATGAAAATTCAAAGACAATTTCGAGATACTATGACTTTGTTGAAGCGCACTCTCGGTTCGCCGCAGATGTACTTCCTTTGTGTATTTCCCTTTCTCCAAAATACCGGTTATACTTTTACATCAAGTATTGTCTAGGTCTAGCTCTACTTCTATATGGTCCAGGCATTGCAGATTGATTGATTGTAAATCATGAAAATCGATTGTTAAGATATTTACAAAAAAAAATCAAAAAAAATTCAAACGCATTTTTCTTGAAATTAAGTTTTTTTTTATCTGGCGAACAGTTAATTTCTGGATCTAGTGGGTCAATTTTAATAAACCTTGTAGCACTTTGTTTGTTTTTGTTTCCTGTGTGATAGTTTACCGCAATTTAACCAAAACAGAAATTCTAAAAAAGGTCGAGTTTTGAAAAAAAATTGAACGTCCACCATTTTTTTTTGTTTCATGATATTTCAATTTTTCTGGTAAACTATCATGTAAGAGGACCTCCTATTTCAAACCCCTCTCGAATTTTATTTTTCAGACTTGCCGTTACTAAGATTAACTGTCCGCCATGGAGGAGTTATTTTTTGAAGAGTAATTTTTGGCGCCCTCTATAAAATGCACAAACATAGATAATCAATCTTGTAATCTTCGAGAGTTATATAATACTATAAAAGAAGTTTGATTGCCATATGTATTAAATTTTTTTTTTAAAAATAGTTGAAAATGTGTCATTTTTTAGCCTTCTGATAGATAATAGTACCTTAACATTATTGTTGTTTTCTACAGATTGCAGCGTGATTGCAGGCCAAGCAGTTGATTCGAAGTATTTCTCCAATATTAAAATTGAAAATCATGTCTTAATTTATCCATTTTTCATTTGATTTTGTTTGTTTTTGCAAATTTTCAATTCAAACATTATCTTTATTTTTCAAAATTCATTCCAGGAATATTTAAAGAAGACATGATCGATTTTTTCTAATTATGTAAAAATAGTTAGAAATCCAATTCGTAACTCTCTCTGATTTGTTAGTAGAGGGTGTTTTTTAAAGGTAAACTTTCATCGGTCATAATGGCTGTCAAATTTCGCTGTTATTTTGATATTTTCTTTGGTAAATTACCATGCAAAGACAACAACGTCCCGAAATTCGGGTTCTGTGCGCCAAACATTTTATGGTGCTAATAATCGTCCATGTGAGCAGCTTATACGCATTACGATGGAAAGATTTATGTCCACGTATACTTTATTGGACAATGTTCATCCAACACGAGCTCGTTCAGTGTGTACCGAGGCAGCTATGGCTGCTGTAGAGGATAGTGTGACTAACGGTCCAGATTGATCGATTCGATGCCGTTCTTAACAACTTGGCCTTTGTGCGTCCACTACATGAAAAAAATTATGGAAAGATCTTGGACTGAAGACCTATAAAAGATCCAAATAGTGCAGCAATTGAAGCCATTGGACCATCGTTTGCGTCGTGCGTTCGGTAAATGGGCAGAGAATGAGTTGGAAGTTGAACCGTATTTTAACCGTCAAATTATTTTCAGCGATAAGGTTTCATTTCTGGCTTAATGGGTTCGTAAATAAGCAAAATTGCCGTTTTTGATGTGAGGATAATCCTGAAGAGACTTTGGAAGCTCCATTACATATCGAAAAATCATTGTATGGTACGGTTTGCATGCCGGCAGCATAATTGGTCCTTACTTTTTCAAATCTGAAGATAAAACCAACGTTACCATTACTGACGATCGTTACCGACAAATAGTTCGTAATTTTTTTGATTCCTAACATCAATGCCAATTGTCTGATCGTTTGAGGGACAAATGGTTTCAACAGGATGGCGCAGCATGCCACACAGCACGTGAAATTATTACATTACTGTGCTGAACCTTTGGTGAACGCATCATCTCAAGAAATGGAGCTGTCAGCTGGCCGCCCAGACCATGTGATTTGACTCCATTGAACTACTTTTTTGTTTAGGTATGTCAAGTCATTTGTCTATGCTGATAAATCAACAACTATTGATGACTTGTAAGCAAACCTTCGACGAGTTATTGTCGAAATAAGGCCGACTATGCTGGAAAAAGTGGCAAATTTGGCCCAACATGACGGCTTTTCTAGGACGCAGTCGCGGTAGTCATATGCCAGAAATTGTTTTTAAACACTAAATGCTATGGAATTAGCAAGCTAATAAAGCCAAAAAAATCACCCAACTCAATGTTTTATCTGTGTTTTATTTGTTTGAAAAGTTCTATGCCTTTAAAAAACACCTTATACCATCTCCTTTTTCCAAACCGTATGTATTTATTTTGAAAATCATTTTCATGTTTCAATCCATAAATATTCTGTTTCATGCCATGTTGAAAAGTATGCCCCCAAGGTGTGCTTAATGTTTAGCCCACATTCCCTTTGCTCAAATTAAAATGCCACTAGAATGGAGAGAATCTTTAAAGTACACTTCCTGCTTGATTAACGATGACACCACTATATTTGCTACTATGTCACGAATGTGGTCGCGGCAAGTGTACATAAAGTTTCATTTCCAAATATAAATGTTTGGTAGCCCATTTGGAAAGGGCGATAGTTGGTCGGATTGGTGCAGACATTTATAGATAGATTTAAAATAATAGAAGAAAGGAATTAATTTGAGTTATATACTATCAAATTGAGGAGAACATATAGAAAACATTCAGTAAGTCATTCATAGACTAACCTTTAAGGGTGCGATATGATGCCAATTTTTTGTTGGAGACTTGAATCAAAACATATTTATTTCCAACTGGGACACTACCTATTCCTCCTCAATGCACACCCTTATCCTAATATATCCATAAATTCATCACCAGCCTTGTGATCCAAAAATATCCAAACATATTGCATCGAGAGTATTCCACAATTCTGTAGCAACTTTCTTGAGGAAGCTGAGAATTGGGAACAATGTGATGTGTTTTTAAGGCGCATTGCATGAAATCTGTGCTATTTAAATTATTGTTCATAATTTCCAATGTGGCAGCATATGCTGAAGATGATGTCAATGATGCAGTTGAAAGTTTCTGTCTGTTCTAGGAATAATATTTAATAAAGGAACAACGTCGGTTCTTGTAATGAATTGTGGACCGGAATAGGTTTGTATGGAATGGTGTTCTTTATTCGTTGGGATTGTTATATTGTGTGAATAGATATGATTGGGTACATGGAGATGTTGTAACTTGATTATTTATCGTACTATTTGAAAGTGATATCAGTACGAAAGATGTAGTGTTGATTGAGACACTATATAATAGATAAGAAGTGATCTGATAAGATACCTCTTCTGAATTGATTTCATTTAAAAACAAAAAACTATTCTTCACTTTTTCTGTAAATTCAACCTCCATCAGTTAAGAGCTTCCAACTGGCATCACATTTAAGATATTCACAATAAATTGGTCATCCAAAATACATCAAAATTCAGGTGACAAACTTTCCACCAGCAACAAACCACGAGCATCTTTACATGAACAACTTCCGCATTGGAAAGTTCGTTCTACATTTCCATCCATCTTTAAAAGAAAGACCACACGACAAAAGATACCTACTGCATCTTTTGAATATGCATGCACTAATTCCACCTGCGCTCAGATATCTTTTGCAAAAATAAAATTGAATAAAAAATAAAACAAGTCTCACATGTCGCCAATGAAATATGACACCTTCGACATTATTTAATCAGAATTATCTGAACGATGGTTAGTGATACATCTTGAAGATTGTTTCAATCTTAATGGTTCTTCAGATACAAAGTTTGAGGTTGCAGAGCTGATGGAGAGATAGAAATTTGCTGCAGTCCGTTGGTCACTTTCCATTGACTTGATGCTATCATGCACCTTTACCACTCACGGAAGAGTATAGAATTTAATCTTGAGCTGAATGTGGAAATGAATATTGTGGGAAATGTAGATGATCCAGTTCTGCTCAAAATTTATCTGATTACAGAGAAATGATGGCAGTGTGACATTGGTCACGATCTAATTCAAGATGGTATTGAAAAAATGCTTCGAATATTGTGCGAAAGCCATTGAACAGATCCTAAAATACTTTCTCAAAACAGGAGCTCTTTGGAAGTAGAGACGTTGCAATGATTTTGTCAATAATATTTTGTTGAAGAAATCCTCGTGATGACCTGTGTACCATCTAGTTGGAGTTTGGTGCTCGGAAAGTCCACGAAACTTTGGAGAAGTTCAGTCCAGCTAAGAAGTAAAATGGACTGTAAGGTTTTAAGAAGCAAATCAAAAGAGCGTTGAATGTCGGACGGTCTCTTGGTCTCTCGAGGACTAGAGAAGATTACAGGAATTCTAGATGGCTATCGACGACTAAAAGACTAGACTGGTTGTTGTTTAGAGACTGCTGTAATGAGATTATCGTAGGATCGTCATGTAATGTGTTTATTGCATGTGGAGTGCGTGATAGACCAAGTGATGGACGTCTTCTACGATATTCTTCTAGAGATATAATCTTCTTCTCACTGTGAAAGAAGTTGTTCTCAGAAAAGAAAACAATGAGGATTTTCAGGAACCTACCGGCAACTGATTAATTGCCACATGTTTGGCGCAGTCCAAAAGAACAGGCAGCCGATATTTCTGAATATTGAAATTGCCGAATTAAAAGGCAACTTGTAGTCTGCCGAATAAGGCAGACTTTACTCAAGTATTCCAATTGAACGTTTCACCGATGTTAAGGCAAAAGTTGCAGTATAAAACAAACAACTCCGTTCAACTAAAGAACAATTCTGAGCTCAGTACCAGCTTCGTTCCTTTTTTATTCACAAATTTCTCTCTTAGTTTCTATGTACACTAAAGCTTATTCTATAAAAATTCCTACTCTAGTTTTAAATCTACTTACCATAACCAATCGAACGCGATTCAAATTAGTTCCCACAGAGTTCGTCGTATCCAATATAGCGTACTTTGCATTGACCCAATTAACGCCGCATAAGTTATATTTTTGCTTACTCTGGGTTCAATGCTCTACTAAGAGTTTCACACGGTATCACACCATATCGATGTAGGTTTGAGGATGTGCTGTGCTACGATAGAGAGCTTACGGAAGCTTAGAGAAGCTTGTGTGGGAAATTAGTTGTGTATTGGCTAGTTCCAGGTTTTGAACTAGGAATACACTACACTGCTGGGAGGAATCCGATCGCAATTCGATTTGTATAATATTCACCCTTGCTTATTATGTGAAACTCAATCACAATATAATGCTCAATTACACAAAACGACCGGAAAATGTGCAGAATCCAAGAAAAAAATTCAAAATCTATCAGCTACATGACCTAAGGCTATATATCTTCAATGTTACTCTACTTACTTCTTCCGCACGCAAATCGACTTCATAGCAAAAATTATCACTAACCGATGCGGACCTCAACCCGAATTAAAAATACACTAAAGCAAAAAATTAACGCGCGAATAAATCGATCTATTAGGTGGCTACCGAAACAACTGATTTCAGCTGGGCTCAACTAATATTAATTAAACTGCTTGGGCCCACCGTTCCGTGGCTTATCACATGTTGTAACGCATTATATGCGCGGTTAGGTGCTATATATGACTACCGACTTCCTGGGTCTTCTTATCTATGTAAAGTGAAAAGAGAAGCTGGTTGCGAAAAGAAGCTCTCAATTTTCATGGGTTTTTTCGTATAATTTAAAATTTCATTTATTACCGCTAAGATTCAACAAAATAAATAATTAGGAATCAACGATATAATCTTTTTTTGGGTACGTGTTTATGTAACAGCGAACTGTTTCATTTTTATCTTCTTTTTCTGAATTTTTTACATACATTCACTTATGGCAGTAAACTATATATTGTGTAGTAGCGAAAATTTGTAAGTGAATCTTGAAATTTTCATAGTTTCGCCTTCGTTCGAAAGACAGATACGAGTAAGTAGTATTTGAGATTTATGAGAACCAACACTGGGCGCAACAAGAACTCCGAAACCGAAAAACGTGGTGGAGTTCCCTTTCTCATTTTTATCCGTTCCATTCAACGGTTGAAATCTACTTTTATATTTACTTATTTTTATAGAGCGTTTCTTTAATCTTCATCAACGTGCAAGTTGCAGCCCTGTAAGTAAGCGCTAGCTAGTCTGGAACTTGAAGGCACTCTAGGCGTAATGAAATTTTCCATCGATCTACAACCTGCCAACGTAAAAAGGATAATATATGACTAATTATCGCCGCATCAAATCGCGTCTTTGCAGCGGTATTTCACAACAAGCTCATCACAAACGGCGCACAAGCGCTTAATGTTAACAATTAAATGAGAAACATTTGCAGATATTTGTATTAAACAAAAAATGTCGTTTTTTGGCTTCTTAACGATAACAACGCTAACCATTTCTATGGCTTAACAAGATTTCAAAGTTTCCCCTTCTTTTACATAATTTGCAGACTTAATAGCAGAAAGATAGTACCACCGATTTTTTTTACGTTATGTTTGGTGGTGTCGAAACTACTTGCAATACATGATCATGCCCTGAAAAAAAATTCTAGCAAGTTTCCTTGAGCGTCACCCTGCCGTCTTAATTTGCAGTAGGTAGAGGCCACCCCGTCTGAAGTGAATATGGGCGGGCCTAGCGCAACATATACAATCATCGAAGCCCAAGGCCATGGTAGGGCGGGCCCAGACAGCTACATTTGTATCTGATGAGCTTCGTTGGGGTTCGTTGTTCAGACGGGAATGGGACGGTTTTCCAAGGAGAAGTTTACTTGCGCTGAATCGTTTTCGTTGATGTTCGTTTTGAATAAAGTATAGTATAGCCTCAAGAGTTTGATGTTTTGATTTTTGAACTGTTTAATTTTCGGTCAGAATTTTTGTAAACGAACTTTAAGATGGCGAATTTCGAGAAATGAGGGATGGAGCCACATCTAGAAAAACGCACCCACAAAATTACGCGCCATACTAAGCTGGTCTGGCAGCAGCCAACGCACCTCTAGCTCTGCAGAGTCCGAATATTTCCCACCAGAATGAAAGGGTTCGTTGCCTCGTTCCCGAAACTGAATTTCCTTGGAACAAAAGTCACATCGACTTCAAATTCCATTGCAACCTCGTACGGAAAACAACATCTTTCATTACAATGTGAGTGATGAAGATGTGTCGGTTTTTTTTTGTTCATCTTTCGTGGCAAATTTATCATCTTATTACAAAAGCCTTCTTAAAATTTGTATCTGGCTATCAAAAGTTCAGTTCACGAATTGATTGCTGAATAACAGATAGTTTTCAAAATATTCGACTCCGATTTGGGTACACTCTGCTCGATTAAATCATCTTATGTGAAATTTAAGTGCGAATTTCTTAGTCTTAGTTGATGCTGAATGTTATATGAATTGAGGCACAGTTTCACAAAAGGGTACTGTTCCAAAAAGCTGAATATTCGGGAATCAAAAAAAAAACAATTATACTCTTGGCATTTTCATTTTTGAAAAATTGAATTGTTGCTAAATTATCTACAATGTAGCGAGATTGTATTTATCTATCAACATGATTCAATTACCTGTTCCATCAGATGGGAAGTTAACTGTGAAATTGGGGAGGTTTCGCAAAACGGTATACATCCGATTTCTATAGCGTTTTGCAAAACCATTTCCAACCTAGCCCAAGAGATGGGTTTTCTATTGATGCTATTTGATTTATTTAATTTAAATCTCACTGTTATGTGATGTTGTTGACCCATTGATATCAATTTTATTTATAGGAAAAGGATATAAAATATGTAACTTTTTGAAAAAACTATAGAAATAGTACCGTTTTGAAAAAACTTCATGCTTTTAAGGCGGGATTCGTCCCGTTTCGACAAACCGGAACGTGACCATTCGATTCCTCGTGAAATTTTACATGAAAATCGATATCAAACTCGATTTTTTCGATTTTGGCGCTTATACCCTTTTGCAAAACTGCGCCTCAATTGAAAAAATTCAAAACTGCTTGAGTTTTAACTCCGAGAAATTATAATCAATAGGTCATTTAGTAAATCAAAAATCAATCTAGCTTGCTTTTCCGTATTTGCATCATGTGAATATTTTGAATAGATTCGCTTTGTCCACCTATGTCATCGTGACACTTAATTTGACAGAGCAAGTATGAATGTCTAATGTAAACGATGGAATGCTGTCAAACAGAACGTGTTCTAATAATGTGAAATATTTTGGTATTACTGCCTTGTACAATATTTGTATTTTATTTTGCAATTTAAATAAAATACAATAAAACGAATTTATGTCACCTCGAAAGTATTAAGAATAATTTTCCAAAACCATTCCTCTAAGATGTTTTGAAAGCAATAATCATTCACCGATAATCACAGCTCAGTTCTAATTGTAAATAAATGTTCATTCACCAAATCTTTTACTACGATTATGTTGCAATAGCAACGATAGATCCATCATCATCGTACAAGGTTTCCAAATACACAAAAATTTAATATTTTCCCATCAATCAGTTGGAAATCTTCTTTACAAGTGATTTCCAACAAAGTCTTTTCTTGAATTTTCAAATAAACACTTAATCGTCTTACAGTTCAAAGCCTAAGACGGAAGCCACCACGTCCATGCATAATTTAGGTCCATTCGTTTTTCGTCTATTCTCGAAATGTATGTAAACGAAGCTCTTGGTCAGCTTAGAATCAGTGCAACTGTTGCGCAGCGGAACAATTAGCTGCAACCGTTTTGAGTCTATCTTATTTTCGGCCAAAAGAAAAGATACAATCTAAGATGGTTCTATTTTTTCATCTGATTCTAATCTTGCCAAGAAGATGTGTGAAGATGTGGAGATTATGCAATGCATAGGATTTTGGTGTTTATTGATTTGGTGGTCGAGGTGCTATTGTTTGGTGAAGCTGGGATGAGTTTTGTTTGGATTTGAAACTGGAGTCGAAATGCTTTTTGAAAAAAATAAATCTTGAATAAATTCGAAAATAGTTACAATTTATTTATTTATTCTGCAATGTTGAAAATCTATACTGCTTACACTTATAAGGAAACTAACATATTTTTTCGATCAAGTAAAATTTTAGGAAAAGCTCAACGAAATAAATTCAAGCAGTAATGTTTCAGGGATTTTACTATTTTTTTGTATTTAGAATAAAATAGGTTTGTCTAGATATCTGCGACTTACAAGCTTCAATTGTTTGTAGATCTTTCTTTTTAACTTCCCAGTATATGGGAAGTTCTTGTAATCGCCTCGAAAATCGAAATTGAAATTTTCAACTTTTCTTTACGTTTTGAGGTCTATAGAGTATAAAGTGTTTTTAGAAAGGGAGACGTGTGTGTGTACGTACGTGGACACTTTTTTCTACGAGCATAACTCACGTAAACAAAGTCCGATCGACTTGGTTGAGGTGTCAATCGAAGCGTCTTTGCAATCTTAAGAGCTGATTAGTTTTTGGGACACTTCGGTCGGGGGGTTTGTTGTTTTGCCCTTCTGAAGGTCATTTCTGTCATGCGCTATATCTCGCGAACCAAACGTACGATTTTTTTAAACAAGGTGTCAATCGACGCGTATTGACGTTTTCGTGATTCAATCAAGTTTTTAAAAAAATTCTTGGAGCGGTTTTCAATTTTTTTTAAAAAAATTGCAAAAAATTAGGGTTTTTTTCAAAAACAATAAATTTTTAACCTTATTGTCAAGTCTTAGTAACCAATGGTTATAAAATTTATGTACTCCAAACAATGTTCGCAAAAACTTCATCAAAACTTTTTCTCATGATTACGTAAAAAAGTAAATTAAAAATAAAAAATCATTAAAAGTCATCATGATTTTTAAGGTCATTTTTATCATTCACTATATATCACGAACCAGATATAATATTTGCATCATTAAGGTGTCAGTTGACGTGTATTAACATCGTTGTGAAGTTTTTAACATTTTAAAAATTCTTTTCAGCTGTCTTTTTAATTTAATAGAAGAAAATGCGAAAAATTATATTTTTTTTCATAAAAAAATATTTTTTAACTTGATTTGCACAGCACAGTGATCCAGTTTATAAAATGTATACATTCATATCAGTTTTTGGAGAGAAACCGGCAAAATTTTATTCCATGATTATGAAAAAACTTAATTAAAAATAAAAAAATCATTCAAAGTTACCATGTAAAGAGGGTTCATACGAGTGCTATTACTTTATATCTTTTATTCTAAAAAAATTGTTTTAAATTCAATCAAAGTTTTAAGATATTTGCATAATTTGAGCAGATTTTTAATAGTTTTTAGTCTTTTAATTTAAAAAAATTACTTAAATTTTGAAAACCAACAAAATTTTTCAACACCAAAAAGGCCCCCATCGATTGATCCGCGTGAATATTCAATCTGTCCTCATCGACCAAAAACCTTACGTAATCAATGGACCCCCCCGTAGACGATATGATTCATATTAACTCATTCCTGTTACTGCTATGAATACCTCTCATTGTTGTAATGTTGTTGATGTTTATGTAGATATTACTGGGAAGTTGACCGTGTGGACCTCAAGGGTCGCACCTCGCGGCTTGTCTTTATGAAGATATGGGCATGAGCTTAGGGACAAGCTCTCATGAATGAGCACGCGAAGAGGATAACATTCGTATTAGCAGAGGTGATCAAAAAACTGCAAAAGAAAACAAAGAAGATGATCTAGACATCCTTGCTAATAGCCTTACACTTTATGGACCCGGTATTGACGATTCTGTGTGAGTAGAGAGAAAAAATTCAATCGCGTTTTCTGAGACTTTTTATTTTATTTATTTATTCAAGTCGGTGAGACACGAAACTCAAAAAATAACGGGCCGATCATATGGACAATTTGAACACTTGTTCTGAAATTTTTTACAAGGTAATGCTGTCGAGATATTGTATTTTTAGACTGTATTTTTTTAAATAGGAATTTTTCATATTAAAAACCACAATTCCGAAAATAATTTTTTCTTTCTCTCTCGTTTTTTTGGCTTCAAAATTACACCAAAAAAAGAAATACCTAGAATAAATGAAAAACCTCGACAGTGTTACCTCAAGAAACTCATTAACTAACAGAATGTTTTTGGTTTCAGATGATCTAGCTATTAGCTTTGATTCTCACGGCAATTAACATTTTTTTGGGGACGTCTATTTGGATGTCGAATCATTGGATCATTTTTCAATACTTTTCAATAAAAAATTACTGGATACTGTTAAATATATGTACTTTAGTATATTCTTTCAGTTAATGAACTAACCTTTACCATCTTGCTAAAAAAATCTTAAAATCATGCTTAAAAAATCAAGAAATAACCATAACCATCTAACCGATTAGATTTAAGCCCGGATTCGTTGATGGTCAGTCTGAAACGGTGAAGTTGCTGTCCTCCAAAAACTTCCTTGTGTGTCGTGCAGTATGTTTGGGGACGTTGTCGTCCTGAAACTTCCATATAATAGGAAGATTCTCCTCAGCCCATGGCAACATGATATTTTCTAAGATGTCGATGTACTTTTCCTTGGATAATATTTTTTCTATGCGGTGTATTGGTTTCCTTACTTCTTGGTCGTCTTACATATCTCTTACCATTACGGCCAATGTGATTTATTTTTATTTCGTCGCTCCAACGAAATAATTTTCACTCATTTTTCCAGGTTAAATGCTCCCGTGTAAAGTCCATTCTTTTCTTCCGGTTAGTTGCTGTCATTACAGCTGCTTCCTGGCTATCCTGATATGTAGTCCGGCTTCCAGAAGATGTCTTCTGACTGTCCTCATCGAAATATCGCTCTTTTCCACGAAAATATGGCGATGAATTTCAACAGCTGACTTTTTCTGGGCTTCGTTTCTTTGTGCGGACACTTTGTTCATCCCATACTATGAGTTTTTTTTCGGGCTCTTTAAACCTGGCAAATATCTTGGACATTGATGTGACTTTACACGTGTTTCAATGCTCCGTAAATCATTTTTATAATGAATAAATAAATAAATAAAGTGTACCCATGATTATTATAATTAAAAATAACTTTTAAAACATTGAAAATCACGTTTAAATTGCAACGAATGCAATTGGCTTTTTCAAACGATTTTGCACGCGATCCTAGTCAAAGTAAAATACAGTCCTTTAAATAAGTGTCTGGTTCAAAACTTATGTTTCCCAGAAGTTTGTTGTTCTGTGGTCCTTATAGAAGTAGCATCGATCAACTCTTCGCCTCCCTCAGTTGTCATTGAATCAGGTAAAAAAACCTAAGGCGAATGTGTCTCATCCAAGGATTCATTGACAAATCGGGGTTACCTTAGTAAGCTACAAGTGTTTTTGATTATATGTCCGCAGCTGTAACTGTAGCTGAGTACCTGAGTTAAAAGTAAAAAAATTGCAATTCTTGACAAACTAGGTCCTGAAATTTCTATCAGAGTGTTGCAGGGACTCAAGAGGAACACCATATTCTCCAAATAGCACACACTTAGCTCAACCTCTTGACGCGCTTTAGAGGGATAAAGTGAAAAAGCTGGAAACTGTTGAGTGAGTCAAAGGAGAACATTGGTAATGGCACCATCCGTAAGAAGGAGTTCTCTGGTCGGCTTAAAAAGTCCTACAAAGTGTTGAGAACAGTGTCTTCATCAATTTGATATCTGGATTTAAAGCATGCGGAATAGATGCATATAATGTTGAAGCTCTGCTCAAAAGAATCCTTGGAACCACGGACAGCCAGCCAAATCAACATATTGCACCAAAGGATTCTTTCTTCAAGAGTCTAGAAGCTACAAGACCCGAATGAACGGAAAAGAAGCAATGAAAGAAGGGGAGATAAATGAACATATCTCCTGGTAAAAGTGCGACAACATGAGATCTCGACCCTTTAACTTCTTTGCTTCAACAGTTTCGAATGGAAGGAAGAGAAGACAAGCTCTCAACGAAGTCAGTGACGAAAGTAATGAAGATCTCATTGTGATACAAAATCATTCCGAGGATGTTGATTATTACACGATCCTGGTTAAAATTGAACAAGAGGAACGTGAAGAGAACTAATTTGAGACATTACTGGCAGAATAAGAAAGTTTTCACTTTGTGCCACTAGAAAAAGAAGTCGGGAACTTCTGTGTGTTCAAATACATAGGTGAAATATATCCAGGATTTTTTTAGAATTTTGACGAGAATACTGGTGAGGTTTCCTCAATTCAAAAGTGTTGAAAATTTTGGAAGTGGTTTGATGTTTCTGGAGGAACTAAGGCAGCACAGTTAATTTCAATAGAGAATTCTACAGGGGCAAAGCAGAGCCTGTGACTATCAATTAAAATCAAATCATTTGAATTATATAGGAGGGTATATCATGGTTCAGAGTGACCAAAAGTTATAAATTGAAGTCAGTTTTGCATAAGCAACGTAGTTTATCCTAAATTAATGGTTCAAAGTTTAACAAATCGCAGGTAGTATTACCCAAAAGTTTGAATACAGGAACTAAGAACCCTAGACTCGTGATATCATGCTAGGTGACTCGTAGAAATTTTTTAAAGACTTCAGAGAGTATGTTCCATTCTGATAATGCGATTTTGAAGCATAATTTTCATCAAATATATGAGTATTATCAAAAAATGCGTGAATCCAGGAGTAAAGTTCAACACTCTACGTTACTTCTTTAAGGGGTTACATAGGTCTTGAAGGAAAAAAAACTTTTTCCAAAAAATTGTATTTTGGAAACCAAAGATCTATTTTATTTTAAATTTACACACATAAAAGTTTAGCATTTCAAGAAGTTGTAAAAAAACTTTCAGCTAAATACATTAAAAATTATCAATTTTCTTGCAGTTTTCCTCGTCCAACTTTTTTTTGCGGTATGCAGAATATTTTGGTGCAGGTTCATCTCAAATCAAAAATTCAAAAATTTTCTTATAGTTTATACCGTTGGCTCGTAATTGAACGAAGAAATTGAAAAAAAAAATAAAATTTAAAGTTTTGAAATGGATATGAATGAATTTTCGTCTCATATTTTTTTAAGCACTTTTCCGATCCTCATCGTTATATTTTTTTAGTATAAAACAAAAACAAGTCGACTGAATGAAAATCCCTTCCGTCAAGCCCGAGTCAATACTATAAAGAGGAACTGTGCAAAGTTTCAGCAAAATCAGTTGATTCGTTCTCGAGAAATCGTGCCTACCGTACGGAAAAACAAAGTTTCGAGAAAAACGCGTTTAAAGTTTTTTTTACCGCGATTTAATGAATTAAAGTTTTTCTTAGCGACTTAGATGGAGTCCTCGATTCCAGGTCCATACAATAATTCGTTTGCCTCATTGGCGATGTCCAGAGCATCCTTTTTATGTTGCGATGTTTGATGCAAAATAAAGGAGCTGATTTTACGCGGTAGAACCGCGCCGCATGCGTATAATACGCTAGGTAAGGCAGAGCGCACGTACCGACCACGCGGTATTCAAATCTCTAAACCTCCGGTAATATTGCTCGAATTTACTCCAAATTAGGTGTGAATACTCGTGAAGTACTATACTGTCATATGGAATAAAAAAATTTCGAACGATTTTTTGAAAATACAGAACCTATGTAACCCCCTAATGCAGACCTTACGGTAGAATGAGATTTAGTACGGGACTATTAGTTCACTCAGCTGTAAATGAGTACTTGATACAAATCAGGATAATAATCACAGACGGGTGTGATGCTGATTATTTCACCGTCTAATGTTCCGTTTGGCAAGTAAATGAGATAATTTTAACATAACCTCAAACCTTGGCCCAAATAAACAATGTTTTTATGGGAGTTTTAAAGCTATAAAATTAAAATTAGCAACTCTAAAGCAAACAAAAAATCAGATAAACTCATGAAACGCAATTCAAACCTTTTATAAAATGTATTTACCCTGAAAAATAATTATTTTCACCATGCAACACCACCGGCAACTATATAAACTCGACTTTTATTCATTCATTTCACCAACGTACTGGACGAAACAAAATATTCGCAGAAAATCTAGTACTTCAAATTCAACGTACGCACACCTCCTAAGAAACATTAACAATTCCCCTTAAATTTTATTTCTTCTGTTTATACGTCCGTATTCGCATTTACCGGCATCATTTCATTTTGGTATGAAAGATACATACGGTCGCACGCATGTACAAACATAGCGAACAGAAAAGCAGTAAAGAAAGATTGAAAACTTAGATAAGGGGATTCTTTCGTTGCTTTGTCTCCTTTGATTTGAATTCGTCAAATCGCGCAAAATCGAAGGGGAAACGTGTATTACAGTTATGAGGACAAATTGATGGATGTTTTTAGGGAAGTTAGATTGTTGGGTTTTTTTGTAGAGTGGCTGCTATACCGCTATATAAAATAAATTACAATCAAAGCAAATTCGTTAAAACAACATTTTGAAATACGAGAAGTAACGATTAGTAAATTCGTCTTTCTTGCTGATTGTGTTTGCAGTTCGTTTTTATCTGTTTTTATTAGAAAGGCATAAACGTATAATGGTTTAGTTTTTCAGTAGTTTTTGATGTGGACATGTTATTAAGTGAAAACCATCGTGTTTCTATTTGAAGTTGAAATACCAGTCTGTACTGAGTGCAGGCTCAAAAACCTTACTGAGTGGAAGCGAGGCCGATCTATACTCTACTGATTTTTAGATCATAACATCCGGTCGATTATGCGAAACCATCAACTCGACGTGCTGATATTTGCATGACCTATTTATGTTCAGAAATATGTCGAATATTTGGCTAATATTTTGACAAATAAACCTGAAAAAAGATATACTTTGATATAATTTTATACAGTACTTCACTAAATTTGATACTTAACTCAATTTTGTTCGTACTACAGACAAGCACCACTACTTCTTCGTCACACTGTACGAAAAGATGTCGACGAAATGCATGAAGAAACCCAAGAAAACGAAGAAGTACTTTCGTATCTCTTTCTCCAGTATTCGTTTGACTTCGAGACTTGTTCGTCGTGCGGTTGAAATGTGCTGTTGTCGCGGCTCGTATAGAATGAAAAAGGAACATTAAGTTGCGAGTGGCCAAAAAAATCAGGTTCATACGGTGTGGACAGGTTGAAGGTGGACGAAAATAAGGGATATTCCATTCACCTCGTGTTTATTTACTTTGGACAGGTGCGTGCTCGCGTGTTTGCCAGCAAGGGATGGTATGCGATAACGCGACGGTTTTGGCGGGTTGCGCCGTACATGTCAAATCCACACGTCAATCCAATTGATTCGCTTTGATTTCCAGTTGATAATATCATCCCTCGCACTCACCCCCTCGATGCCGTTCTTCGCATAGGATTGAAACATTGAAAATGTCGTCGGTACAGGTTTCGTGATTTTCGGCAATTAATGTCGGCGTGATTGACACGAAATTGGATTTCCATCGATTGCACCTTGAAAGCTTCGAAATTGATCAATCTTGGAATATTGTAAGAAATAAGGATATACCGAAAATTACCTGGACAGCGTCTTGTTCCGCTCCAACTGTGAATGCAGCAGCAGCAACTCTCCAATGATTGGCAGCAGCGAAAATCTTTGTTTGCTCCATAACGGTTTCCTGGTCTTTTTGTCTCCAACGCGTCGATAAGCACATGGATGTCACCGTTGCGGAGACTTTGTCTGCAGCTAATTAATTGATTGTTTGCTGATTTACTGGTCGCCCCCAAACCGATTTGCAGAGCGTTTTCGCGGTAACCCATTTGTTTGCTACTTGACTTTCTGTTTGTTCACCGCTAGCTGTTTTTTTTCGCGCGAGGTCGCAAATCTTTTGTGGCAGATAAGAAAAAAAGTCACAAAACGGGTTTCTGGTCGTTTCCGTCTTGTCGCGGCATTCTCGGTGTGAAATTCAAAAAAAAATATGAAGACGAATGTAAATTGTGCCAAAAAACGGGAATGACGCGATACATGCAAGCGTGAGTGTTGTCAAGGGATGGTGTCGAGTCGAAGGTGGCAAGGTCGCCGATTCGGCCGTTACTAACCGTTCTGAGATTACGCATGGGGATTCCCATTTCCGGTTGTCGTTGACAACATTTAACAATTGGTCCTTCGCTGGTAAACATATCCTTAGCCTCCGGTTAAAGTGTGTGTTGCGCGAGTGTTGCGAGTGCAAGGACGAACTGGAGCTACGCGCCGTGAAGTGTGTCTGAGTGGCTGGGGAACCCCCTTTTATCTTTCACATCCGCGATCCTAAGTGTGCGAGTGTGTGGGTGGATGTCTGTCCGTGTGGGGTATACATATGAGTGACGTTCAATTGTGTGGAAAATGTCGAGAGGAGGACGCGGTGTAATGATGTAGGGAGTTTGGAGCGTCCTCTTTGTTTTGTACACGAAGATATATACCGCGCGCTATTGTGTGTGCTAGAAAGAAAGTCGCCGGTGGATATCCTGGAGGATAACAGACACGAAAAGAACGAAACACACGATGGGACGACGACCAGCTGCCCGAGCGCATTGTATTACGTACCCAAGCCGTATTGAAGGGTGGTTGGATGTTTGTGGTGAGTGGTTGAATCATACTGTTACAGGGGATGAGGATTGGGGACTCGTCCTTCTTCCTAACAAGGAGTCCTCTCCATACAAGATTCGACATCATTTTGCTTTAGAATCTCTTAAATGGAAAGGTTTGCGTAGAAACATTTGTGAAGAAGGATTTTATCTAGTTTTCTTGTTAGCTATAATAATAAATATCCCGAATTACAGGAAAGCAGAGTTAGTGTATTTTTGAGCTAAGAATTGTATTTTTTTCTGAAACTAGAATCTTTCCCGAAAATATTAAAACCGATTTCTTGATTTTGCAAGCATTTTGCTGAATTTAAATTTATTTAATTTTGGACTTTGATTTGAAAAATTACACGTTATATAATGTTTATACTCATTTTTGCACGACGCAAACATGCTGTTTCTTATATTAGTTTAGGTAAAGGTTAAGATTATGACCTCCCATCGAAAGGGGGGAGTAGGGAGTCAAAATAGGGGGTTTCATATAAAACCGTACAATTGATCTGCGAAATGATTTTCAGACTTGTTTAAAAGTCCAAAAAATTTAAAAAATAAAAGAATTGTTTTTTGTAAAAAGTAAAACAAATAAAAAGTATAAAAAAAATTAAAAAATCATGAAAAAAATAATGAATGTCATTTTTACTAGGGACGCCACAACTTTTTTAATTTCACGTTTAACGCGAAACACGGTGGGATATTTTTCTAAGACAATTTTGTCACAAATCGTTTGCGGTATTGATTGTTCCAATCACTGTTCATTAGCGGGAGTTATTTCACCCCAAAATGGAGAAAGTCGCGTGAAAAACGCGTTTTTATGCCAAATAAGGCTTTTGATGGCAAACTCCTCGTTGCGAAACTCGTGGGGCATTTTGGTAGGCAGACAAATTTTTGGCGCAATGTGTAGGATGTCTTACTGTGAGCTTAAAACAAGTTTCTGGGGTCGCAGTCCCAATCTTCTGAACTCCATCTTGGAAACGAAAAAAAAGTGGGATCGCCCCATATCTCGGAAAGCACCGCTCCCACAAAAAAAGTTTAATATGACAAACTTGTGTAAAATTCAATTTACAGGAAGTTGTGGATACATCATTTTCACGTGCTGTCAATATTAAAAGAATTACTCGCCAAAAACGACATTGAAAAGGGATCATTTTTCGCGCCCCACAATTTCGAAATTCGTTGAAAGATAACTTTTAGACATTTTTATCACCAAACGTTTGCGATATTGTTTGTTTCGATCACTGTATCATAGCGGAAGTTATTGTGTCTCGAAGGGGGACAAGTCACACGAAAAAAGCAGTTTGGGACCAGATAAACGGGTGTTAAAATGCTTTTTTTGTGTGGGAGCCACGGTTTCGGAGATATGGGGGTGTCCCACTTTCTTTTGTTTTTAAGATGGAGCCCAGACGCCATGAGCTGCGACCCCAGGAAATTGAACTTAAGCTAACTATGCCATTGACCACGCATTGCAATAAAAAAATTTCTCTGCTTTGAAAAATGCACGGTTTACGTCAAAATTCTGACGCTTTGACTGGACTAAAAAGCAAATTCATCAACCCAAACTCTGCAACGCGACAACGCCCGTAGTCTATGTATAAACGAGCCGTTAAACCTGGAGTAAAAAGTGAACTAACAATGCGTAAAGCCTGGATAGCTGGTACCAACGATTGTGAGTGTATGATCTATTCTGCTTGACACATATATTTCATAGGTTTGTTTCGCGTTTATCTCTTAATTCTCTCTTAAACCTTGTTTATAGTGTTGTTTCTCTACCGTGCGGTAGGGAAATTATTCTATTTTATACACTGTGACCACACCATTTTAACTTTTTTAAGACCAACATGTACGCGCAGTTCTGTCCTCACCACCAGACCACATAACCAATTAAAATTGGTCCATCGACTCATCCCCGATTCAGCGTGACTTACCAACGACACAACACAAATTATGTGTTAGCAGCTTTCCGACTGCAGCCACGTGTACTTGCTTTCGCGCCAAAATATGACGTCTGCCTGACAGCGTTTTGGGTCCTAAAAACTATGCGCACGGTCAAGTAGCTCACTATTGTGACTCTTGCGGCGGTGTCATAATGTGCGTGTCGGCCAGGCAAATCATTATAGCTCTCTCCAACACACCGATATAGAAATCTATTAAATATTTTCAAGAAGAGGGAGGTTTTTATGAGGTATTTTTGGTGCTAAACGAGTTGAACGAAATATTAAAAAATCTATACATATCCATGACAGTTAATCTTTACAAACAGAAAAGCTAGTCAGCCATGCTCGGATTATAGACGATTCTTCCATGTCAAAAATCCCATTTGACAGTAAAAATAAAGTACGCAAAACTATTGACAAGCCGTTTAAGGTCTGGTTGCACTGGTTTGACAGTGGAATCTGATTCAATGTTCTAATCCAAATAAATCGAGGATGTGGTCATCCGATCAAAATGACTACAGGCAATGAATTCGATAAATCAAAAGCTGCGAGAAGCTATAGACCTGTCGACAATATTGACCAAATTTTTGAACGATGTTGAAAGAAGCAATATCTGCTTATCCTTTAAATCTAAATGGTCTCGTATATTCTTTGAATTTTGAAGAATGGTTTCGCATTTCAATACAATGTTTCCAAATATATTTGTCGAAATTCTTCAAAAAGTTTTTGGGTGAACTAACACCCAATGACAAATTATGTTGGTGACCCATCTAAATCAAGTTGTGACTTTCTGCAGGATGCTTAGGAATTAGATAGTGCCAAGAGAAGGTTTATGGTGTTCTACACTCGGCACTACCGTCGTCTATTGGATATCTTATGGGAGGCGACATTTCGGTATGGCTCTTGCCACTTGACTTCAATTCTTTTGAACTTCTTTGAGATAAATTCTATTGAATTTAAATTTAAAAAGAAACTCTGCCCGACAGCTGTTGATCTCTTTCCAAATATTTGACAACTAAAATCATACCAAATTTTGGCAGAGACAATTTTAACGAAAATACCAAAATTATGATTCACTCGAATCTTCATTGTCCCAAAAACCATCAATGCTAGTGTGTACACATCCTAAAATGCTCATTATAAACGGCTAATTGGAATGAACCGATTCGCGTGTGTATTTGTATTATCCAATGCATAAAAAAGTCCAGTTAAACACAATCTTATTAGGCAATCTTATCTCAGCAAGTGGCCCGACCGGATAAAACACATTTTATTCCGCCGAAGACGGAAGAAGTGTGGTCCAGAAAGAATAATAAAAAACTATAACCCTATAAAGCGGATTATTAGAATACAGTTGAAGATGTGCTCATTGCTGTTTTTTTATATCGATTTTTTCCACCCGAGATAATTGCAGCATTTAAGCTTGTATCTATTTGGTAGTATCTCTGCTTAAAACATAATATGTTCATGAAATAAATACATTTATCTAGGTTGAATTTTTTTCCCGTAGATGAAAGAAACAAACAGACACACAGGTAGGCGCATATTGCAGAAACATTCACCATATTTTGTAAGTTTATTGGAAAACCTCTATGGGATTATTTACACTAGCAATTAAATGCTAGTTAAATCCTACTATAGTTTTTTTATGGAGAAAAACTATATCTCGGATAATGCTAGTGTTTCAGTTCTTTGGCAAAAAATTGTAGTGGAAATTTATTGCGAGTGTTACGTTAGGTTTTATCTAGAGAAGGAAATAGCAGTTTTTTCTTCGCGAATTTTTCTACTATGAATAGATGGGGATTTTTTTCTTTCTCTTCTGATTAAGTTGTTTTTTAGGTTTGATTACAGCAAAAGCAGTCTTGATTTAAATTGTTCCTGCGTCTCTTGATGATAGTTTTTTCCGCCGGGTATGTTTTTGAGACGTCGACGCAGAGATAATAATTTTTTCGACGGGTTTTAATTAACCTTCAACAACAATAGAAGACCCTCTCATCAAGCTACAGTGAATGCCAGCCACATATTTCAAATGAAATTAAAATCAAAAGCGCTTATGAAATGGAATTGTGTTGCAAACGCTTTTCTTTTTGTTGCAGAAGGTCGTGGACAATATTTATGTAGGTGTAGCTCAAAAATACCTATTGAATCTTCTCCCGTCTTAATAAATCAATGCCATCTTAAAATGCTGTTCATCTTTCTCGAATCACATTACAAAGATTGCACAACGAATAGTCTGAAAGTTGTGACGCAATCAAAACTTGTACCCCAACTTCTCAGGGCTAACAATTCGTCGTAATCGCTTGATTTCGGGACCGCTTTATCAATCAGCAATCAAATTGATTCCGACGAAACTAATTAACAAGCGCTTAATTATTCATTTAGACAAGGACCGTAGCGAAGACCCTTTCACATCCAATCCAGTTTAATGACAAAGTCACGGTGGACATCTTCCAATTTCCGCTTGAATCCACATATCTTTTAAATGTATCCATGAAAGAGATGCTTTATTTAAAAATCTGGTAGCATTTAGATACTAAAATGCTATTCGAGCTCTGCCATCAAATGTTAACATTGTATTAGAAATTCAATAGCTTTGAAAGAAGAGTCTCCGTGGTGGTACCCAAACGGATGAGCCCCTTTCGAGAGCATGTCTACATAATTTACATAACTTATAGCGAAATGTGGGTCAAAACATGTTTTAAGTTCATCGCCAAGATACATATACAAGATGTATGATGTCAAAAGAACGCGAAGATATTAATATCGGGTACCTTTTAAATGATACCATCTTTGTGCGGAACCATCATGTATGTTGGAACTCATTTGATTCACACTTGTATGGTGAAAGGCATGACGAAATGGGGAGCTAAAAAGTAGAGCTAACACGTTAGCAAATGAAAATGTGTGATTTTAATGACATGTTTGCATGTTTCTCTACATTTTTTCGGTAAATGAAATGCTACGAATGCTTTTCGAACATTTAAAAGTGCAGAAGTTGGTCTTGGAAAATTTTAAAGCTAATAAAAATGTCCAGTTGATAAGCAGTCAACATATATAAAATGCAATATTCTGCAGCCTTCATTTATCTTGTTTTCAATTTGATTTGACCAATTGCTAAACACGAACCAAAAATAAACCTAAATTCTTGAAAAAATAATGTGAATTTTATCGGTTCAGTTTGATACTAAAACCAGCAGCGAAGTTTTGCTCACTAACATTTCGAAGAATGGATTTTTTTCTGGTATAACTTTCGAAACCAAAAGTTGTGTTTCACTGAAATGAGTGTTATATTTTGTCATGACATCGGCAGAGCTTGCCAGACATTGTTAGTGCTGCTTGGGCTCACCCTAATAGGTCCTGCTGCGTGCGCTAACGCATCACTAGTGCGACTAAGCCCCTCATTACACTCACCTTGTTGGTGGACCTTAACTACTTTCCTAGGTGCCGAAAAGAAACTGTGTTTTCTTCCCATACATTCTTTATGTTTTATGAAATCAACCTGCTGAGCCAATCTCAATGTTTTCCTGAAATATCTGGGATGAATTTTCAGAAAATCTGCATAAGTATTAAATCCAATTCAAGGAACGTCCAAAAAAAAACTTAATTGAGTTTCCACACAATTTCAAACTACAATTTCTCTGAGCTCAACGAGGCGATGCACAAACGTAAATTTTTTTGGTTTCATTCGGATTGTAGATCAATGAAAGGACTACGGCTTTAGAAAATCGATTTCACAAATTTTTCTTTTTTAATTTTTGACCAGACCAATCGCATCGTAGGTAATCACACTCGTTCGTCGTAAATGAGATTGTTTGGTGGTAAGGCTAGAAACCTCTAGATGTGAATCTACTTTTCAGTTGTTGGATTGAGAAGGTCACTAAAGCATTGCCAAACAGTTTAGAAAAGTTTTTGACTATCAAATCTTAATCTCAAACAAATTGAAAATCCAGAAGACCTCTCACAAGATCAACAAACACTTTTTTTAAGTACCGACCACTAAAAAACTAGACACCGTTCAAGTCTTCGAAGCACCTTATTATTTCTGTTTTTTTTTTGATTCACAATTAACGCAGGAACAACGATTTGAAACCACGCTGCAGCCAATGTTAATGCAATCAGGTTTTTTTTTGAAAAACATGCCGAAAAATATGTCAAATATTATACTAAAAACCATGCCTCAAATATACCAAAACGTTTGCCCGGAAATACGGCAAAAATATGCCAAAAACTATGCCAAAAAATATTTCTGAAAAGTATGCCAAAAGAAATTCAAAAAAATATGAAAAGATGCCCCAAAATGTGTCAAAAAGATGTCCAAAGAATATGGTCAAAAAATCGCTGATAATATTCTAAATAATGTATTGAAAATACACTAAAATATTCCCCGATAAATACGTCAAAAATTTCTCAACCGCCAAAAAAAAAGTGTCTATGAAAATATTATTTGGCCTAATAAAATTGAAAAATCCAAATTCTATCCAAAAATGTATGAAATGACTACTAAACAATTGTTATAAACTTTTAACATCAGAAATTTTTTTTTGTGTCTTATTATGAAAATAATTACAAAAAAATTCTTGATAATAAGTTTTTTGAAATTGTTCTCAAAGAATTTCTCCATAAATCTTTCAAATGTCGAAAACACTAGAAAATATCCAAAAATTTACGTACACTTTGCTTTTTATGATAATTTTGTGGCATGAAATCGACAAGTTCTTTGTAAATAATTACAAAATCCTAGAAGAAGGCCGCATATGCAAGAATGTTTTAAACAATAAAAATAAAATAAATAGTAAACAAATTTAAACAATAAAAATAAAATAATTGAAAAATTTCAAACAATAAAAATAAAAATTTTAAAAAAATTCATGCAAATATTATTCAAATTTACTACGAAACAGAGTTTCAAAGTGCTTTCTAATAAAATTTCAAAACTTATTTTGAAAAAAAAAAATGAAACAAAACCAGTGAATTTTTTTTGAAAAAATGTTTTAAAAAATTGGCAAACATTACCCTCTGTAATAAACTGTAAACAATTTTGGCTGTTGTCCCTGTAAATATTTTGTTTGTACTTTCAAGGACTATCTGGAAAGGAAGACAGAAAGTAAATTCGGACGCATGGTTAAAATACTTTAAGACCATTTCCGTGTGAAAACAAAGAAATCGTAATTAAAAAAAACGAAAATAATTGCCAGAAAATTTCAGCACTTATTTTTTGTTCAATTGTAGTATTTTGAAAAAAATTGCTCCCTGATTACTTCGAGAACTTTTTGATGCAACTAATATTTTGCTTGCTGCAATACTTTATTCTACAGCTAATTGCCAAAAAAATAGTAAAAAAATCCAAAAACATGCCACAAAATATTTTTCAAAAATAATTTATTTTTTTCAGAAAATATTGTTAAAAAATATGACATTTTTGTTTGGGTTTTTGTGAAAATTGTGTATTATTAAATCGACTTAATAAGAACAACATGAAGAAAAATGTTTGCTATTGTCTTTTGCAGAATTTTTGGCTGCAGAAAAAATCATCGCAGATATTTCTCAATATTTTTTTTTAAACAAATCGTAATCGTTTCAGGGAAACTATTAGTAGTTTCCCAAAAACCTTTGATAACTTCTCAAAACATGATGCTTTATAATTTATCGATTGAAATCATCTCGAAAAAAAACTAGAAAAACTGCGGAAAAGAAATGCACCATGAATTTTATGTTAATAATGTTTTATTACACAATTAAATAGCTCCTTCTAATAAAGGTTCTGTACATTAAAATTGATTGAAAACACTTTGCAATGTAAATAGGATGTTTCCGAAAAAGTCTGTTTGGTAGTTGTTGTTTTCTGCGGATTACCATATTATTAGAGACTATCTGAAGACAGGAATTTGGCAGTCAGTGTTAAAAGGTTCCATCCAGGTTAATTTATAGGAGATTAATATATAGATAGGACCTACTTAGAGAAAGCCCTTCATAAATTTTCTATGAAAATGACGGTCAATGGAAAATGCTAATAGCAATTGAAAAAATGAACCGATAATGAATACAACGAAAAATATGCTAGGGAGAATGACTACCACCATCACAAAAAGCAATAATAAAAAAAGTGTAGCTATCTTTGAAAAATTGCAGACTTATGCATTTAAAAAATGTGAAACTGTATTTAAGACAAGAAAGGAAAAATTATTGTAAAAAATAATTCACTAAACAAAGAAAAAATCTACGAAAAATAGTTTTATACATGTAAAATTATCCAGAAAAATAAAAATGTCTGCTAGAAAAAAAATATAAAATTGTTTTACGAAAAACAAATTTTTTTGAAAAAGAATTTGAACGCATGGTCAAAACAGCTTCATATCATTTCCGTGAAAGGAAACGTAATTCAGAAAATTGCTGGCAATGGTTCGAAATGCAAAGTTTCTCAAGAAAATCGAAGCGTTTGTTACGATTTTTAATTTTCCAAAAAGATTTTTAACAAGTAAAATAAACTGAAAATGTCATTTACGTCGATAAAACAAGTTTTCCCAGTATTTAAAAAAAAAACAAATTTCGCAGTTATTTTCGCCAAAATATTTTTCTATAAATAATTAAATAAATAAAAAAAAAATACTGAAGAAACAATTTTAAAATATGAGCTCTATTTTGATTTAAGAACTCCAAAAAAGTTTGCTGGTAGATGACGTAAAATATAATTAGCAACCCCTAATTTGCGCCATCTTTTTCGATCCTAGTTTATGTGCTCTCCTTATTTTTGCTTAATTTTTTTCTGTGATTTAACTGCACAGAAGCGACAATATTTTCTGTGAAATCTACAGATTCTCCACATATCCAAGTATGCTGTCTAAACGTAAACTGTCACACAAACTTGGCGACACAGAAAACTCCCAACATGTTTCTTTACTCATTTTTTTCGTTGTTTGTATGTTTGTTGGTACATTCGCACCACAGCTAGAGGCGACTTCTTGCATTCGTAATGGATATGCTGTTTGATCACAAGCCTGAAATAAGTAAATTTAATGGGGGCAATAATATGGTACTTGCCTGGTTCTCCCCATTTGTATGGAGTAATTATAAAACGCTTTGATCCTTCCTTTTTTCTTGTTGTCTGAGAAAATGACGTCATTTTTTGAATGGACAAGAGGAGGTCGGATTCAGTCATGTGTGGAAACTATAAAATGTATCTAAACCGGAGCGAATGATAGTAAACGTTGTTGTTACTATATCCATTCGGAATGATAAGTGGGATCCGAATAAAGTAACATTTTTTTTCTCATGAAATTTTAAGTATGAGTAGTGTGTAACTAATTTGTACATTCAAAGATACTTGATTTGAATGAAAATCACATGGGATCAAATGAAAAGCACGGTTCAATTGTCCATAAAACATGTTCGCATCACAAAAAAGATACTTTTCAGACCATGTTTCTGTGCTCGTATTAATTCACCATGATTAGTAGGTGCCTACAACTGAAACGATCTTATCTCTTGGATGTATCTGCCAATAAAACAACCTGGAAAACATCACAATATGTTCTATATGCACCACAGTATCCATCATTCACCTGTATTTGCCCAAAAAAAACTGAAACCAACGTCTCTAGACTTTTTGTATAAGGTACGAAATCTACAAAAAAAATCTTGTCCACCTGACAATACTCAAAATTCCATCGATTTGCAACAGAAGGTTGTCAGGTGGGTTTTCGTGTGTACCTGAAGTTAGGAAAAAAACGTCCTTTAGATACTTCCAAGATGAATAGAGGAAAAAATGAAGTGGAATAGTGTTAGGTATCTTTTTGAAATTCACAGGTAGATAGACAAATTTGTATGCAGGTGACGCGAGTTGCGATAAATGGTTCTTGTTTTCTACTCTGAAATTGTGTTTGAGTTTAAATTAGAAGCGAAATGACAAAAAAATGAGTGGTTAACCTTATTTTCTGGGAAATAATAGTTGTTTTAAAATACCGATGATGGATGAGTACTGTGAGTTTGTTGTTGGATGAGTAGAGTCGTTACGTGGTGGTGTGATGAATGAATGAATTTTTCTAAAAAAAATAGGATGTGATCAGAATTTTTTTTTGGTGGTAAACTAGAGCAGGAAGCATCCATTCCGGTTTAAAAGTATTTGAAAATATTTCAGTTGCCTTCAGGTGGACAATTTTATGTGAAAAAGCCTACAAGTTACTTTAAAATGCTTCTTTCTGTATCGTGGAAGGTGATTTTTGTACCTGAAAAATGCACCTTCCCTAACCGACTAACGTGTAGATATGTTCCAATAACATTAACTTGACTCAAGAAGAGCTATCATCAAATCTTACCCTCATTGCATGTCGACGAGAGACATTCAAGTCAATCTTTCTGGAATTATAGATAATAGCGAATTAGTCCATATTGAACGGAAGTTATGACTTTAGGTATGAGAAGCCACACATATCTTCTTCATCTCCTTCGTAGGGTTCTTATCAAAATAAAAATATGTGTCCTTTATTCTTTAAAAAAACTATGTCTATTTTTGATGGTGTTCTTATGATTCTCTGTTCATTTATAATTTTGGAAGAATTCATCTTTCTGTGCTCCTGTGCTAGTCTGCAAGCTTTCATCTCTTTTCTGATCCAGTTTTGACGCCACATTTCTTTCCCCAAAGAATTCAGCAATCAACGGCCACAAATGAGGAAAAACGTCTGAAAAAAATGAAGGACCAAATATTAAGATAATAAAAAATTCGCTTACCGTTAACTTTTCCACAAAGAAAAAATGGTAATTATCTTGAATTTAATGTTTTTCTCGCAATTTTTTTTTTGATTCCAAATGCCGCGCCAACACAGCCGGTTTGTATTTGTCAAGCTTCCGCTATTTTGTACTTCCAAGATCGCACGATGTAAAGATCGATTGTCTAAAATAAATCCAATTACACCCCAAGCTCAGTCTATAGATCTGTCTAAGGGCTTCATTCGTCGCAATAAAGATCCGCGCAAGTTTTGCAATCTCACCTGTGATGAATTTTTGTCCGTCCCAAAAAAAAGAGGACGAATCGCGTTCAACACCTCCATTTATGGTTTAAAAAATTACGTTCTTATTCCCATAGTTTCACAAAAAGGTTGAAATTTAACCCAAAACAGATGACTTCACCAAGGGCTGTTTCCGATTGCACTCTTTTTATGTGAAGATGTTTCGGCGACCAGCTGACATTGTCATCTACACATTTTCTGAGCTGTCAGAATTTGTTTTGGTGTCGCAAGTCGGGAATTATATGCAAGGGTAGTCTGACAGTGTGTGAGGAATACTTTGTTGCTAGCTTTGCCACCGATAATAGAGCCAGAATGCGCCATAGTAGACTCTTCGACCACCATATATATAGGCTATCCCGAATCAGTCTCGAAAGAGGTATGACATCGCTGAGGTGTATCTCATGCTTGCATTTTCCAAAACTGTTTCGTCAGACGGTCGTGAGGTACTGCCAATCTAATGTTACACAACTTAAGTGGTTTTTAGGTCAGTGCTATCGGGAGTTCTTAGCAAACATATATGACTTGGGTGCACGTGGCTGTTTTGTCCCTCCTTGCCTGAGCTCGATTCATGTTGCTGTGATTATTTCAACTCCTTCTCCAGCACCACCTTTCCCGCTACTTCGAAGATTGGATGACGTCTCGACGGAGCCTCCACATGCTCCGCGATTTTTTCCCTTCGATAACATCGTCGCACAATTTGTTTGACATTACATATATCTTCAACTTCTTCGTCCTTCGAGCTATTGCCGTCCTTGTTAAATTGATAGGCCGTAATGAGTAGTAAACTTAACAGTCGTTGTATTTGTTGGCTATATGTTCAGGGTTGTTTTTGGAATCCGTTAAATTTTTTTGGGTCAGTTGAACTATATTTCCAAAAATTTGGTAATTGATTTAGGATTGATCTAGAGTTAATTGGAGGATTGTTCCAGGGTTGATCCATATTTAATTCAGGGTTGATTCAGGGCTGATCTAGGGTTGATTTCGAGCTGATCTAGGTCTGATCCTGGGCTAATGCAAGACTGAACCAGAGCTTATCCAGGAATGCTCCTGGTCTGATCCAATGGCGTTCGACCTTTGTAAACTATGGTTTAATGTGATTCTTGATGATAAGAATTGATAAAAAATAAGATTTAGGCTGGTTTCGAGCTGATCCTGGAATGATTCAGGGTTAGTCCAGGGTTGATTTAAGGTTAATCCAGGGTTGATCTAGGATTGATTCAGGGTTGATCCAAGGTTTTTCCATGGTTGATCCAGAATTGACCCTGGATTGTTCTAAGGTTGTTCTAGAATTGATACAGAGCTGCTCTAGGTTTGATCTAGGATTGATTCAGAGTTGTTCCAGGATGGATCCAGAGTTGATCCTAGGTTGATCCAGGGTTTATATAGGGTTCATCCAAAGTTGATTCAGGAATAATCCAGAGTTGATTCAGGATTGGTCCAGATTTAATCCAGGGCTGTTCAAAGGTTGATCTAGGGTTGATTCAGGGCTGTTCTAGAGTTGATTCAGGGCTGATCTAGGTCTGATCCAGGGCTGATTCAAGACTCAACAAGAGCTTATCCAGGAATGCCGCTGGTCTGATCCAATGCTGATTGTAAGCTCATCTTAAGCTCTTGTAGAACACAAGAGCTGATCTTAGCAAACTATGGTCTAATCTGATTTCTAGAATGATAAGAAGTGACCAAAGATAAGATTTCGGCTGGTTTTCAGCTGATTCTGGGATAATCCTGGAACGATTCAGAGTTGTTCCAAGGTTGATCCAGGATTGATTCAGAGTTGATCCAAGGTTTGTCCATGGTTGATTCAGAGTTGATCCGGGATTGTTCCAAGGTTGTTCTAGAATTGATACAAAGTTGCACCGTGGTTGATCTAGGTTGATCTAGAGTTGTTCCAGGATGGATCCAGAGTAGATCCAGGGTTGATCCAGGGTTGATCCAGAGTTGATCCAGGGTTTGTTTAGGGTTGATCCCAGGTTAATTCTGGGTTGATTCAGGGTTGATGCATCGTTGTGACAGGGTTGTTCCAGGGTTGTTCCAGGGTTGTTCCAGGATTATTCCAGGGTTGTCCCAGGTTTGTTCCAAGGTTGATCAAAGGTTGATTCAGGACCGATTCAAAACTCATTCAGAGTTGATCCCGAGTAGCTCCTGGGCTGATTCAACACTGATCCAACACTAATCCTAAAGTAATCCTGGGATGCAATTTAAGTCTTTTCATAGAGCTAGAAAAACCTATTTAAGCAAAGAAGCAATCAAAAAATTCCTGCTATCTTTTAATTGTGAAGCTCATCTCCTAACTCAGCATGTCCAACTAAGCCCATAACCAATAACTTAACAATTAACCCATTGCAAAGAGAGACTGTGTCCCACTTAACATCGGATATTAAATTATAGGCCACACGCATATATGTCTCCACTATTAAATCAACCAACACTCGGCTGAATGTCGTCACCATTGTCAGACAGTATTTAATGAAATTTCGCGAAAAATGCACGCGACGCCACACTCATGTCACTCAAATTGGAAGTAAATGCTATTAAACGAATGAAAATTGCAGCCGATATTCATTTCATGACACGAAATTGGTGCCATATGATTCTGGACATATTGTGCACCACGCCATATCATCATCATCATCCCATGCACTTGGCATCAATTAAGTGACGACTCATATGTGTGTGGATGATATAAATGCAATAATCCTTTGATAGACGAATGCATTGTGTGATGATTAACCCATGATTGGTAAGGGGTTTTGCATGTAGGTACACCACAAATGTGAGTACTTGTTTCTGAAAATTGACTGTTACTGTTCTCTCTCTGCTTGTATTTTTTTTTAAAAATACTGAGGTTTGTGATCCTACTTTAAAAAAATGGCCCTTCAATTGTTCAGTGCTTTTTCTAAGATCTAATTTACGAACGGACTAATTTTATTACATGGTGTGCTCCCATGCTACTTGAGAAAGGGAGGAAGTCATGGATAAGGGTTTGGATACTGGATTCATTGCATGACAAAGATATATGTATATGTCGTTAACCAATGAATGGAATAAAATGCAGGTCAATGTAAATAGGTCGTGAATGTGGAACTAATAGGTCAGCATTATAAGCTATTGCCAAGGAATGCTAATCTATTCCTTGTAAGCAATATTTTTACGGGCGAATTGCTATTCCAATGCATATGTGAAACAAGCCTGAATCTTCTTATGCTTCTCATCCTCCAGGACCCATCTAACGCAACCAAAGATGCATTAAACCCTCTTCCGACATGTTGCAAACATTGTCATTCCAACTTATAGACAACACACATTTTTAGCAACAAGAAAGACAATGTTGGCGTACCATCAATTAATGGTGAAGCGGCGATCAAATAAAATGCGGGACGGATAAGCATTTGTTTCAATTTGTCGAGGCGGTACTATTGTGGCGTCGAAGTCGACAAGCGCGGTGACAAAGACAATGACGACGACAATTTTCCATATCTTATTAGCACATTATGTTGATTGGATCATTCGGAAAATATCTAAACTATCCACTTTGATGATGACTCACCATTTAATGCTGCTATGCAGACATGCACCCATCACAACACTTGTAAACATCATTCAAGAATTGTAATCGTTTGTTAATTGAAGAAATATTCAGCGTTTTTGCCTTCTCAAGCCTTAAATTTAAGATAACATTTCGTTCGGGTATAAAGATAACTTTTTTTGTTCTTCTGGGTTATTTATCATAATTGCCATGAATGGTTTCATTCTAATTTGATATACTTTCGGTGGGATCAAATAAACAATTGTGAGCCATTAACAAACAAGGAAAAGCTTAATGTGACATATTCTGGTTTTGGTGTTTGTTTGAATTTCTTGGATGAAATATACATACATACATGTCTTCGGTACACGAAATATACGAGATATGTTTTGCAGGAAGTAAATTTCTTGATAAAATTGAAAAAAATGATAAAAGAAATCGTTTATTTAATTTTTGCGACAAGGATAAAATCAACGGACAGCCAGAGTGCCATCTTGGTTGCCTGGAATATCGTTCTGGTTGTCAATAATAACGAATGATCCAAAAGTGAACCTCTGTCTTCAGGCATCTTGTTTGTTATCTCTACCAGCTTTTGATGTTAGAGTCGTCCAGACAGATGAGACGTATGTATCTGCTCAGGTCCTTTTAGTGCTTTCGTCATTCACCAGTCTTCAAATCATTTTTTTCTCTTGGGAACAAGCTATTTTGTAAGAACCAAACTTGTCAATTTCTTCTTTCAAGGTTATAATCTTTAATCCATCTCAATTTTTTTCTTCAAAATCATGAAAATTACATGAAAGATAGATACGCTTGTTGTTTAGAATTTCTTTGGATTCATTTGTCTTCTGATGGCTCTTCGTTTCGGGATATTCCTTTGACTTTCAATTTTCCATAGTAAGAAAGTAATTTATTAATAAATTTTTTTAAATCTTCTTGGAATTTATAGACACTTGAAATCACAGACGCCGAAAAAACATCTTCCGAACCCCGCGCTTTTTTTTTAAAATGTCAGAAATTTGTCAGATGTTCTCTGAATTCTCTACAAATGCTGAAATATCCCTATAGTTTTGAAAATGCGTCTTACTACTATCTTTGTCTTTGGTTGAATGTTCAATGAGGATCACAAAAAGATGATGGTTCGGTTTTGGCGCACATTTATAACCTAAAAACTGTTCCAGTTCTCTAAAGCATCTAAATGTATGGATTGCTGAAATTGTCTCTAAGATCACTAAACACTCTAAGCTCTGCTTTTTCATATTTCACAGTTTCATATCTTTCCAAAGAGTTCGCGCTGGGCCGAACATTCAACAAAGATAAATATTGCGAATAATGTCCAAGAATTTCTCTAAAAAGTTCAGTATATGAAGTTCACAAATTGAAGGATGATCATCAAAGACTTATCGAAAGACAACAGGATGTCATAAGCAAATGCTGCAAGAGTTTTCATTAAGTAACTGCATATGAAATAAATTAATCGTATTTGGGACATCGAACATGTTGACTGAGGACCAACAATAAAGTTGTTTCAACATTTTAAGGACTTTTATTAATAGGGAACAAGTGAGGAAACCTAAATATTTGTTACAATTTGTGACCACGAAACTAGATCTTCAACCAGTATTAAACTAAAATCTTCATAAAACTGAGCACTTGATTTTTTAGACTCAGATTTTTTTATTAATACGACGCGTTTTGATCCTTAGATCATCTTTAGGTTACATAAAGTTTACAATTATTTCTTGGTTTTATTCTTAAATAATTAATGGTTGAAGGAGTGGTGATTGGAAGAGAAGGGTAATTTCATTCAGCAGATTTTCCTTTCTCTTTGTGGCTCGTCTAATCTCAAGTCATTCTATGTAGTCCAACCTTTTCCTCTTGCTTATTTTATGGAGGAAATTTAAATTGTTAATACCAAAATTATGACCCGTCTCTAAAATGTGTTGAGCTATCCCAGAATTTGGATTTTCCCTCTGGTTGCTTTGATGTGCTCATTGTATCTAATTTTAAAGCTCCTACTTGTTTGTCCTATATAAGCTGCATCGCAATGATCACAGGATGCACGATAGATCCACATGTTTCGTTAAATGAACGCCTAATCTGGTTCAACCTCTCATTCTGCCACAAAGCGGACACTTATATAAAATTTTCTTAAATTTCCTTGACACTCCTTTTTGCAACGAACTTCGCCTCCGTCAGTCTTCTCCTTCCTGCAAAACTCTCACCATCTTTGCTCCTTTTAATAAAACCTCCAATCTCTATTTCAATTAACCTCCCTATGGCTTCATGCACGCTTTCCTTCCTTTGCCTCATATAAAAATAACGTTAAAAATCTCCTTCTAGTTAATAATTTAAATCCATTTTGTATCGTGAATTTGTACTCTTATCATATTTGTTGTTACTCTTTATTTGGAAGTTGTCTATTCAGTAGCTTTTAACATAAACAATTAAAACGTTCACTCATTCACACGATTCATCGTTTCCGTAACATACATATAGGCGCTGTATGTCAATGTAACGATACGAGACATAAAAGCACCAATCGGTCTCCTGTGAGTGACTAATGTAGCATAGTATACAAGAACGATGGATTAACATAATTATTTAAGGTATTTCACGAGGCTAGTATTTCACCCTTTAATAAATTTATGAGTTCACTAGTTGCGCTTTGGTCAGGATTGAGCAAAAAATGATTGAGTTTTCTTCTTTGAATAAACTTAATTTGAATACCTTCAACTATTCATATTACGTTTTATGAAATTTTTGGATAGATAATAAGTATGAAAAGATATAGCAGATGTTTTATCTGCGAAAGTTACATACTATTTCTAGTTCATTCAAATGGGAGTTTGACCGTGCATTTTTAAAAGGGGCAATGGTATAGTTAGCTTAAGTTCAATTTCCTGGCGTCGCAGCTGATGGTCTCTGGGCTCCATCTTAGAAACAAAAGAAAGTGGGACACCTCCATAAATCCGAAACCGTGGCTCCCATAAGAAAGTTGATAACGGCAAACTTGCGTAGAATATAATTGTTAGCGAGTCGTCCATACATCACTTTTACGTGGTGTCAATAATAAAAAAGATACAATTCAAAAACCGTACTCAAAAAAGGGGGAATACATTTCGGGCGGCACAACTTTTTTAATTTCACGTTTAACGCGAAACACGTTGGGATACTTTTCAAAGATAATTTTGTCACAAATCGTTTGCGGTATTGATTGTTCCAATCACTGTACATCAACGGGAGTTATTCGATCCCAAAGGCGAGAAAGTCGAGTGAAAACCCATTTTTGGGCAAAATAATTGGCTTTTGATGGCAAACCCCCCGTTGCGAAACTCGCGAAGCATTTTGGAAGGTAGCCAGATTTTTGGCACAATGTGTAGTATGTCTTACTGTGAGCTTAAATCCAAGTTTCTGGGGTCGCAGCCCCAATCCTCTGGGCTCCATCTTGGAAACAAAAAAGTGGGACACTCCCATATCTCCGAAACGAAAGTTGTGTATGGCAAACTTATGTAAAATTTAATTTGCAGCAAGTCGTGCATACATCACTTTTACGTGGTATCAACAATAAAAGAGATACAAGCCTAAAACGACATCCAAAAGGGGGAACATCTTTCGAGCGCCACAGCTTTATTGTTTTCACTTTAACCCCAAAACACATTTGTAAGCACTTTAAGGCAATTTTGTTGCAAGTCGTTTGCGTTATTGATTGTTTTGATCGCTGTAAACTGGCGGGAGCTATTGCATCTCAAAGGGGGAAAACTCACGTGAAAAAGGAATTTTAGGTCAAATAATCGGCTTCCGATGGCAAACCCCCCATTGCAAAACTCAAACTGCTCACTAAAATAGTGGGCAGATATTTTTTGATTGCAGTGAGTAGTATGCCTTTATGGTGACTTAAATTGAAGTTTCTGGGGTTGCAGCTCCAATCCCCTTGGCGCCATTTTGAGAACAAAAAAAAGTGGGAGGGCCCCATATCTCGGAAAGAATTTAAAGGATACGTGGTTCGATTTGCATGAAACTAGCATTGTATCAAATTGAACTGTTCGGTTCTGATTGGATGTAAAATATCTGGATAGGATGACAGAAAGTACCTCAGACTTTATTTGCAGAACTAACTTCAGTCTGGGCACTAAAATATGTTTCATGAAAGATATTTCTTTAAAAAAATACCTCATCCAAAAATGGAAATAATGAAACGATCATACCATGAAGTCTTTACCTTATCACTTTACGAATCAACTAAAGATTAATCAGAGATTTTTAATTAAACTCACGTACATCTTAGATAGGCGTATCTTGCATGACCATATAAGAAGCCGGCCCGTGAATTTTCATCATTAAAAAATCTTTAAGTTTGTCTTTCCGCCAAGCGACCAAGCAGATATAAATGATTTGGACAATCAACCATAAATTGTTGTACTGCAATCGTTAAGCTCTTCGCCATTGCGTTGGTACTTGTTGACAAACTTGGCAAGACATCTTTATGACCCTATTGTTGCTGCAAATAACTGTTTACGATGCCCCTTAAGTTTGGTACTACCAACAGCTAACTAAAAAAAGAAGGTTTTTTTCATTCAAAGTGGAGCCCATTGGTCTCCTCAGGCTTTGTGTGTGTTCCTTTCAGTCTTATGACTTGTCTTGTCTTTCATATTTTTAATGTGTCTCTCGGCCTTTTCAGTTTCGTGAAAGAACAACAGAAATAACAAATTCTATAAAGACAATATCCGCCGCCGTCTTTCAAGGAAACATAATGAAAGCAGAGTGATGTTGTATTGGTCTTGGCAACGTCTTAAAGTGAATTTCCTGGCCTTGGTTGGGTCATGTTGGAAGGAGGCAGGGGTTGGGTTTTGCTCGAAGCATTATGAGAATTGTTGGGACGTATTGTAATGATAAGTACTGCAGATTGTAGGGTAAATGCAAGGAGAATACTGGAGTAAATTGAATGAAATTGAATTGTACAAGAAATTCAATAGTGAAGATACTTTACATATTTCGTATGACATCGTTTCGGTGTACACACATCAAGAAAAAACTGCACTAATGTGCACTTTTATGTCTTATTTTGCACGAGGATTGCGCATAAAAGAATGTAATTTAATAATAATAATATAATTTGTAAAAGTGGACTCAAAATCTTGGAGCCATTTTTATTTTCCAGTCATCTTTAAGAAGCGTTCCTATCAAACATAAATTGCACTAATTGCACATTCGTACAAAATGATGCAATTTATTCTTCATTTTTTAAATCCTGGAGCCTGTTGAAAGGATGTTCTGGAGAATTTACATATTGTACTTATTTTCTCTGCAAAATATTACATTCCTGAAATTTCGTATGTCTCTCCGTTCCAAGTACTATATTTTACAGTTTTTCAAAGAATAATTTAGATGGCATTGGACGAAAACGAGAATATTGCACGTCAATTTTTTTTTGTAGATGTTAGTTCAGGATAGCTTTTTAGCATGGAGTGCAAAAAACGAGCACTTCGGACACATTTTACGTGTTTATTTCATCAAAACCAAAACAAGTACTAGGGTTTGCAGAAAGATATGCGACGTTTATGTATAATGAAACTAGTAAAAGCGTTGAAACGATCATCACTTTTAGCTGAGATGTCAGTAGAACTGTCCCAAAATCACAGTTGCCGGCAACGGAGCAACTGGTCGCACTAATCGAAACGAATGCCGCGGACGCGCTGAACAAATAAGTTTGACTTGAACGGGGTCACTAGTGAAAAAAAAATTGAAGTTAAATTAATTCAAACAATTATTAAAGGTAAAACAAAAAAGTACAATTCAAAGAACTATGGCAAAAAGGAAACTGAATAAAAAATATAAAACGTAAAGAAAACTTTACGAAAAGTGAGGCAGTAGCCATAAATGCGATCAATCGATCCTGAAGACACACTGTGAAATCCGAGTTCTTTTGTATTTTGATAGGTAAATTTTGTTTTTATTTACTACAAGGACCGGAGGTTTTTTTGGGATCTAGAACAATTTATGTTTTTTTTTTGTAATGACTTCGTGTCTTGGAGACGGCAAACTAAAAATTGTCTGTCCGACTTCGAACGATTCATTGCTTCCTTCTTGAGGCTGAATGTTAACATCAGTTTGATTTCAAAACAGTAAATATGCCAGATAAAAATTATGTCTCCCGGATATGTATTTGTTTGATTCAGAAACTGTTATTTTTCTATTTTGGAACTATTTTGTTTCATTCCAACAAATATAAAGTTTGTTTTCATTGTATAAAAAATTATTTTATGTTAAAAAAATTCTGTTCACTAGAAAAAATTATATTTATGCTATAAAAAACAAATTTTGTTCTAGAAAAAAATTTCCATATTTTCGTCAAATTTTGTCTTGAAAATTAAATTTTCTGACTGCCATCACTTTAATTTACAATGCAAATAAAAGAAGTATTGTTTAAAAGGACTCCTCAGACGGAGAAAATAATGTTTAAAGGACCAGGAAGTAGTTTTTATGAGCTTAAAAATTACTGATGGTTTAAATATGAGCCAAGTCTATTATTCTGAAAGTTTCTAGTCAAGAAAAATAGTTTCATGAACTAGAAAATGATTTTTTTCCTGTTCAATAAATCATTTTGAGCTGTACACAATAAACTAATTTAAATTGATTTAATTTGTAAATTATGTTTGCCCTTTGTTTTAAAGTTTAAAGAATCATTAAACTTTAAATATCCTGGATTTTTTTATAATCTTATATTAATAATTACGATTCGCAATCATTTTCTTTTAGCTCAAACCAATTGTTTGGCTCAAAAAATATGTTAATTAAGTAATCAGAAAATAATTTTTCCAGATGAGGATAATTTTTTTGTAGCCTACAAAATCTTTTAAATCCATAAATATTGGAAACCTTTCTACAAAAATATTTTTCGAAATATTTTTCATTTGTTTTCAAATAACTTATAGACTTCGGGTTTTCTGTTCTTCCTCTCTTTATTCACTAACTAACTTTCTTCTTCCTACTAATTTACTGCTAATCACTCCTACGACTACGACTAGCTTCTCACTTAACCTCTTCTATTCTCTAACACGTTCCTCATTTGACATCTGTCATCATGCCTCTGTTCAATGCTGTTAACGGTCGCTCCAGATCCACGAACTATCATAAAGTGTTGCAGCCAAGCTGCAAACCCAAAGTCTACAAACTAAATAAATTTCGCAAGTTTAGCTTTTTCAGACAGGAAAATGACATCATATTTTTTTGAAGCCTGTAAAATCAAATGGCAGTCATTTGGCTATTGGGGAAAAAAAGGTTTTCTAGTCTTTTCGTTTCCAGTTTAAACTTTATAGAATTTGTGAATTTCGTTTCGAATTTTCGTTATTTTATCGCCTGGAAAATTTATTTTTAAATTCTATTAATTTTATACGATTTTGTTAGCACTGGTGGAAATAATATACTGCAAAAAAATATTTTAACATATTTTTGAATACTTTAGTTGCTTTTTTTAATGCAACTATCTTGATAGGTGATCTAGTTGAAGATGATTCTACGGTTAACGTTGAGGTTAACGAAACGACGGTTTTGTTGACTTTCAACTTTTGCGTGACATATATTCACAGAATCTCACAATTCTGCTTCAGAACAGAAATTCAATGAGCGCAGAATCTTGAAGATTCTAAAAATATGACAACAGATAAACGCATATTCATTTTTTGTTTGTTTAAAATCATAGTTTTTTTCCCATTTAAATCTTCTTTCTGGTGAATCTCTTTCATGTAAATTTTGTTAAATGTGCTACGATTTGCACAAAAACAAAAAAGGTATACAAACAGATATGTAAAATGTGTCGATATTTGTTTTCCTTGTCTAACAAAAATATTATTTATAATATTTTTATGTTCTAGGTTATATTCAATTTCCAGGAAAATTCCGCCAAATAAAAAGTAATAGTAGTTTTTTTTTAGATGTTTCCAACGACAACAACCACAATCGCCACAAGCATTCTTGAGTTGAACATAAAACAATTATCTTTAAATCAATTGAAAGTTAATGAAAATTATTTTTTTCCTGTTGCTTCTCATGTCATTTATTTTTCTGCGATCAACAGTATTTTTAAAAATACCGAAACAGAAACAATACTGAGACCTTTAGATATCTTCGTGTCTACAATTTTATGATAAAATTTATAAGAAAAGTGAATGAAGGTCATCATCTGGTATTATGCAACAAAATTCAACTATCTTTTATTCGTCTTTACGGTGGCCTAAAAAATATATGGATGTCTACGATACTTTGATATTCAACAGATGGGAAAAAAATGAAAGAAAACGATGAGAAATGGATGGTATTTCCATAATCAAATAATTTAAAATAAATTACACATTTTAGATGCATAAGTTCATTGTAACTATATTAGGTTGAGAATAGGAAAAATGTGTACATATGAAGTACATTAGATTAAAAATCGGGGGCCTATATGTCGATTTTTGAGGTCGTGCATCGTATGTTCATGCAATTAGGGGATCGTCGGGGTAGTCCGTAAAACCCCGGTGATTGCAATAGCTGCAATCCTTCTGACCTTGTTTAGCAAGCTTACATTTGATGTTTCCGCCATACAGAAGGATTGGTTCCACTATCGCCGTATAGAGCCGTGATATAATTTTGGGCTTAATCCCCACTTTTTTCCAATAGTTCTTTTGCAGCAGTCGATTGCGCATGTCGCTTTGTGTGCTCTTTCTGCTCTGTTCGCTTTCCATGCGAGTTTAGAGTCTAGAATTATACCTAAATATTTGACCTGATGAGATGGATTGAGACTTATCTCATCAAGTTGAGGTGGGATAAATCGTGGAACTTTGTACCTTCTTGTGAAGAGCATAAGTTCCGTTTTCTGCAGATTAATCCTTAAATCGCATTCTTTGCTCCACTTGGTTAGAATACCTAGGACAAAGTTTAGTCTTTCAGATTGGGTCTAAACGAATTCGCCTGATATTGCTATTGCAACATCGTCGGCATAGGCTACGACTTTGCAGCCAGTCGCTTCTATTTTTTACAGGAGTTTGTCCACCACTAGTTTTCATAGGCGTGATAGCACTCCACCTTGTGGTGTGCCTCTGCAACTCCTCCTTCATAAGGTACTGTTTCCTAGCGTGAAGTTGATGTTCCCGCTGCTTAGCAGTTGTCGATGAACCTTATGAGTTCCTTCAATATCTAGAAATGCCGCTTGCGTATATTCCTTGATGCTTAACGATTTTTCGATGTAGCTGGTGAGCGAGGAAAAGCTGTTTCAACCGATCTCCCTTTTGTGTATGCGTGCTGCTCTTTGGAGAGTGGTTTAAAAGCAGCTTTGAGATGGATCTCTATCAGTCGTTCTAGAATTTTCAGCAGAAAAGAGGTGAGGCTAATCAGTCTGTAATCCTTAGATGAAGAGTGGGATGTCTTACCCGCTTTAGGTATGAAGTATATTTTAGTTCTTTGTGGAATGTAAGCCATCAGTACACATGCTTTGAAAATGGCGTTCAGCCATGGCAATGCTACATTGATACCCTGCTAGATCTCAACAGGTGAGATGTTGTACATGCCAGGAGATTGAAAGGGTTGAAATGAGCTGATTGCCCAGCACAGTGACACAACCTCACTACCCGGACAGTGCGTCTCCACGAGAACGGACAACGTCTCGGAGCTGGATTTCGTCCAGACTCCATTTACGTCTTTAACAGACCCTAAAAATGAGAGGGAGCTCGTCATGACTATACGCAGACGACTGATATCCTTGGAGTTTTCTATTTCTGCACAGAAACTTCTCCAAAAGGTGCGTTTGTCCTTTCTGATGGAGCATTTGAACTCCTTCAGTTTGATTTTGTAAGAAGACCAGTCATTGAATTCTTCAGCCCGATTGAAAGACTTTCTACATTGCTTCCGTAGCTCCGCAATGTCACTGTTCCAACATGGGGGCTTATACTTCCCTCTAGACTACTTTGGACTACATGCAGACCTTGCTGCGCCATTGAAGGCCAATGTAAGGGTCCCAACGGCTTCCTCAAAATATGTCTTCAATCTCTGGAGGTCCGCCTTCAAGCGCAGACTCGAATACTGATTGGTATTTGGTCCAATCTATCCTCCTTTTGTTAATGAAGGTTGGATTTGTCGGAGGGTCAAAGGTCACATAGAACCTTATGTATATGGTAAATGGTCGGAGAACGAGCACTCTTTTGATACGCGCCAACCCTTGATAGTCTAATACAAGTGCTCGTTCGTCAGAGTGATATTCAGAACCTTTCTACGACTTGCCGTAATAAAGGTAGGATCCTCACCTTTGTTAGCTAGGGCTAAGTCATGCAATAAAATGAATTCAAATAGTGACACACCCCGTTTATTCGTGTCGGTGCTACCTCAAATACGATGATGGGCATTAGCGTCCGCCCCGTCTATTAAAGGAATGCGGCTTCACTTGTAATCCTCTGCAGGCTATTAGAAGGTGGCAGAACATCATGTGCCCTATACCAGAAGACAGCCCAAAGGGGTTTGGACTGCCTTTCCTCTGCTATGGCGACGGTGTCCTGGTCAATGAAATCATACAAATGTTAAAAACTTCATACCTTTCTTTATGATTATGCAAACTCTCGGTTTACCTGTTGTATTGAAGGATACTGTATTTTATCCCTACAACCCAAGATTTCTAGGCCAGATTAACAATGGTGTAGATATTTTCACTAAATTTACCATTATGCCAATTTTTCTCACAATTTTTTACTTCAACATTTTTTCGTAGGAAGTCTCTGAAGATTTTTTTTAGAAAAATTTTGTAATATTTTTTTATTAAAGTTTTCTTGAATTTTTTAAATCTGTGATGTAGCATATCAAAGCGTAAAGAACAGTTTCATTTAAAACTTTAATATTTATTGCTTAACTCGTTGAAATTTAATCGATAAATTCGAACATCACATTTTGCAATTCCAGCTTTCAAAAGTGACGAAAATTTTTCATTCTCAACCATTTCTAAATTTGATCCAATCGTGAGGCAGTAAGTTCAGACCCTATCGATGGACTTCAAATTTTTGATGCGGTTTTTATAACTGAATACAATTTCGCGTGTATGCGATTCACCACTAATATTTTATTTGGCAACGGTTAACATAATTCTTCAACGATTCGCTTCAATTATATTTAATTACACTTCACTAGCAAAGCGTTACAAATAATAGCTTAGCTTCAAAAATGACTAATAGCCAATAATTAGATAATGACTACCGAGCTTCATACGAACGAGCCAATGTAGAGTCAAGGCCAATGTTAGTTACTCCTTTTTTTTTTAAAAAAATTAATCATTTGAAATGAACATTGATACTATTATTAACTGTTGATGACAACGACTAATATGTATATGTAGTTCATAGACCGATTAAAAATAAGACTGGCCACTTTACGAGGCCTGACAAATTGACTTATGATTCGATTTTGATACGAATGAGACGCGTGTGTAGGTGTTGGAATCGACATCAATAGATCGGCTTAATTGTGCTATTCACTTTGATGTGTTTCGCGGTTTAGTTTAGGATCAGCTTTGCAATTGTTTGTTAAATGATTGATAGACTTCGGCAAAAATGAGTATCACATCGGTAAAGCGTGCGCAAATGTATTGTTTTGGGAATTCAATCATTAAGGAGAATAGTATACATGTCATTCTGATCTATATAACGAAAAATAAGATTCCTTATAAAATTGCACATCCTGCTCACCCCAAACCAATTATCTACTTAAGCATCAGTTGTGATGATCAAAACAAGACCAAGACCATGGTAGTCTTGGTCTTGATGCTTCCACACTCGGTCTTGGTCTTGAATATATAGGCTTGGTTTAACAAGGAGAAGGCACGGCATCGTCCTCTCAGATCTGGATGAAATTTGACACATAAGTACAAGACGCCAAGGATATTCGATCCCTCAAATATTAGACCGCAACACGTCGGTTACGGATTAGTAAGTTTTTGCATCTGACAGAAACGGTGTAGTGTAAGAATCAGTGCGTCTAGCTCGCGACTAGGAGGTCGTGTGTTCGATCCCCGGTCTCGGTATAGTTTTTTTTTTGAAAAAAAATTATGGATGCAATTAGTTTAAGGTAAATCAGCAATGTTCAACTACAAATACACCAATCGGCAAGGATTTCGCATCGAGCACAGCATTCTGAAATAATGGAACAATTACGTCCCTGGTATCCACTATATGCCATAATTACTCAACACCATAGCGTTTATGGCTAGTCACGTTGGGCGTCATCTTGGTTTATTGCTTTTTGCCAAGTTGGCTATGACACACGAAGAGGCTGATTCTAGCAACAAGAATTGATCCTACCGTTAAATATGGTTTTGCTTCAATTACAACAGTTTTTAATAATCCAACCGTTCAACAATGAGTTTTAGTGTAATTTACATATCTAAATGAAGAAACAATTTGCTGATTTTTAAAAATGAATGTATTTGTAGTTGAGCATTGCTGATTTACTTTAATCTAATTACACCGACATTTAAAAAAAAACGATACCGAGACCGGGGATCGAACGCACGACCTGATGATCGCGGGCTGCTTCCTACACTACACCGCTTCTGTGAGATGTAAAAACTAACTAATCCATAAGCGACGCTAAAAACTTTAGAGACTTTTTCTTCGTGTCTAATATTTTAAGGATCGAATACGTCGTCTACTAATGTGCTAAATTTCATTCAGATCTGAGAGGACGATGCCGTGCCTTCTCCTTGTAAGGCTTGGTCTTGTCTGTGAAACCTTAGTCATGTGTGCAAGACTATTGCAGTCATGCACTTCCATACTTAAAAATCTTGTATAGCGTATTATTCAGTGTTTGGTTGCTAGTGTTTGTATTGATTCGGTGTTTACAAAATGAGTGATGTTTACAAAATATGGAAAGAAATGTTCTTCAGTCAGCAAGAAGTTTGCAATTCGATCTCTTTTTGGGTAAAGTTTTACAAAGCCTTGATATCTGTCTTGCAAATCAAGTTTTGTTCTTGGTCTCAGTCTCGGTCCTGCAAATCGAGTCTTGGTCTTGTTACCACATGGTATTGGTCTCGGTCTTGGTTTTCCTGCAAAACAAAGATCAAGATCAATTCTGCATTCTAAAGCGAACCGATTCTTTGCCACTATTGATAGTTGGGAGAGTAGATACAATAAGATTTTACAACATATTCAGATTCACCACACATAATGCCTCTTGTGACACCCCTGAGTGCTCAAACGCTAATAGTTCTTAAGATAACATGTCAACATTCCATGTATATAAGCGGCAGAATTTCAAGCGAGTCAATCATTACCGTTTCACTCAGTGGCATCATAGCATTCTTATCTGGAACTCAGAAATAAGTGATATTTCTAGCAAAAGAATTAAATTTGCAACTAAAAACTGGATGAATTAATCTAGTGTAAAATAAGTAAGGAACTGGCTTATAAAATTAATAAATAATTGTTTTTCATCGTGTTATTGATAATTACCGTTAATATTTCGGTGAACACGGTACGATAAGAATTATTCTAAATTTTGCTGTATTTCATCGAGGGCTTGGAATTTTATATTATCCATTGTTAAATGTATTTTTGGTTACACATTCCCCGTTTGTTGACAGATTTAAATATCAGTGAATAATCCCTTCCAAATCACAATGGGCCTATCTTGGCCTAAGTGAGCCGCCTTTTGCCCATACAACCAATTCCTTCTAAGAACGTCAAGGAAGTTTTTAATTTCGACAAAGTTTTAGTTAACCAGTTAATATTTGGAGACTTTCGAGCTCGAATAAACTCTCTAATGGGATTAAGATAGGCTAATGGATAAAAACTTAAAGAAAACAAACTTAAATACTTCCAATAAGTGTTACCGTTTCACCAGAAACCCTAAACCTACACATTATCTTGTAGCCAACGATTTTTAACCTTCTGTGTACGTCTTAAGTTTCAAGCAAATCGATGCATGTTTGTTGAAATTATTTGTTGTATGTACTGTGCAATTTATCTTTCTAGTATTTGGGTTATTCGGATTTAAACTTTTAACTTTTTTGAAAGAAATTTGGGCAAAAATTCGAGTAAATTTTTATTTTCGAAATTGTTGAATTGATATCTTTGCCAATAAGAAGAAGACGATTTAAAATTTGTGTAACCTGAAAATCTGAGGTAAATCGATAGCGAACTCAAGTTATCGCACGAAAAACTTCGTTCGAACTTCATCAGTATCATCACCAATGGCGACACAGCCAAAATTAGTCCTTGAAATCAATTTCATGCTTTATTTTTATTCGATATTTTTTATGGCCATTGAAAGCAAAGCTGAACGTGATAAAATTGGTTAATAGTGCCATTTAAATCGTAAACGTTATGAATTATTCTCCAATGACGCTATAGGCGTATTGTTGATGCGTCGTTGAGCAAACGTCCACATATGAACGTTATCAATCCCAACTGCCTCACAAAACTTAGTGCGTGCCTGGCATTGTAGATTTCCAGGCCAAGAAGAAGAAGAAAAAACAGCATACATAATTTGCTAAAGCCATTTTCTTGGTACTCATAAAAAATTCAAATGAAATGGTTACAGCATTCTTTATTGCTGGTATAATGCTGCAATGCGAACGGTATTTGTTTACTCATATTTGGATGATTGAGGAGTGCTGCCGCTGTGCTGTCCGGCCGGGACTAAATGAACTCACAGCCTATTCAAATTAAAAGATTTCCTACATTAAGCGTAATCGGGCAAGTAATATTTTCCATCTCTTCATTGGTACCTATATGATATCATAATTTTCAACACGCACTCAACTCACATAACCGCCCTTTTCTTGTTCATGTTATTCGAATCGCTCAGCAAATGTGTGGCGCAACAGCCCGTATGATTTATATGTTTCGTGGAAAAGAAATATAAAAAAAACAGGAAAAATAAGAAAAATTTCTGATTGTTCATTCGCCATGCACAGAATATACATATGTGGAATTTGCCCTTTAAGAGTGTTCCTCTCATTATTCTTGCAGACTACGTAAGTATACACCACTTAGACAAATTGTCTGTAATGATCGGCAGTGAGTTGAAGGAATTAAGAATTGGCCGTAGGTCAAAGCTCCGAGCCATCTTGGCTCCGCCATTATTGATGGACTACCAAAAAGAGGTAGCAAGAACCTGCGCACCACTAGAGGTCCAAGAAAAAATTAATTGAAATACAACGATGTGTGAACTTGCTTACTTTGGTAGGCGTCGTCCGATGCTAATCAACCAAGCACCGAAATTAGTGTAAAAGATAATTTATAATATTGATGAATAATAATTATTGTGTAGTATGTTTGTTGGGGGTGTGAGGAATCGTCAATTATTTTCGCGCTTAATTAAATCTGGTTATCTCCAAATCGGGTTCAAAGACGAGTGTTGGATTGTCGCGGGTTTGTCTTGCAATGTGTCGACAAAGAGACGTGATTGTGATTGTAATAAATGTGTAGATTTGTTTGGTTTTATGAGCGATGATAAAGCTATATTGCCATGAGATGATCCTGACCTTTTGAGTCATCTGACTCGGCTGTAAAATGTTAATTTGAGCGAGAACGCGATGCGGCTTTTATGGGTGTGAGAAAATAGCAGAAATGGTTTTCTGACTTCATCATTTATAACGACACTATGTGTGATTCAGCTAAATTCAATTAACTTGTACTGTTAAGACGTATAAAGTTAGTTTCAAAAAAGTTGTTTCCATAGCACACCATTCGAGTTTCGTGCGGATTGAACCATGTTCAACCTAATTTTCTCTACCTTTCTCGTTTTCTTTCTGTCTATCATACACATACACGGTCTCTCTCTTCTCTCTTTGTCTTTTTCTCTTTCAGACACATACATTCTTTATCTTCTCTCCTTCTCTTCCACACACACTCTATCTCCTTTGAAAACCGTGAGGTGATTGCCCCTATTTTAACTTTAAAGTGCCAAATTTTTTACATTATCTCATTCCTAACATCGAAAGGAATTACATAAATTGATTGAAATTACTAAGAGACATGAATCATACTTTAATGATAGCCTGCAGTACCTTATAACCAAATTGATGAGGCAAAGAAAATTCCGAAATCCTTACCGTCACCATCCAAGTTTCATGTGAATCGAACGAATTTTTTTGTCTCTTTTTCACTCTCCCCTCTTATCTATTTCATTCAAATCGTTTTTTTTACTTCTATCTTCCTTTCCATTTGGCTTTTTACTTCTCATTTCCTCTATGTTTTTCTCTGTTCTTCGCTCCTTTTCATCTCTCTCTCTCTTTTTTCTTTCTCACTATATTAAAAATCATGAACCATATTTCAACACGACAGGGTCAACAATATCTTGAGAGGTTTACTATCTTTATAACTTTCAAAAAATATATTTTTTTATTCATTTTTAGAAATTATATATATATATATATACAGAAATATCCCATTAAAATTTTAAAAAAATCAGAGCAGTCTAACTGTATTTTTGGGCAACTTTCACTTTGTCACCCGAGAGCGATTATTCAATAAATTCGCGAGCAACCCTCTCGAAAGTTTCATCAACAGCGCACATCCCTCTCGTTTTTTCAATATTTTTTCAACCAGCATTTTCATTGATAAAAATTCACATAAATGAATAAAAAAATATTTTTTTGTGTATTTCGAGAGTGAATTTATTGAGTGTAACTCCTTCCTTATCAATATTTAGAATTTAAACCTATCTAATAAATTATTAAAAATAACTCCTTTTTACACTGCTAAAAGAGGGTAGACCCCTTGAGGGTTCCTATTTACCTAAGTCTTAGCATAAAAAGATAATTTGTCATGAATAATGCAAATGATTGAAATGAGTAGAACACATATAGGTAAAATTTAATTTCAACGTTCTAAGGATAAATTACAGTGCCTTACAAAAAGCAGTCTTATTTACTTAGAGAAAAGAATGTAATTATTACGATAACATTTGTTACAAAATGTTCAGTTCATTTGATAAAAACATATAGAATTATTTGATAGTGGAAAGGCTTGAATAATTTTCATGTAAGAAATTGAAGAAAAAAATTGCAGCATAAGTTTCTTCCATAAGCATGCACAAAAACACAAAAATGGAACAAAAGACCTACAAAATTCTATAAAATTTGAACAAAAACTGGTAAAAAATCTAACAAACGGGCAAAACATAAATAAAATTCCACAAAAATATGACCACAATTGTTTGAAAATCGAAATTTCGATAAAAACTAATGAAAATTAAACACAAGCTGGATGAAAATGATATTTAATGAAACAATGCCAAAACTAGACAAGCCGCGAGGTGCGACCCTCGAGGTCCACACGGTCAACTTCCCAGTAATATCTACATAAACATTAACAACATTACAACAATGAGAGGTATTCATAGCAGTAACAGGAATGAGTTAATATGAATCATATCTTCTACGGGAGGGTCCATTGATTACGTAAGGTTTTTGGTCGATGAGGACAGATTGAATATTCACGCGGATCAATCGATGGGGGCCTTTTTGGTGTTGAAAAATTTTGTTGGTTTTCAAAATTTAAGCAGTTTTTTTTAATTAAAAGACTATAAAAACTATTAAAAATCTACTCAATTATGCAAATATTTTAAAACTTTGATTGAATTTACAACAGTTTTTTTAGAATAAAAGATATAAAGTAATAGCATTCGTATAAACCCTCTTTACATGGTAACTTTGAATGATTTTTTATTTTTAATTTAGTTTTTTTCATAGTCATGGAAGAAAGTTTTGCTGGTTTCTCTTCAAAAACTAATGAGAATGTTTAAATTTTATAAACTGGTATCACTGTGCGGTGCAAATCAGGTTAAAAAATATTTTTTATGAAAAAACTATAATTTTTCGCATTTTCTTCTATTAAATTAAAAAAACGGCTGAAAAGAATTTTTATATTGTAAAAAACTTCACAAAGATGTTAATACACGTCAACTGACACCTTAATGATCCAAATATTATATCTGGTTCGTGAGATATAGTGAATGATAAAAATGACCTTGAAAATCTTGATGAGTTTTAATGATTTTTTATTTTTAATTTAATTTTTCACGTAATCCTGAGAAAAAGTTTTGATGATGTTTTTACAAACATTGTTTGCAGAAAAAGAATTTTATAAAGATTGATTACTATTTTTTACAAATCAGCTTAAAAATTTATTGTTTATGAAAAAAACCTAATTTTTTGCACTTTTTTTTCTTAAATTAAAAAGCGGCTCCAACGATTTTTTAAAAAATTTGATAGATTGACGCGAATGCTGATATGCGTCGATTGACTCCTCTATCATGCAAATCGTATGTTTAGTTCGCGAGATATAACGCAAGACAGAAATGACCTTCAAAGGGTCAAAACAGCAACCCCCCCCGAACTAAGTATCCCAAAAACTAATCAGCTCCTAAGATTGCAAAGACGCTTCGATTGACACCTCAACCAAGTCGATCGGACTTTATTTACGTGAGTTATGCTCGTAGAAAAAGTGTCCACGAACGTACGTACGTACACACACACACACATCTCTATTTCTAAAAACACTTTATATATACTCTATAGACCTCAAAACGTAAAGAAATGTTGAAAATTTTAATAAAACATGAATGAAAATTAAACAAAAATTGGAAGCGAATTCATCGAACAATCAATAATTGTACGAAATTGTCCAAATATTCAATGAATTGGGGTAAAAAAGTGGAACGAAAATGTAGCAAGATTTGTAAAAAAAAGTCGAAAAAATTCACGAAAGATTTTTGAAACCATTTATGAAAATTGTACAAAAATTAGACTAAAATCTTTCCAAACTGGACAAGAATTGCCCAACAATTGACGAAAAAAGGGCTGAAAATTAAAAAGCAATTCAGGCGAGATATTTACAAAAAATTTGACAAAAATTTAACCAAAATTTACAAGAATTTCAACATATTGGATGGAAATTTGACAAAAATTGGATAAGTATTAAAAAACTATCACGCAAATTGTCAAAATACTTCGAAAAGAAATTGGACAAAACAAAAGCGTGAAAACCGGACAAACGCTGGACACCAACCGAACAAAAATGGATAAAAATGAAACGGGTTGGAGAAAATGTGTCAAAAAATTGAAAGAAAATCGTACGAAAATTGGATGAAAATTGGGTATAAAACAATACAGTTAAAATTGTGGAAATCACAGACAAAAATAGAACAAAAACTCGGAAACAATTTCAATAAAATATACGAAAATTAGTCAAGAATTGGACAAAAATTGAAAGCAAATTTAAAGACATTTGGACAAAAATTTAATATCGTTTTGACAAAAATTAGTCAAAATTGAATCGAAAATAGATTGAAAATTGGAAAAAAGAAAGAAACTGCAAATATTCAACGAAAATTTAACAAAAATTGCATGAAAATTTGATGAAAATCGTACATACGTTAGAAAAAATTAAACAAAAATTGGGCATTATGATTTGGAAAGAATTGGAAGAAAACTAGTCGAAAAATCGGAAAAAAATTGAACTAAATGTGCCAAAATGTTTTCGAATCATTTATATGCTATTTGTTACTTGGAAATACATCTTTGCCGATTTTTATATCTATTTTCTGAAAAAACGTCAGTATTGCCTTTTAATCCAACAAAGAATTTTAAAAACTTTTCATCCTGGACACAAGCAAAAAGATTTACCTAAAAAATGTACGCTGTTCAAGTTCATTTGGAAAGAATGTCTCTACAACGAAATTCATTGAATGTGTTATCCGCAAAATTTTCATCATATAAATTAACGAATAAGAAATTTTGAACAATTTTACCTCAAAAATAATCATTGAACATTTATCGCAAAATGCTTTTTGCAGGTGATTTCTTAAAATTAAATGGTCACATAGATTTTTTATTAAAATATTTCTACTGGAAAACTATGATTGTTATCTCAAAAAACATACACAATTTTGAAGAGAATTTTCTTTGGAAATGAAAAGCATATGTTATGCTAGTATACATGTTTGTATATTTAATTAAGAAATGAATTATATGAAGTTAGTAGTTAGTATTATTAGTAGACTCCGTAGCCTATAAAATATCTTCATTTTATAGTTTCGCTTATTTATTATCGTTTTCGAATGATGAACGATGGCTGGTATTTTTAGTGATCCGTAAAAAACCCTCGAAAGCGTGCTTCCACGACACGCCAGTCTTCTTTGTTCTTTTGACAGATACCGTCGACCGTACCAGTCACTTTTCCTAGGTATTGCCTTCTCTGATCTAGTACGGTTGGGCATTGCCTGTAGCGAAATCTATTACAATTGATTAATTAGAAAACTAAACTACAACTCAGTTGCATTCATCAACTCTCAATCGTCTACCGTTTGCTTCTTTTTTTCTTCCCGTTGTTAGTCCTCTTACTTTTCAGCTTGTAGATAATCTTAAGATTCAATCAGTCTTATTAGGAATATTTTATTAGTTATCAAACTCTTATACAACGCTCATTTTCAGAAATTTCATCATCGGTATCGCCAAACGGTCGTCAAAATTAAATTTACTAAACACAATTCAAACTGAAATTCAAAGCCAATTAATCGTAATTGCCAAATGCAACTTGACCAGCAAATATTTTATATATGAACGCCGATTAACCTTCTTTCTCGTATTCCAATTCCATATTGAATTAACAGACAACTCTCAGTGTTGCCCGATTTAATTAAAATCGGCTCACCGCCAATTTAATGGCAATTCGATCGTCCAATTATTTATTTATTTATTTTGTCAAGTGACTGAATAAGTAAGCGAGTAAATAATTGTATTTATTTTGTTGTTGTTATTTTACAATTCTGACCAAACTCAACAAATTGTTTCGACATCGAATCTAAACTTAGTCAAGACATTCATAAAATTCCGAACAGTTCGACGACATTGTTATCACAGCTAAAGTGTGTAGTACACTTTCAGATACGTACCTAATTGTGTGGAATAGATATAAAGATACATTTTTGGATCTAGTTTTGTCGTGACGATGTCATTCAATTGACTAGCGATTGCTAAATTTAACATTGAATGAATCCTAAACGGAATAGTAAACCTCTCGTCCATATTTGGTATCGTTCCCGCGACGAAAGTGGCTGCTATTTTTTTTTTTTGGAAAATCGCAATTAAAAATATCTAGAATTGAAGACAGACTGTCGGACGGGCAAAGATACAGATAGATGGACAGATGGATGGACATATTAAACATTGAGTGTGGATACCAGTCGAACGAAGCGGTACAATTGGGTTTTAAAAGAAATGATTTTGTTGAAGCTATGTTTGAATAGTCTAGACTGAAGCTCGTGGAAATCTTATGGCAAGCGCGAAAAGTTGGTTTTTGTAGAAGCTTTAGAAGTTTAAGTAGTCTTGAAGGTCTTTGATCAAGACGAATTAAATCTAGAGATTTTCTCGTGAGAATATGCCATTATGGAAGATAGATTCAGATCCCAATATATGCTTGTCTGTGAACCAATTACCTTGAGAAAAATTTGTCTATCGTTTTGGCAGGAAGATGATAGATAATCTCACTAAGTAATCTAGGAGTTCAGGGTTCAATTTATGGAACTCATATTTTGGGACTACCTTCTTGACATTTCCAGTGTCTCAACATGTGTATTTCACTCTCATCTTTCCTCCTTACTTTAAGATTTCCTTGTTACTGTGTTTTCTGGTAAGTATTTAATTTTTTGGCACCTGATTTTAATTTTCTTCATTGTTTTTGCTCTTAGTAGCCATTGCCTACAATTCCGAGTGAGTCAATAAAAAGATGTCCTCGATCGCACATATGTATCCTCCTATCCTATTATGTTGTTCGATTCTACCGAAGGCAACTGTTGCGACCTCAGCGTATTGACACTACGGCCACGGAAAATTTATTTGAACCTAGCCTTCCACCCCCTGTATAGCGCAACGATGCCGGCTAAAGCTCAGCGCGTGGGTGTGGTTCTTAGGAGGTTAGGCTAGGCCCGTGTCGATCCAAATAACATGGACAAGGGATGGGAATCAGGATTGGGTGTTAGTACTGAGCCTGAAGAAAAAAAAACTTAGCCCATAATGTGGTTAAACGGAATATATATATTTAAAATAATTCGAATAAAGCATGACATTATAATAAACTTATAATAATACAAAAATATAATTCAAAATAATAAGAGAAAAAAATAATGTTTTAAACAAAACTATAATAAAGATAATAATCGAAAAAAAATAATTATGATAAAAGAAAATTATGATACAAAATAATAATCAAAAAAATAATAATTATGATATAAAAAAATTATGATAACGAAATAGTAATCAAAAAAAAATATAATTATGATAAAAAAACTATAATGACAAAAGAAGAAGAAAAAACGGAGGAGTGAAGTGAAGTCTACAGAAAATTTCAATTTTCCTCTAAATAACAAATGGAACTAAACTTACTCTGGCTGATGACGAGCGCTCTTCACCGCTGGAAATGTCCTGAAAACTCAAAAAAAAAATTACACGAGGGCCTAACTTCACTCACTAGGCGTTCTTCTTTTCTTACATTGATTTTAAACTTTCAAATCATTGAATTCATGCAAAACGTTGTTAACATTTACGCCTCTTTACATCGAAATATACACACGTTGATTTCTGGCTTTTATAACAATAAATTCTTACACGCATATAAACTTTTTGCAGTCATTTACTCGCTACCCAAACAACTTGTCTAAAAAATTTCAAATTCATTAAATTCACGGCAAAAGTCCTTGGTAACAATAGCAAAGTCCAAGACCGCGACCTTCCAAAAACGGTTTCTTTTGTTGCCTGAAATTAATGGCCCACAAAATCCAATTACGTTCTGAGCCAGGCACGACACTTTTTTAGGTTAACTGGTGCAAAGAACTCACTCCATATTTGGATGATCGATAAAATTATTTATAAGAACCTGGAACTGCTCCGCACTAGACTCCAATTCATGCTTCGCTTATTCAAAAATTCTCATTATCATCACGCCGCACACCAACGCTGTTGAACATAGTCTTCCAATCTGCTGACTACACCTTCTCGAGCCACCTTTTTTTTGAAGTCTGTCCAGCTTCCAGATTTACGATGAACTTCTGATCACGCAAAGAAAACTCTGCCGTCCATGCGATCTGTCTTTTCTTCTTCTTTTTTGCCTCCACACTTTGGCTTCTCAACTCCACTTTGGCTTCCTAAACTTTACACTTTCGCTTCCTTTGTTCTTCACTACTTTTTTCTTTGACTTCCCAAATCGAAAACCGCCTTGGTTAATTCACATTTCACAACCAACTCCTTTCACGCGATCTTTTCTTGTTCCTCAAATCCATCTCGACACCTCTCCCGTCCACCACCTACTGTCTCTCAAGTACCTCAGTTTTTCATCCACCCCATTCCATATTTTTGGGGCCGGGTGCAAAGGGTCCCGCTGGCTTCCAGTTGGATGCGGATTCCAGATCTTTCCTAGTTGCTAGGTCGCATCAGCCCGCTACTTGGCATTGACCTTTCCTCCGCATTCCAACTGAAAGCTGCAGACCATGCAGGAAAAAAAATGCAAGGAAAAAAATTATAGGCAGCTCTGGGGATCGAACCGACATCCTCATGGTTCTGAGGCATCGACGCTCCCTCAAGGCTACTGTCTAGAGATGACAAAAGGTGTGAAATTATTCAAACTAAATTTAAAAAAGCATGTTGCAATTTATTCGCAACACAACTTTCCTTTCAGGTTTTCCACATTTCATTTATTCGCCAAGGCGCAAAACCAACCATTGATGAAAATTCAAGCTATCTTTGCAAAACGCTGAGTCCTTCGTAACGTTTTATGTCGTCACATGCTCTGCACCATGTAATATAGTGTCCCCACCACTAAGTTATTAAGAGCACATTCGAAGTGACCTTTTGAGATCCTACAATAGTCGACAGTCAATTTTGGATATTTTTGCAATTATCGATCTGAATTCAATGGTCAGACAATGTTCTCATCAACCCTTCTCTAACTTTCTTTCATCATAATCAATAAAGTATCAGCTCTATTCGATTCTTTGCCTCCTGTGCAATGTTTCAGGGTTCGTATCAACTTAGTATTGCCAGGATAGGTTGTTAGTCTCTTCTGCTTTTCTTATATCACTTCTAATTGTCGAAACTCTGGTTACATCTTGGCAAAGTTACCGTTTAGAATTTACAAAACAACCATTCGTTTCTCCCAAAATTTTGGGGTGAGCAAATTCAAGTTGTCCATTCGAAAATTTTAATAGGAGGAGCAAGACTTTTCCAATCCTTATTCTACTGATCATTCAAGTTCAACTTTGACCTGTATTCCAGAGTAAAGCAATGTATCTGGTTTCCCTTTAGTTTAGGTGTTTTCCGAATCAAATCAGCTATTTTCTGTATCAAAACGGCTATTTTCGAAATGAAGTTTTCCGCTGAATTCGCAAATTCGTTGAATGCTTCTTCCAGCCACAGTAAGGAGTCGGGAGTCTTGGTACACAAAAAACACCTAATTTCCGTATCAAATCGCTGCTCTTGAAATGAAATTAAAACTTTTATAATGCAATTTGTGGATAAAACGCATCAATTTGGTTTGAAAAAACATCAATTTGATTTGAAAAACCACCAATTTGATTCGGAAAACATTAAAACGGAATTGCAAATGCTCAATGATAACATGACTTTTGCTGATTTCACCACCTCGTAGAATGATTCTTCGTTTTGGAAGCCTTGGTTCACAAAAAAAATTTTTTTTTTTGGTAGAATTTGTTAAATTGATGCTTTTCCGAATCAAATTAGAAATTTTCTAATACAATTTACATTCAAAAAACGCCAATTTTAAGAAGCATCAATTTGATTTTATGTAATACCAATTTGATTCGGAAAATATCTAAATGGAAAGGGGAATGTTATATAATACTTACCAAATTTTCTGCTTAATTCGCAGTCTCGTTGAATGCTTCTTCATGTACCTTAGTGCACAGAAGAACACCTGATTTCCGAATCAAATTGGTTATTTCTGAATCAAATTTTTGCTCTTCGAAACCAAATTTAAACTTTTCTAATGCAATTGATATTTTAAAAGCGCCAATTTGATTTGGAAAAATATCAATTTGATTTTGGAAAACAATCGATTTGTTAAAGGAAACTATCAATTCGGTTCAGAGAGCACCTAAATTGAAGTGAAAATGCTGTATAATACTTACCGAGCTTTTCATTGGGGTCACCATCTAGTTGAATGCCGGGAATGTGGGGGACCTTGACCCACAAAAAAATCTTTTTTAGTAGAGTTTACCAAATTGGTGTTCTTCCGAATAAAATTAGACCTTTTTTAATGCAACTTATATTTGATTTATAAAATCACCAATTTGATTCGAAAAACACCTAAGTTGAAGGGAAAAGGCAAAATGATACATACCTAGCTTCTCTTTGAGTTTTTTGTAGACCAAAAAACCACCAAAAACTTATGTTTTGGTAGGCTTCGCTTGATTTTAGGGTATGTAGCCTGTTCTTATGATCTGTTAGTCAAACGTGCTGTAAAAATGATTTTTTGAGTGGCATTGTTGTGTGGTTTATCTTTATCTACAAAACGTATTTCTGTTGCTCCATGTTTTTGATAGTTTTCACTAGGTTTTTGTGCTGGCATCCTATACTATTGAATTTTCGGTGAAAAGCTATGAACTGAAAGTAAATTTAATGACTTCGGGTATTCCTTTTTGGTCCTCAAAGTGATTTACGTTTGCTTCTCGGTTTTTGCAGTATTTTGAAAAAAAAATTTGGCGCCTGTTATTTTTCGATCGAAAGCCCTGGAAAGCAGCTTGTAAAACCATGTCGGCTTCATGTTACTCTCAAAGAGTTGAAGTTATGTCTCCTACACCTTCTCCGTTCCTTAGGTGAGCATGTTTTTTGGAGCAAGGAGTCATGTCTTGTTTGATAGTCTGCAGTATTTGGACGTCAAACAGAAGCTGGAGGAAGCGCTTCAGCTCGATGGGAGAAAGAATATAAGTGCGGATAAGTTCCATAATGATATAAAGAACTGAAAAAGATGTTGGGTCCGTGAGGAACTCACTAATGGTATGTAGTAGATGCCTTTATGTCTTTCAAGGGCTTCCACTTCCCAAAAAAGTACAGAGGTCACAATGCACTTGGTGATCTTAAAAGACATAGAGGTTTTAACAGGCACGCAGATCTTAATGGACATTATATGTCCTAGTGGACATAGAGACCTCAACAGGCATGGACATTTCAACGGATGTAGAGATCCCAATGAAGCTGCAATGTATGTGGAAGTCCCAATTGACATGGTGGAGACAAACTGGCTAAGGAGCGACACAATAAAAAAGTAAAATTATTCGTAACGTACCATAAAACCGAAACTGATGTAAAGTAGCGGCTTTAAAGTGAATCGGATCATACTTTCTGCACATCAAATGATATTGTAAGACGTAAATAATAGGTCATCGCACTAAACTGAACCTACGCGGACTGAAGGTAAAAATTAATTTATACCAATTGTAATGTGGACGATGGACTAAATTTTTAAGATTCATGTTAGTGATCGTATTTTTAAGTTTCATTTCTCATAAAGCGTTTAATTTTCTTTTGCTCCGTACGAAATACTAACAGTAAGTTCTTGTTCTTTAATAAAAATCAGTCAATGTCCAAATCAACCATTAAAATCAACCGCAAAAATAACCATAACGAAAATGTCCACACAAACTCCACCGATAAATCTCTTCGTCAAGGTGTCCTAATCAATTTGAAGAAAGTTTGTAGTGGTCATGCACTTAGAATACGCGAAAACCTAAATACAAAGCCGGTTCCGTAATGTTTCTGGTATCTATTTTCTGTACGTTTTTCTAGAAAGCCGCTAGCGTCATATAGCAAAATACTTCACGTCATTTCGTACATTTGCTAGCTTGCTAAGTAATCGAAAGTGGATACTAGTAAATTTTCTGGTCGTAACTTTTGTACATGATCCAACAACAGTTGAACTTTCTTTCTAGCAGCGACATGTAAAGGACGGACTCTTGGTGACCGACCACCAAGATACCGACATCTTCGGGAGTTATCTTTCGAATTCTGTTATCTTTTACATGCTCGAGCCATTTGTTAGATCGAAACCATAAATTTTGCAGATAGTTTGGATAATGTTGGAAATTATTCATGCTCAAGGTGGAATTGATGATGGCTAGTGTTTGTGATCTAGTGCCTGATGTTGTGATTTTATTGAAAAATAAAGATAAATGGTGTTTTCTGGCTGTTTTTGTTAAAAACAGTTCTAGATGTCAAGAGATCGTTGTCCGAAATACAAAATTTTAAAGTGCACAAACTGTTCATAAGCTGACCAAGATTGTCTAGTACAAAAATATAATCCGAAGAAGGAAGGAATTAAAATTGAATTAGGTTGATTAAATAAAATTGAACCTTTTTCGTTATCTCCTTTCTTTCAGTATCGAAAAGTCCAGAATAAATTTCCAACTCTGTCTATAAAAATTATAAAATAATGAAAGCTGGGTCAATTATCTTCCCGCCAAATATCTTCCAGTCAATTATCTTAATCTCAATCATCCGCAAAAGTCAATTTTAATTATAATAGAAAGTCCTGCATAAATTCTAACAAACAATTCTCGTAGGGGGTCACAATGAAATTGATGGTCATCGAATTTAAATAATTTCCAAATGCCAGACTGAATTTCACGTCAGGATTAACGTAATCGGAACCTAATTATCGGTCGTCAAATTGAAATTGACATGGAAAAGATAGAAATTCTTGAATTCAAATAAGAAAATGATGAAGACCATCGATTAATACCTCCAATTAGAATGCCATTTGGTAGAAAAAAGTGTGACTGATGTTATATAGCAGGTGAAATGAGGTTAATGGGTTTTTGTCAGGACACGTTTATATGTTGACCTTTTTTCGTGTGAATTATTGAAAGACTTAGTTAAGAAGTTCCAAATTGATATCAATTGATAGTCATTATTGATTTATAGGTGGTAATTTTCCCAGAAAAAAAATTGTGAAGCAAGTGCGGTTCGATTAGGATGGCACTTAACCCTTCGTCTGCCTACGTTTTTTCGGCACCTTCGGTCAGCCTACATGGGTCGTTTTCGTCTTGCCGTTTTTTCAAGCTGTTAAAGTGCTGCAAAAAAGCTGAAAAAATTGATCAAGCAGAAAATTATAAACAATTAGGTGATTAATATATTTTTTATAAAAAAAATGAAAGAAAACGGAGTAAATGCCTTTGTTCACTAAAAAAATCATAACATAAGACGAATAAAGATATCGAAACGGAAAAAAAGAAAATTAAAGGGAAAGAGTGTAGCTTTCAGGACAAATAATACCGCATTCAATTATTGTTAAAAAACCCTTAAGTTTGCAACCTTAAAATGGCCAATAATTTGGTTCTAAATTTCGTAGTTAAGACGGTAATAAAAATATAATAATTCAAAAATTAGTAATTAAATCAATAAAAAGTCAATACTTCCGAGCCTGAACATGTTTTTATTCTTGAATAGAAAAATACAAATAGAACGTGTTATTTTTACACTGTTTTTATTGATAGCACTGCGAACAAACGACCCGGTGGTGGTCGGCGTCGCACGTCGGTTTTTTTAGGGAGAACAACAGCTAAATTTTTTTTTCGCAGTCAGAATTTTTTGTGGCACTTGTACAGCCACAATTAACACTTTTAAACAAATAAACGGAAAAAAATTATTTAACGCCGTCTGCCTACGTGGGTCATTTTCGTCCGGATCGATTTTGATATTGTCACCACGATGGCTAGAACGGGACTGGGACAGCGAAAGTTGGTAGACAGGCACTAGAGGGGCGTAACTTTTTTTTACAGAGACACAGCAGCGCCCTTCCTAGCGGTGTACAAAAGTTACAACAACTTTTAATTTTCGCTCGGACGAAAACGACCCAAGTAGGCAGTCGAAGGGTTAAAAGGATTGTTTCTGTTCAAAATAAATGTGAATTTTTTGTTGAGCTCACCACCCCGTAGAATGATTCCTCGTTTAGATAGCCTCGGTTCACAAAAAAAAATATTTTTTTTTGGTAGAGTTTGACAAATTGATGCGCTTCCAAATCAACTTAGAACTGTTTTAATGCAATTGATACTCAAAAATACCAATTTGATTAAAAAAAAACACCAATGTGATTCGAAAAACACCTAAATTGAAGGTGAAATGCTATATAATACTTACCTGATTTTCTGCTGAAAATCGCCACATCGTCAAATGCTTCTTTATGTGGGGAACCTTGGTTCACAAAAAAACATCTAATTTCCGAATCAAATCGGTTATTTTCTGAATAAAATTGGTGCTCTTTGACATCAAATTAGAACCTCCTTAACACAGTTTATATGTAAAAAGCGTCAATATTATTTGGAAAAACATCAATTTGATTTGGAAAACAGCTAAATTGAAGTGGAATTGCTGAACCTTATCGTTTCTGAGCTAGTTTTTGGTCACGGGCACGTCTTGTTTGATTGTCTTCAGTTGAAAATAAATGCAAGGTATTATTATTGCTATTGAAAGTTGCTCAAAATGAGGATTATAGAATCACTCTAGTTTAAATTGATCAATGAGTTTGAGATATGGAATCAAGTTCTAGAGTAGACATTTCTTCCTTAATTTTGTCACTCAAGGGGGCATCTCTAGTCTTTTGCGAATATTTTCAAGAATTTTTTTACAGTAAATTTTATTATTAAACTACAATTTTTTCACAAATGCAAAAATACATGTTAAAGTGTAAATTTTTTTTGAATTGTTTTTTGATATGGTTGCCACAACAAAGCCTGGTTTTTTCCTGGTTGACATGATTGCTCGAATCAGGAACCTCTGAAATCAAAAATTCAAAATGCATATTTAAGTAAAAGTAAGTCGCTATAGCCCGTACCAAAATCAAAAACTTTAAGTGAAAAATAACAAAATGGCGAACTTTTCGAGTTTTCGACCAATTTTTTGAGGTTATGTTGTTTAAAAAGGTGGTCAAATGACAACGCATATTCATGATTCTACTACGGGCTGTAACTATTTATGTGATTGATAACCCCTCAAAGTTTCAGCTCGATGGGCTAAATAGTTTTTGCAAAATCGTGGCAACCAGGTCAAAAAACGTTGGTTTGAGAAAACGCGTTTAAAGTTTAAGCGCCTGTTGAGCGCGCTCACACACGCTCTATTGTATCGCTGTATATATGTATATAATTCTTGTTTTTGCTGACCAAAATAACAAAATAAAATAATATCGATTTTTTTTTAAATAGACCCAGGCTGCCCCCTTAAGAAAAGGAATCGGCCCGGTAAGGACGCTATTGTCCGCACTCAAAGGCATTGCAGCAGAATTGACCCGATGCCGAGTGAAACTCTGAAATCCCGATCAGCTCATCGAGTCATGGGTGAGAGGAAAGAAGCGAAAAAATCAATAGAATTGACTTAGTCTAGAAGTCTCCATCGTAAACATGTCACGCTCCACCGAGGAGTCATATTAATAAAAAATGCATTTGATTTTATTTCATAATTTTACTTCATTTTATTTTTAAGGGACTTTCTCATTCATTTTTGAAAAAAACAGACATGTTTAAAATTTTCTTGTCACAAAAACTGTTATATTTATAGACATAATTCCTTTTTGACATCATTATATATAAATCATGAAGAACACAAAAAAATTGCATAGTTTCTTTTGATCGCTGTAGAGGGCGTCTTCTAAAAGATGTCCTTTAGTCGCTAGGAAACTTTATGGATCTTCTGCAACAAATGTATCAAAAATTCAAACAGGATTCTATTCCTGAAACATAAAACTAAACAATAAACCACTAAAATGTTTTATTTGATCTTATTTTATGGTTTTTTACATGTTTGTCTGAAAAATTCGGAAAATCTGTTTTTTTGGACGATTTACCCCTAAAAGAAAAAGGGGAGAATATTTTTACGAATTTTTAAAGGTTTATTGTCTAGTTTTTTAAATAAAAAGTTGAATTTTTTCCGGTTTATAAAAATCGGTTAAGTAGATTCTGAGAAAAGTTTCTTACCAGTTTGTAAAACTAGTTTCGAGAAAAACGCGTTTAAAGTTGTTGAACTACAATTTTACCATAAAACGTTAATAATTGATTTAACCTCTAATCGGCTATTCTTGGAGAATGTTGAGGACACTCATAAAAATGATCGGCCAAAGCTTTTTTTCTTCTGAATCCGGCCCTCTTTTGATTCCTCGATTCGTTCCGACCAAGCCATTGCAACTTCGCCAATTTTTATACCCATGAGACTCATTATAGCAAGGTAAGTTCTGGGTCCTTCCGTAAAGGTACAGGCTGGAATCCAGGCTACCATTTCAGCAACATCCTTGTCAGAATATTTGCTTTTTGAAGTGATTTGTCAAACCAAATTATTGTAAATTTCGTTGCTTTTTGCGTATTTCGGCCGAGACATTTGTGTAGCATTTCATCATTGCTAACAAGGAGAAGGCACGGTCTCGACCTCTCAGATTTGAATGAAATTTGGCACATAAGTAGAAGACGTCAAGAATATTCGATCCTCAAAATAATAGACCGCAACACACACACACCCCTTTTTAAGAAAAACGCCTCTAAAGTTTTTAGCGTCGCTTATAGATTGGTAAGTTTTTGCATCTGACAAAAGCGGTGTAGTGTAGGAAGCAGCGCGACTAGCTCGCGATCATGAGGTCGTGTGTTCGATCCCCGATGGGTGGTGTCTTTTTTTGGTTGAATAATTGTGGATGCAATTAGTGTAAGTTAAATCAGCAATGCTCAACTACAAATACATTTATTTTTAAAAATCAGCAAATTGTTCGTTCATTTAGATATGTAAATTACACTAAAACTTATTGTTGAACGGTTGGATTATTAAAAACTGTTGTAATCGAAGCAAAACCTTAGTTGACGGTAGGATCAATTCTTGTACCTAGAATCAGCCGTGCGGCCTCTTTATGTCTCATAGCGAACTTGGCAAAAAGCAATAAACCATGATGGTGCCTAAAGTGGCTGGACATAAACGCTATGGTGTTGAGTAATTGTGGCATATAGTGGATACCAGGGACGTAATTGTTTAACAGTTCCATAATTTCAAATTGCTGTGCTCGATGCGAAATCCTTGCCGAAAAGTGTATTTGTAGTTGAACATTGCTGATTTACCTTAAACTAATTACATCCACAATTATTCCAAAAAAAAAACAATACCGATCGGGAATCGAACACACGACCTTATACCCGCGAGCTAGCCGCGCTGCTTCCTACACTACATCGCTTCTGTCAGATGCAAAAACTTACTAATCCGTAAGCGACGCGTTGCGGTCTAATATTTTAAGGATCGAATATCCTTGACGTTTTCTACTTATATGCCAAATTTCATCCAAATCTGAGAGGTCGAGACCGTGGCCTCTCCTTGTAAGTGACTCAAACACAGATAAAATTATAGGTTTGAATGTTTGGATAAAAGGCTATCCTTGCCTTTTAAGAACTTGCACCACTCCTTATTACAGTACTTCTTTATTTTTCGATGGAATCGGGATACCTCTGAATCGCGAAACCATAAAAACCAGACATTTCTCGAATCCGTTTTAGGGTCGGCAGCTGTTGAAAATGCGGATTGCATCTCAGCTTTTAGTTTTGTACCTCGTTTTTCGACGCCTATATTCATTTCTCTTCTTGTTTATTGTGTTTTTGATTTTCTTCTTTTTCGTTTTCTGAAGGTGTCACAAAATTTTTTACTTTTAGTAATCGGCAAGCGAATGTACCGCTTGCCTATGTGAAAAACGCACTCTAATTTATTTGTGACGAAATTATCTCTGAAGGTTTTTTTATTTAATTTATAAGTTTTGCTGTCACCATCGTCAATGTAATTACCGTGAAAAACATTATAAAGTTCTTGTAATCTTAGAAAAATGCTTACGGCAGTATCAGTTCACATTTTTCCTGCGGATCCTTCATCATTAACGGACCACTTAGACTTCTTCATACCACAAGAAAAACTCTGCTGCACTTAGTTGTGATTTCTATTATTTTACGCGAAATGGGCAGGACCTAATTCAGGGCAAAATATTATAGGTACGTTAGACTTTTTGACAACTAGTAGTTTCTGAGGGGATTTCTTGATGTAGATTTCCGAGCTAATCGTATCTGTTGTGAAGAATTGGGTGCTCTTTTTATCGCATTCGCAAGTTGCCTGCCAATCAAGTGCATTTGCGCCAAATTTTTCGAATTGAATTGATCTTTCTTCTTGTGGAAGGTCTCCTTCTGGCAGCCAGTTGTAAAATTGAGGGCCCGGAAGCGTATTGAAGTCGAATTTAAGTAAAAATTGTCCTTCAGTTTTTTTTTCGTAAAATTGTTTCGCCCTCTTAATTGATTTGAATCGTTCTGCACTTCTTTTTGACATTTTTCTTGTATGTCCTTACGTCTTTCTTGTTTTGATTTTTTGCACTCTCGATTGCGTTGTTTCACATTGTTTCACGATATTATGAGTTGATGCTGACCGATTTGCATGAATTGCCTGCAACACACTGTCCTTCAATTCCTTGTCAGCCTAGAACGTCCACTCTTCTGTTTGTCTTTAATGTAACCCTCCATTTTATAATTTACAATTGCCCGCTTTACAGTTCTATCCTATACTTTTACTCATGTCGCAATTAGACTTTCCATGAAAAGTTTCAAAATTATCTTCATTGTATTTTCAGTTTCATTCCTATTTTAATGTTTAAACTTTTGACGAACACGTCGACTCAAAAGGAAAGTTGTGACATTTCGGTTTAGATAAATGTCAATCATATGGGTTCTGTCAAAATATGTTGCAAGCAAAAAAGTAATTGGATAGATTTTAATTGTTCAAGTCTTGTAGATCAAGAGAGGGCATACATTTTTATTGTATTTTAAAGAAGTCCTTTCTGTGTTTTCAACTAATAAAACATTTCTGAAAAAAATTTCCTGCTTATAATATTTTTCTTCTTCTTTTCAGGTAAGCCTTTCAAGAATGCAAAGAAAATCAATTGTATCAACAGTGGGAAAAATAAAACGATAGATGACATAATCTTTTAATAAATGTGTCAGCAAGACGTCATGTAAGATTCTCGTGACTAGTTCAAGGTTTGCTTTTTGTGTGAATTGAAACAGTATACTAATAAAGTTTGGCAATTGCTTGGCTCAACAAACGGAAGTGGGAGATAGTTATATTAGCTTATAGAAGCCGATCAATAGTTGTTAGGATAGCTATTAGTAAGGATATCAATATGATTTAGATTGAATTTCAAACTTTTGTCTAGCTTTCTGTTGACTTCTTGAAGGAATTCAAGGATGTGCCTTGAAAGCGTTCAAATTGTTAGATAGTTCTCAAGTCTACTGGTTAAAAAATGGACCTGATTTCCTGCTGTTTCACTTTATAAATCTTCGGTGTGGTAGTAAAGAAATTGTGTTATAATTTCAAGGATTTTTTGTATGTATGCAAATGCTGTTCAAGGATGACGACAGAGTGTTTGCGACCAGTAAACGACTACCAAACTCTGAACGATAGACATTTTGATTTAGGGCGAAAGTTGTAGAATATTTACGAACGAAATATATAGATCGAAAAGGAGTACGTACTTCCCTTGAAGGCAGGCATAGCAAGGACGAAAGTGTCCCAATTTACCACATTATCACTCTACCTAATATAAAACATATAGCGTGCAGACCAATTTACAATGCAAACGATTAATTTCAACTAATTGCTAGCAATCATGATATCCAACCCCTCTACCCTAATTTCAAATCACCTGCAATGTTGCTATCAATTTCCAAAAATAAGGGTCTCACTTTCACGTCAGCTATTCATACAGATATGCCAGGACACAAAATAGGGTACATATTGAATACCCCGGGGGGTTTCAATTGTTTGCTGTAATTGTCACGCAATCAGATCTACTTTCTTGGTCGATGGTTGCTCACCTCATCAATCAACACTGGCTTGAATGGACTTTTTCACCACGACACATAGTATTTCACTAAAGAAAGAAGGTGTCCCCCTGCTTGGTTTCGAATTGAATGCTTCAATCCAAAAAGTTACACTTGTCCTCAATAGACGTGATATGTTCAAATGATAAAGAGAAGAAGGGACTGGTACAAAAGTCAAGCACCCTCATTAATTCCAACAAAGCCAACTACCAAATAAACAGAGAATGCAATGAATAAGATGTGGATCAATAAAATATCCATACATGTAACAAGCGGACGTATGAGACGGAAACTATGTGTGCCTGTTACATAATACCTACATAATATATTTTCTTATGTTTCTGACAAGTAAGAATTTTGATATCGTGAAAATTTTTGTATGTAAGGAAAGTGCGTAAGAGAAATAGATAAAATTTTGATTACCACACACGTAACGTGAATTAGAGAGTTACCATATATATTATAATAATGCGTATCGTTCATATGTTATCTTTTCCGAACGGAACGAGATCTCATTCGCACCTTATTTCCTGGGTCATAAATATAAAAAATATCCTACCATCTACCATGTCACTCATCAGTTGGAGCTTAATATCGCATATATCTTCTCTAAAGGACACACTTCTCTGGCCCAAGTAGAAGTGAAGATGAATAAAAGGATAATGGCTACGATTATGGCAAATACTTTATCATCTATGGAAAAAAGCGCCCTTTTTATCTAACTCCTGGTTGCCGGTATGGATGAGTTTCTGTGAAAATGAAGTTTTAATGAAAATTTATTGTCCTATTTTTTTCGGGCGACCTTTGTGAAATGTTAATGCTTTGCGTTTATGTTGTTTGAACGAAATGACTCAATTTCCAACCGAAGTGTTTTGAAGAGGATATAATTTGACTTAATTTGACTCGAAACTTTTGCATGTCAAATTGTATCGTTTTATTCTGAATGTTATTTATATTTCATATCCAAAATTGACTTCAAATCACACTTAATTAGAGTCGATATCTCATTTGGTGCTAAAATATACGAGGCGCTTAACTGGGTATGGACGTAGCCGCGCATATCATGCGGTAACGCACGCACTAACACGGTCGGCCCAGACAGCAGCAACAACACATTGCGAGCCCAGCTGATGTCGACTTGCTATAGTGATAGGATACGAGTAAGTTTATTGGCGCGTTAGTTTTGTTGTTTTAGCGATTTCTACTATAATAAGGGTGGATACCTATTTTGTTGGCAAGGAGTTTGAACCTGATTCTATATAGTTTTGATATGTTGAATCCAAAAGTGATAATCTTTTTGCTCTATCAGCTATCAAATTGGAGATACTGATACTACCTAGCGTTTATGAGTCTCTTGAAATAAGTTTTAATTGTTTATAATAAAAAGTGAGTAAATTGTACAAGCTTGATTGTAGGAACTGGCAAGTGGATCAGTATTGAATTCAGAATAATTAATATGTGCTTTCAGACACGAAGTGTTGCAGAAAACTGGCCAATGGAGACCCTGGAAGCCTCGTTTGTAAGATTTTCGAGCAGTAATCTACCACTATGTGGGTGTCCTAGCTTCTCTGGTACTGAGCGTCCATAGTTTTAATGCTTTAGTGAACTCTTTCATCCTGTTCATTGCTCATATAACCCAAATTTTCAGTAACGGGGTCCAAAAAGCTATAATGCACATTTATACTCATATTCCCACCAAGATTTTGCAAGTTCAAAAGCATTTTTTTCACTAGCTCTTGGTAGTTCTCAGCACTTGATAGCTTTCAGCTTTGTGGTTACCCAAAAACTTGCTAACAACTAAGTCGAATGAACTCTAGCCACTGAATTCAAACTCATCCATCGAGTTGACAAAATTTGGGGTCATTAAGGGCCATAAAAAATGTGAGCCTTTAGTTTTTCGTCTTCGAGTCCAAGCATTTTACGCTCTATTCTTGGTAATGGGACCCATCATGTTTAAGTCGCTTAAAAAGCTGTTTCATCAACCCCAGTTTTTGTGAAAGGGGAAGGGGGGGGGTCAAAATGATTTTTTCTCAGCAAATGGGAGCCGTTTGAATGATGTTGTTTTCGCCAACGGCCATGTTCTCCCGCACAGGCCAGTCCTTTTTTATCCATGTTTAGCTTTAAAAGTCCAGAGACACAAGAAGCAAGGGGGTCTCGTGTAACCAACTTGAAAATTTACTATTTTGCGATCAACAGTGACTGACCACTGATGTTTGTTGAACATGCTTTTTTCTATGACGCTTCCACTTTTTTCATCTTTTTGGAATGGTCAGTTGGAATCTACTCATACTTATTGCCATTGTTCAGGAGCATACATCTTAAACTCCGTTAAAATCTGTCAATGAAGAGACGCCAATGTCCTGGGGAATGGAAGCAGATCCTTTTCACGGTTAGTTGGTTGTAGTGGCAGCCCTCTTTATCAAAAGATGGCTCACTTAGGCCACAATTGGCACACACACAATAGGAAGATTGAGACGTCACTATAACCTAGCTGCTGGGTAACGAGAACGATGTTCAAATCAGCTACTTCCGTGAGGCTGTCCAGGAAGGGTAAGCCCTTAGGCCGTGAGGCTGTCCAGGAAGGGTAAGCCTAAGGTTTACATGCGTTTCCTGGACAGTGCTGGGCATTCGCACAGAAAATGTTGGATTGTATCTTCCTCTTCTTCCGATCTGCAACTCAGGCAGAAATCGTTGAAGGGAACGTCCAACTTCTCTGCAAGCTTTCAAGTTTTCGCGTCTCGTGTTGAAGAGCTGCTTGGTGCGTCTGGGACTTAGTGCGTGCGAAGTTTGACCGGTTGTTCTGCATGTTTCCTCCAGCAAACAGACCTGCATAGATTTTTGACAGCCAATCCAGAAACGAATAACTCAGCAAATTCTATTAAGGGACTCATGTCACGTATGAAATCATTTAGTTCCTTTTGGTCAATTTTTGCGGTCTCGAAAAGGAGCCAACATTATCACTGTTTTAATCTTGTGGATGTCTAGTAACAATCTCATCCGAGAGAGAGAGAGAGGGGGGAGAGAAATAGATAGAGAAAGAGAGAGAAAGGGATAGAGAAAGATAGAGAAACAGTGAGAAAGAGAGAGGAAGTGGGAAGAGGGGAGAGAGAGACAAGAGAGAGAGAAGAGAGAAAGAATTAAAGAAGAGAAAAAGAAAGAGAGAATAGAGAATGCGAACAAGAGAGAACGGTAAGACGTCGTGAAAAGTTGAAATTGGACATGTCAAAGAAGGCAAATTTGGATAAATCCACTTGTGACGATTGTTTCGATGGATAACAAACGTTAATGTGGTGTTTTGGTTCACATCATACTATTGGCTTCCCGAACTTGAGGCTTCTTCCCTTGCCATTTGTCCACTGGCGTAAATGTTCGATGGAAGTTCTACAAACACAATTTGGAGTCTACGTTTTATCGTGGTATCCTAGTTTAACTCTGAAATAATTTAGGTAGGCCTTTGTTAAGAAGTCAGAAATGGGTTTCCTGAATCCATGCTTTGTGTACTCCCCACATTTGTGACAAACCACATTAGGATGGTTGACGCAAGATCTTTTCTTGATGCTATTTTCTAGAGAAAAAATTTAAAAAATATTCGTAGTATTACCAAAACACAAACAGGTTTGAGTGGCGTACGTGAATTCAGTTTTAGCCTATGAATCAAACTATCTATCATCAAACTGTTGTGCTCACTTGTAAAAAAAAGTTTGGCGGAAGAGTTGAGGTAAATTGCACAAAGGAGAAGTAAGAAAACCTGACCACACCACACTAGGAATCAACGATTCACATGTAGGAATTAAGGAGATCATAATTTTTTATCCGTTGCGAGTGAAACGATAGCGTCCTCACAATTATACCCAATTTTGAACTGAAGTTGAACTGTATCACTGAAATAGGAACTTGGGCAGGATCATAATTCGTCTGCAATATATAAGTTGGTTCATAGAGTTGCTTGAAAACGCTACCAAATAATAAGAAAAAAAATGCAAATTTAGAATCAGCATACCGAAAAATTCCTAGAACACTTACTTCACTGCCATCATACCAAAAAAATTGCTGGCTATTTTAATAATTCCAATTGCAACCAAAAAAACTACACCAAATGGCAACCCAATATCTTTCTCACCTATTTCTTGATGCACAAAAAAAAAATTATCCATGACCAAATGAAATGTAATTGAAAATTTTCAATTTCGAAATTGTAAGATTGCAATATGTAATTTCCTGGTAATTGAAAGACGTTAGTTTGCTTACCATGCTTCGAAGACATTTCATAACTATGTATGTATCTTTCAGATGCGAGAAACATTGCAGCTATGTTAGATATGAAGTGATGATAGGTTGTTGTGTATCTAAACTTTTGATGGATTCGTTTTGGTATGCAAACAAAATGATATTGAAGCATGAAACACGATTCGACCTAAAACAATGTCCACCATGAACCTTGTCGTGTAACGGCTGGGAAGTGTTTTTAGGAATGGATGATGATCGCAAGGATCACGATGTAGGTTTGAGAAAATGGTTGAGCGTGAGTAATCGATTATTGATTGAAAAGATTATAATTCAATATCAAAATGCTTTCCGTTTGGAAATATGGGTATGCAATTGACAATGAAATTTACGAAAATAAATAGAAAAAAATTATTTTCTTGTGGATAATTTATGCATCTCGCCTTGAGGACATATTTTGTTCAACTAAAAAAGGGTTTCTAATTGCTAGGCTGCTACTACCGTTGCATTGATACTCTTGATCAGTTGATCTGATTTTATTACATATGGATTCGGAAGGGAATCCAACCATGTTTGTCGAAAATTAGATCATGTGTATTTTTCGACTTCAACTGTCGTGTAGTTTATAACGTGCGTTTTTGGAAATGTGAGGACCTAACGCCCTTTTAAAAGCATCTTGTTATGCTGCTGAAAAAATGTTATTTAGTTGCTTGGGCCATTGCTGCTACTAGTGATGACCTAGGTTTGTAAATATCAAAGTTTGAAGTCAATATTATTCATATCTCAAAGACCTCATGGAAGTTTAGGCCAGGAACCAGGCAACGAACGTTAATTTTCATTCAGGCGAATTTGTTCATTCTTTGGAATACTAGAGCCGATGATTGCTGGCAGTTCAGCCCATTTAAGTGAATTCGTGGTCGTGGCTCGTATTACCCCCTGTCCTTGCTCTGGTATCAGCACATAAGATTCAAATGGCGTTGAAGCTCGATTACACGAAGTCTTGGAAATATCGAATCATAGTTCCAACTTGAAAATTTTTGCGTTACAATGACAATTTAAGGGCAAAAATTTACTTCACTCCAATCGAAACTTACGCCGAAAAGAAAACACACTGAAACAGTTAAAGTAGCGCGCCAATAAACTTATCCGTACACTGTCGCTAGAAAGTCGACGTTAGCTGAGCTCGCAAGATTTTGTTGATGTTAGTTGGGCCCAACATATCGTGGTCTACCGAGTGCGCTACCGCATGACCTGCGCGGCCATGTACTTACCCAGTTAAGTGCCTCCTATATTCTAAAATTGGGACGTACGTTAGGGTCGCAGATATAGATTCAGAAATCTCTATCAAAAATTTACAAGAAACGCTGAATTATAGCATAAACACGCGATCAAATGGATGTTATGAAAGGAGTAGTCAAACTTCTAAATAAAGTTTTGTTCGTTTTACAATAAACCAAAGCGAAAATGACACGATCAAAGGGTTGGCTATAAAAACCCAGTAGCTCATTTAATCCTTAATTGGAGTGAGACGAATTCCGGTAATAAATATTGCAACATTTCAAATAGTATTAACAATACCCAATCGAGAAAATTGTAACGTATGTGATGAGATTATTGTTGCGTCATCGTGCAAAATGTTTATTGCACGTGAAGCGCGTGGTAGGCCAAGTGATGGGGGTCTTCTTCTATAATCCTCTAAAGTTATAATCTTCTTCTCACTAGAAAGAAGTTATACTCGGAAAGGATAACAATATATATATGAGGGGAACCTACCGGCATTCCGAAGATTGCCACATGTTTGGCGCAGTCCAAAAGAACAGGCGGCCGATATTTCTAATATTGTAATTGCCGAAATTTAAGGGTACTTGTAGTCTGCCAAACTTTCCAAGGCAGACTTTGCTCAAACGTTCCTTTCAATCACCTTGCCGATATGAAGGCAAGGGATGCCGATTAAAACTAGCAACTTTGTCTGGCTATGGAACAATTCTGCTCGAGTGCTAGCCTCGTTCCTTCCTTTCATTCACAAATTTTTTTGTACATTAAATTTGCTTATTCTATAAAATTCCTACTCTAGTTTTAAATCTACTTACCATAACCAATCGAACGCGATTCAAATAGGTTCCCACGGAATTCGTCGCTTGCAATATTGCTTGCATTGCATTGACCCAATTGTACTTTTGCTTACTCTGGGTTCAATGCTCTACTAAGAGTTTCTCTTTCTCACATTTAGATTGACATGTGGGTTCGAGAATGTGCTTAATAGAGAGCTTACTGAAATTTGTGTGGGACATCATAAAAGCTTGTGTGGGACATCACAAAAGCTTGTGTGGGACATAGTTGTGTATTGGCTAGTTCCAGGTTTGGAACTGGGAATACACTACAGAATGTTTGCAACACATGAGTTTCTAGTTAAAATTAGGTGCTTTCATTCGATGTGAAAATTCATTCGGGACTAATTGTGATCAGTTAGACCAAAAGAAAAATATTTTAAAACATGGAAAACTTTCTCCGAAAAAGATCAGTCGGCTTGAAAATCACTCGCGTTTTTTTAACTCGACTCATTTCAATCTTAATCCACTACGATCAATGGTTGAAATTACTGTTTACAACTCATTAATTACAGTAAACTTTGGATTATTTTTTTATTATTTATTAAGATTTTTACTTTCGACTTGCTCACGTTGCCCGTTGAACCAATGCATGCATGTGGACTGACTTTAATTTTCCGTCCCCTTTTCGTAGATATGTTTCGAGATAATGTAATTTCAGAAATTAGAATTTTGAACGAATTTGTACAAAATCTTCCATCACGCACATATCCGTGAATTATTTCACGGTGAAAGCACAGGAAAGAAAGACCGAACAAACGAAGGACTGACGTACGTACTCCCAGTTCGGAGATCTTCACGGCTCCATATTCAACACCTGACTCTTCAGCGGCCGTGGACAACGCGACAGCAAGTCACGATACCGGCAACTGTTTTATTTGGTCATCTCTTGAAACTTTTTTTCCTGACGGCTCGCAATAGTCTATTTATAATCTGTAATGAGGGCGATATGGTGCCACCTTCGCGCTCATTATAATTTTCTACATAGAAATCAAATGAAATATTTTACAGATTAGAGCTGCTGCACATTAATTTCTAATGACACATCCAAATGATGGAATAGTGCATAAATATAGGAACATGAGCAGTTGTTTTATGTTCTTAATCTGAGTAAGCATGGGCAAAGTGTATTCTCTTCGGTCATTTCGTGAAAAAAGATCCCAGTGGACATGAAAATCTACCTATCAAATCAATCGTCACCTATATAATAAAACGCGACATCAAAAGCACAATTCCCTCAGATTCTTTTCTCAGAAACCCTAATCTAAAATCGGCTGAACTCAAAATAGAAAAAAAGATATTCGTAGAAAAATTAGGTGTCATCCGACACAACCTACATTCTCGGTCCAATCCATCACTCGTCGCGCGTCCATCCATTCATTAAACAAACAAAAAATAGAAAACTAATTCAACTTCCGTTCTGGAAGTCCCTTTTGACATTTTCAGGATATCAAATGATACCTTTAGATAAATGATAGAAGATCTTTAGATACATTCCGTCGCGACGTTGTCGAAAATAAATATTTTTTTTTTGATAGGAGAAAGCCTGGGTCGGAACATTTCAAAGGGACAAGTCACGCACTGTCACTATCACGAAATCCAGTGGAAAAAATAGGTAATTTATTTTCAGCTTTTGGTGTCACACTTCGTGGGGACTTACGTGGAAGATGTGTTTGTGGGAAATCCCATGTGTCAGATACAGTTGAAGAGGCGAAGATTATTGAACAATAAGTGGTATTGTGTGTCAGGGGTGATGGTACAGATTTTGAAAAAATAGAAAACTCCTAAATTTAGGTCTTACTCGACAGCCGAATTACAAATAGTAGCACAACTAGATGAGTGCTTACCAACCGAAACTAAGAAAGAACGAAAATTGTATATTATTTAAGAAAATATATCGAAACTTTCTTCAGAATATTACTTATTAAAATTCAGCGAAAACTACAGCAAATAATGGCTAGCAGTAGCGAGGCGTTCATATCAGCCAATTCCCATCGGCTTCCCTTTCCAAATATGTTCCTAAAATGTCTAACACTTCAGTTTTATAAGGGAATGAAGTGTTTATTCTTGCATGCATCACTGTAAACATGCACAATCGTTCCACTTGATCTCAGTTTTTATTCCATCATACTCCATTCTCTTCATTCTACACATCCTCATAATTCCATAATAGCCAACAAAGCGATCAACATCTGTAAGAGTTACAGCAAAGCTTTCCAAGTCTCGAATTCATCAATAATTTTAGGTACTGTGGGCATTCAACTCCCGTTTGTTGGAATGGCAGCTCGGTTTTCCTCAATAGGATATGGCAACAAATCTGTGAAAATTGATGCTAGAAAATCGTCAGCTTACCTACAGTAGTTTTTCACCCCTCGCCCCCGATGGCTAGGAGTTTTTTTTGTCTTCTTCCGCTATGAAAATTCCATAGAATTAGTTTGCCTTATTTACAAAACATTTTCCAAAAGTGTTGGAGGTCCTTTTCAGGTCAATCAATTTTCGAACAAAGCTTTGTCTACCATTTGTTATGGGTAAAAATCGTGATAAAATTCTTGCCCTAAGATCAATTTCAGAGCAACATGTTCACCGTAGCAATTATTTTTTGTGTTTGGAACTTAAAAAAAAACAAATTCAATGGAGTACAACTGCGTGAAAGTAATTTCCTTTATAGACCTTCCGATCCCCTTACAGAAAGTAATAGAAACTCCGACTGGAAAAGTATCAAACACCTAACCACGCTTATAGTGCGGTATCGCACACAGTAGACTGTTTAATGTTGAGCGCAACCAGTAACGTCTAAGATGGATTGTGTCACTGAGAGTGAACGGGATGAGAGTTGATTTTTATGGCGCCTCTTTTTGTTTTCGTGATTTCCTTTTCGTGGTGGTGCGCTGGTCAAGCAATGGTAATTTTTGGCCTCGAAAGGCTTTTGTATCAGGATAGTAAAGTAAGCTTACACCCGTAGGAAAGTATTCCAGAAAGGTGGAAGGCAAAGCTTCAATTGAATATGTTTTTTTTATTGTATTGGGTTTTTACATCTGCAAAATCAAAGTCAACAGATCTCTCAATTTTTTGAGCAAGAAAAATTATGGCTGGTGTAGCATAAACAAGCCAAATTACATCTTAAAATAGTGAAAACTCTGGGCTATTAAACAGTGACGCAAAAAATAAGAGGTGTGGCAAGAAGTATCAAACTGCAGGTAATCTTTACTGAGCAGAGAATCAAGATTTAATTTTTAAAGAGATTTTTAACCTACATTTTCATTAATCTTGCTGCAAATAACAAAGAGATCTAGTGACCTAAAAAAGAAGCAGCTATTTGTTATGTTGTGATTGTTATACGGAGGAAGTTGAATGCATGTTCCCTGGCTCTTGATTAGGCGAGAGGAAATTGGCTTTAACCATAAAAACCTAATTGAACAATAATCCCATTTTTTAACCAAGAATAAGAACTATCTTAGAGATTTTTTTGGTTTTCATATTGTTTGAACATTCAATTGTAGACTCTATGAAAACCGGAAGTTAACACAAACAACGAAGAAACAAACAAAGATACAACAGCACCCAATTTAGTAACCGCCCTTTTAAGGTGAAGCAATTAAAATCAAATAGGTACACGTACTTAGTTAATGTCTAGAGAAAGTTTTCGAAAACTATTTATTCCAAACACATTTCCTACAATCTCAACAATTGAGTACAACAAAACATATATATTTGAAGATACTTAACAGGCAATTGCATTTTAATCATTTCCAAGCACTTTACGTTGAAGAGAAGATAATATGTTGTTGTTTTATTACAAACAACAAAACTATAAGAAACATACATTCTTATCAACAGTTGATATTGCATCATACTTATAATTGCCGAAACGAAACCTAGTACAGATAATAATACATACAGATATGTATATAATACATATGTGAGTAGGGGTAGATAGTGCAACGGAATGACTTCCGTAGATGAAGATAGACAGGAAGGTGCGTCTAGATCTATGTGATGTTCACACATATGTGAGTATGAAACTCATTAGTCAGCAATCGGAATGAGACACGAGGGGACCTATTTTTGAATAATTTACAAGTTTTACACGAAAATATTTTTAATTTTTTCAATAATTCCAAAAAAATCACAATTTGGCATCAGATTACAGATTTTTGGCTGATAATCTCATTTATATTTATTTATTTAATTATAATATCTTACCTTCAATTCTAATATTATTGAAACTTTTAAGACGAAACACCTACCCTAGTAAAACTAGTAAGACTGAACATATACTTTATAATCGCTCTCGGATTTTTATCAATGTAGTTCAGAAAGTAAATCGTGAACGACCATCATTCTTCCTCTCTATTGTGGGATCTATTTAAAGTCGCTTTTCCTGACCGATAACATTCTGATTCTTTTCTGTCGACTCTCGGCCTTTCATCGCTCTTTCACATGATTTATTTTCTTACAGAATTCATCTGAATGTCCTCACCAACTGATTCAGGAAAGAAAGCTTCGTTCTTGCCCATTCTAGCTCATTCACACACGATCAGTTTCATTTAGAATAAAAATCGTCCAATGTGTTCACCTGTCATTCTTACCGATTTGCTTTCTAACTGAGTCGGTAAGAAAAGAAATCGATCATTATATTTATACTTACTGCATTACTTTTGCCTACTGTCTTGGACGTCTTGAAATCATACTCAAGCTAAAATTAATGATATGACGTAGTGAACGTGTAACTTAAGAGTATTGATATCATATCCAGACATAAATTCATGCATAATTTGACGAAGTTTGTTTCAATTCTTTCATTTTTATTTCTGCATAAAAGTCGTATCAGTAATGAAAAAAAAATAATCAGTACTAAAAAATGGTGATTGGAAAAATTGTTTACTACAAACATACTTAATTTTGATTCACTATTAGCGTTAGTACATCACCAAATGAAAGCATCTATAGTAAATCTTGGCAGTCACTGAATTATCAACGCATCTGATAGCTGTCATCTGGGTAAATCTTGCGCACTCTGGAAGGACTCAGCAGATGTAGATAGCAAATCATTCGTAAGATTTGAGTTTATAAAACAGCGTTTCTGTGTCTTCGTTTATTTAATCCTTCTAAGGTCTGCGCCCTTCAAAAGTGAAGTCAAGTTGTCACAAGAGAAGGAATATATCGGCAAGTCTCAATCGGAACGTAGTGATGATGAAAAAAAATCAGGATTGTTAGAGGGTCATAAGAATTTACTGAAATTGGTTGAAGCATCATAGAAAATCTAGTTTCCATCGAACAGAAAATTTAGTTGGTGAAGATCACAGTTCTTTGTTCGTCTTGACTTTTAACATCACTGCTAAGATATTATAATGTCTTAGGGTTTCGGGATTCGCTTAGAGGAACAAAGTGAAGGCTGCTTTAATCGCAAAGAAAATTCAAGTTATGAAAATCAGCTACGTTTTTAAGCTACCTAATCGCTGATATTTGGAAGAAGAAGTAGGAGGGAAGGGCAAAGTTTACGTAGAGGTCAAATCATAATCAGGTCTAGCCTGTTATAAATATATATAATAATATATAAATAACTTAACGTATGAAAATCTAGATAGTTTTCATGGAGAAGACAACCTGGCTTTGGTTTTTGGTCTGATATTTGGTCACCGCCCTATATCCGAAACGAAATGGCATCAAAAACTTTTAAAATCAATTCAGAGTAATAGCCAGAAAAGTTAGACTGACGGATAGTCCAGAAGAGAGGAGTAAGGTAATCAAAGAAAACGATGAGCATGACCTTTATTTTTGACCAACTTTGGCGTGGTTTTTTCGGTTTCGGCTCATTTTCGAAGCGCCATTCGCTAGACTGTTGGACAGTTTCGACGTCATATTCGTAAACCCACGTCTCTTCATCAGTTATGATGCGTTTGATGAATGTATGGTCCTCAGCTACGTTGTCAAGCGTCTCTTTTGCGACCTCTACTCGACGTTGTTTTTGCAAAAGATTGAGATATTTTGGTACGGGTCTAGCATTAACACGCTTCATACCCGAAACATTAACAAAAATGTTTTAAGTCGATCCGTAAGAGTTGTTGAGGTCCTCTGCTATCTCTCTGATGCCAATACGACGATTTTCAAGCACTGTTTCTTAAACTTTTTCGATGTTATCGTCATTAACAGAGGTGGATGGACGACTCGCATGGGGTAAGTTATCGATGACGTCACGACCTTCAAGTAGACTCCTCAAAACACTTTTGCAACATTTTTAACGATTCCGTAGCCGTGATTCCTTTGGAAACACAAAATTTTAAACAAGCTCGCTGTTCAATTTTTTTTGTTCATGGTAAAAATCGCCAGACAAACTTTTCGCGTCATAAACAAACAGCTGCCAAACACACACTAACTGACATATAGAGATGAAACTTCATACTAGCATAAAAAAAGGTTGTACCAATCTAGGGGGGAAATTTTGTCGATTCGGTTTGCGCGCGCAGTTTAAATGGACCAGGCCGGGTCAAATTTGATCAGATGGTAATCGAGCAGAGAATCAACTTGGCTTCTGAACTAGAAGCTGGCACTTGGAAGAGGAATACACCAAAAAAAACTAAAGTTCAGTTATAACTATAAGAATAAGGAGTCAAAATATTTGGAAGGCCAATAAACTGACATGGATCGCTAGAAGTACGAAAGTGAAGGTAGTCTTCATTGAGCAAAGAATCTTTTGACCTGATTCCTAGATATCAAAAAAACACCGCCAAAAACCACAAGGCTGATCCTAGTCATATTCAAATTAGTCAGGACTGTTGGAAAGCCAAATACTGACGAGATGATACTTGGAGTAGCAGCGCAGAGTTAATCCTCATAGAACTAAGGTTTAAGAACTGGCTTGAAGGTCGACTACTGACCTAGCCTTTAGCATCTAAATGATTTAGAACAAGAGAACTGGAAATCTTAATTGAGTAACTATCCAACCGCAATCATTCAACCACAACATATCCATATCCCAGATTTCAATGTCTCAACCCCTGCTTAAACCACACATCAATCTCCTGCCCGTATCACCGATCTATGACGACAGAAAAGGTTATAGTTCCTCCTAGTTAACACGCTTGGTCAACATAGCTCTTTAGCACATTGCAACAAAGTGCCCTCATCCATTTGGCAAAAATAACAGAAAAAACATTAGGAATACTAGCGGCTAGCTAGCTAGCTAGCAAACAAACCGGATTGACTCGACATGTTTCGCAGTCGCTTTATTGTATGCCTACTTCTGGCTTTTTACGATTTTATGGCAATTTGCGAGGAGGTCGGATGACACACATTTCAAAGAAACACAGTCGCTCTGGGCTAGAGTTGCTTGGCCGGTTACTAGCCCCTGTCGTCTAAACTCCGAAATAAAAACAACAACATTTAATGGAGACCTGAACTGATGAAGAAAATAAATACCGACTGCGATAAAAGTAAGAAGAAAAAAATAGATTCAAGCAAAGTATTGCGATTACATAACCCAGAAAAGTTCGCTTAGCCAATCTTATATGTGTGGAATTGATTACAAGCGTGTAAACGTTACGTGTTTCAATTAATCCGTTAGTGGTTGCGGTGACCGGTCTGCATGTTTGCTGAGGGACAGAAAGGTAGACCTACTGCGATGACGTCGATAGCAATGTTTTTCATCTGTTTCACGTCACACATGGACCGCATCTACATTCATCAAAGATACAAATTGTATCTGCTTAGTTCGTCGACTCGAGGCTAGAAAATCCAGGCTCGATGCGTACAAAGATTTCAGGCACGTGTTCATATGTGTAAACGAAAACGTTACACATGAAGCGGGTGATAATTGATGAAAGCCTACTAAAATCACATTTTATTTCTATTTAAGCCATAAATGATTCGACGGGGCAGTCGAAATTGAGTCCATGCCATGGAGAAATCCAAGAAATCAATTGAGGTCATCGCAGTATCTTATTCCGGGCGACATTTATTCGGAGACGAAAGTTCTATCTACCGTCCAAGACGTTAACAAGGTCGGAGATATCTTCAAGAATCTAAAATATCTTCTAGATTCTAATCGTCATAGACCACGAAATGTATCTCGGTCCACTGAAAGATACAGATTCGCAATTATTTAAACATTTATTCGAAGACCGTTCGAATCGTTTTGCAATCAAAATTCATCATTCCTCTTGGGTTGAGGTTCGAGTGGAGCCAAAAAATCTGAACACTCGAAGAGATTTCCAAGTGGACTAATTATGATGCAGACACTGCAAGGCGAAAGTGTGGGTGTAAGATGGAGAAATTTAAGTGCCAAGGAAAGGCGTGATCGAATGAATTATCGTATGTATTTGCTAAGATCCGTGGAAAGTATGAGTAAGTGATTTCGAAAGTGTCAACTAGATGGGAGCGAAAAACTTATTTGCAGACTTGAGTTTCGAAATATGTTTTAGTGCACAAACTGATAAGATTTGGGGGTGTCCTGGTGTTTCATGGAAAATACGATGACCAATAACGGTAACTTTAGATAAGACGTATATCTTTAATGAAGAATTTCTACTATTTTGGTACACATAAACACATCAAAAGGAACTTGAATTGAAAAAAAAGTGTAACTGGTATCGTAATAATAATACATAAAAACTTAATCAATTACGCAACATCCCATATGGGATCAAGATATTCAGGTACTTTTACAGTCATCTGATTACTTGACCAACACAAAACTAGATGTTGAGGGGTCAGCAACACGCTCATCTGTGACTATCACTCTAATTTGACTCAGTTACTCATTTACAACTGAGTAAACTAAACAGTATGGCACCCAATCTCGTTTTCGAAAAATACTTGTCGTTAAGCAGCCTCGAACCTGGTACTCTGTGCATTGGAAGCAAGATACACACTATGCCACTTCAGTTACAAAATTCCAAAAAAAAATCCCCAAAATATTTAGAGATTTATTATACCATTACAGAAAAGAAGTTCGGAAAAAAGAGCAGAGCAAATTTTTTACTCCATTGTCTCTCAAGGATATTTTGCCAGTCAGTACTTCGAAATTTTTAATTTATTGAAAAGTTTCTTCAAAAATATGTTTTGTTTTTTAAACGGGATTAATTTTCAGGGAACATCAAATTTTAAACTCGATGGTACAAAAATTACTGCGAATTATAATTTCTTGAAATAAATGAAAAGTTACGTGCGATATTTTTCTCTCTAAATGACGAAAAAAGTTTAACATTTTCACTCAATCAAAACTCCCAAAAGAAATTTCGATATGAATTAACAATAATAAAGTTTCGGTGCGAATGTTGCTCAGAAGTAATAAGAGAGAACTCCCAACTAGAAATACTTCCGAAAGAACTTTTCGAAAAATAAATTTCTTCAATTTTTTAGTTGAAAAACAAGAGTAGAATTTGTTCTAATTGTGCAATTTTTTTAATAATTGTTATAAAATAATAAAAATAATAAAAATAAATTTTATTCATTTTCATTCCAATTTTTCAAGCTCAGTAGAATGTATTGCAATTGACCGAAGAATCACGAAAATTATTCAATATTTATGATAAATTGTTTACTTACTGCTGTAAAATTTATGACCTAATTTTTGAAATATCCATTTTAAAATTTTGGTGCGAAATTGTTTTTGACAAAAATAATTTTCCAGCTAAATGTTTTCAATAAATTTTTTTTTCGAATCTCATTAAAAGCACACAATGAGCAAGAGCCCAAAAAAAGGATTCATAAAAATGTAGCAATATTTTTATAAACAATTCTGAAAAACGTTTTAGAAAAAAAGTTTGCCTAAAAAATAATCAGCAAAAAATTTCGTACAAAATGTAGTTCAAAAGTACGATCGGTCAAAATCAGGACTTTTATTTTACTGCCAAATATTTTTATTGGCCTCAACTTTCAATGAAAGTTCTATCAAAATTATTAAATTCCAAAAAGTTAGTTTTTCGAAATAAATGCATTAAAAGTTTTCAGGGACATTCCGACATTAATTTGTTTGCGAGAAAAATTTATTTCAAATTGAAATTTTTAAACGTTGGCAATATTGGAAAAAAGCTTCGTCCAGAATAATATAGAAAATTCGACTAGCTAGAATTTTCTTTTAAATTTTATCTATTTTCGCAAATGGTAACTACTTTCAAAAGCATATAAATGCTTTCGTTTGTAGTTTTTCCGTATTTCGTTGATGTCATTTTCAAATTTTTAGCAGAAATTTTTTCAAGGAAACGTAAAAGAATTACAAGTCGCTATGTCTTTACATATATTTTGGTCGATTGTATTTGTGAACTACATTTTCCATGAAATGTCTTGCTGATAATTTTTTTTGGGAAGCTAATTTCCTAATGTTTTTTTCCGAATAGTTTTTTAAGTTTTATAAAATATTGCTGCGTTTTTATAAACAATTGTTCTTGATTATTTTTTTGTCAATAAAGAAACTTTTAACAATTTGTTTACACTATTCAAATCACAAAAAATTTCGTGGCATTAAAAACTTTGAAATTAAATTTTCGAAAGTTTTGTGAAGAAGTTTTTTCAATTTTTTTGTTCTTTTATAATTTGGTAAATTATTTTTTATTTGATTTTAATTTTATATTCATTACAGCAATTCTATTTAATCAATTGTAAAGCTTTCATTTTGTTTGAAAAAACATTAACAAACAGTAATTTTCTGTGAAGTTTTTTCGAAATTTATATTCTGTAAACTTTTCCAAAATTTAGTTTTTTACACACATAATAAAATTTTATGTTATATGATTTTGATTTTATATTTATTAGAACACCTATTGTATGCATGTTTAGAACTGATTAAAAAAAATCCATTTTTAATGGAATTTGCTTCGACAATTTTTGGCAAAAAAATTTTTCCTTTATTTTTTGAAGAACTTTTTGCAAAATTAAAAAAATAATTTATGCATTTACAATTGTAAAATAAGTCCTTTGAAGTAACCGCAAGAGTTTTTGCCGTTATTGCTATCGTTCCATATTTTATTTTGAATGGGAATTGAATTTTTATTTTGTTAATTTTTAGAACACGTTGCGATCGTTTTGAAACTGTAAATCTTAGAACGGAAATTATATTTTTTGGTGTTTGTCTAAGAAAATCTTTTATATAAATTCCTTTGGGAATTATCATTCAAATTTGCTTAATTTTTTATGAAATATTTATTTTAGGAAACTTCGAAAAATTTCTCATTTGTCAATCCAGAGTTTTTGTTATATAAATATTTATTTTGTTAAAAGTTTCATTTCTTTTTAGAATTCATTATTAAATTTTTATCGTTTTGTGTTTTTTTTTCAAAGATTTTTTTTCTTAGAGAAGTAAAAAATAAACTTGACATTAATTTTTTATTGTTTGTTTTGAAGTCTCTTTATTGAAATTTTATCGTTTTTGTTTGTTTTGAAGGTTTTCTGTTCCTAAAGAAACAAAAAAGAAACGTTTTATACATTTTTTATGGTTTTTTGTTTGTTTTAAGGGGTTTTCTTCGAGAAACCAAGAAACTCTTTATATTAATTTTCGGTAGAATATTTTTGATTTTTCGACCTAGTGAATTGAAAAGTTCCCTACTATAAATTTCTTCCAAAAACTTATTTAATAGTTTATAACAGTTCTTGTAATGCTTGAAAGACGAACCTTAAATACTTAATGAAAAATCCTCCAAAACTTGAAACAGCCAATTTAAAATTTTCAACAATACAAATTGATTACCAATCGACTCATCTTTCCGCTTCAACTTTCCTATTTCTCGTGACGGAACAGCTATTTTTAACACCATCTTACGTAATTCGATAAAAAATTCACAAAAATACATCCTAAACTTCTTAGTGAACACCTTTACCCATCATTATCCAAATGAAAAGAACAGTACTCTACCTCCCAAAAAGAATCGAATCGCTTATTCATGAGCATCCATTCACCATTCAAATTGTAATCTAAACCTTGCCAAAGATTCAATTATGTATAGAAGCTGCAAGATCTAGAAGATATAAGGATATCGGTAAGATATACTCATCGGAAACTATCTATGTAACAACCATACCATACAAAAGCGTACCGTAATTATCTGCAACACTTAAAAAAAATTGCAGCCATCCAATGTTAACGATGATAATCGAATTGTGGATAGCGTTTCGCGTAGTAATGTTCAATTTCGTTGTATTCAAGCGCTTTCGGATAACTGCTGAATTGATGTATCTTTTGTGGATAGTTACAATGTTCTGCCCGAAGTAGTGAAGATGCATGCGCAACTCAATTAGTTGTTGTTAACCTTGACACCTGGCTGACTGCTAGCATGCCGCGCGCCTACTTTTGAATAGCCAACGCCATACTAAACGGTTATTGGATCTATCTATTCTCCTTGGATACGTTATTTGTTTTTTTAATTGTTGAGTAATTTGAATTCATAGCAGCTTTTTAATGAGGCTATGGGTCGGAGTTACTGTTCGAATTATGCTGAGATGATTTCACTATGAACAAGATGTTTAAAGCTGACTTTGCTGGCTTTCATTCAATAAACGGGCTCTCATCAATGAAATTTAAGTCCGGGAAACCTTGAAATAATTGTTAATAGTTTATTTGGTGAGCTGGCACCAAAAGATCGCGGGTTGGCCAAAGAAAGTCTTTTAGAACTTCCCATAATTTGATTAACACAGAAAAGGCAAAATAGTCCAAATACCAACTCGCCTGGCGAAAAAGCCAAGAGTAATTTCAAGGATTTCTCAGAATATTTAATTAAATACTGAATTGATCCAAAATCCATTAGATCGACGAAAGTTAAGTAACAAAATGTTACACTTAAAATCAATAAATAGGGGTGGTTGGAACCGCTCGTCTTCTTTTCCATAGAAGGCAGAAGCGACTATAGGTGAGTGGATATTTAAGGGGAAAATCTCGGTATGACAGATAATTGTTTGTTATCTTCATCTCTGAATTTTTTATATTGGACGGTCGGAATGGTTACAGAAGGACTATAAGGATTTTCGTGAGGTGCGTGTCGACCACAGCTTTTAACGATGGACAAACGGTCACAGGCAGAAAAAATATTTTGTGCGGTGAACAATGACCATAGGGTTGCTCTTTGACACGATGGATGACGACGCAGAGTGAAGATTGCGAAAGCAGGAATGCGCTGTGACCTTCAGGAGTACGAAACAATCGTGAAGAATTCAGCTGGCTGCAAATCAATTGCAGAGTTTACTGGTGAAGTTCGTACAACGTCTAGGCGAAAAAAACAAACAAAAGCAACAGCAAGAATAGCAAGAATAGAGGCAACATTTGCAGACGAAGTAGCGACGGTAACTGTAAAGTAAAGTGAAGTGCGGTTTTCCTTTTTTTGGATCGATGAAGTGGTCCCTTTGGGAACCTTCTCCCTATTAAGGTTCAGTGCCCGGATTAGTCCGGCATGCAAAATGAGTGACACCCAAAGCGAAATTATCTTACTTTTCTTCGCGGACGATTGTCGAGTGGGACTCCTCATCCCATATCCAATCTTTGCTATGGGACAAAAGTGAGGGTGACAGAATTATGTTTAGTTTTATAAGTGAACCTCTCATGATTGTAGAAGTAGGCCCAAGTTTAAGAGGACATCATTATGCAACTACTGTTTTTTTTGTATTGACAAATTTTCCCCCAAGAGAAGAGTGGGAGACCGGGGGCCAATGGGCGATGGTAATGTGTCACTGTATACGGATGGCTCAAAAACGAAGACTGACGCGGGAGCTGGAATATTTTTCCGAGTTCTACACAGTTGTACAGGTGGAGTTAGTGGCAATCTTGCGAATGGCAGAGAAAGTCAGCTGGAGGGGGGATGTCAATAAGGACATCACTTTCTTTGTAGATATTCAGGAAACCATAAGATTGCTGGAATCGGTTGTAGCGTGCTCCAAATTGATGGAGGCCTGTAGGTCTAAATTGAGGAGGATTTCTATAAAGAACTAACTAGCCCTGTGTTAGCTTCATGGGTACATAGGTAATGTCCAAGCGGATCAGCTTGTTGGGTAGGGATCCTGTGGCGTACAAACTCACGAAGTGTTGAGAATGGGAGTCTCGATGCAGGTACTAAGGTAGGTTATAAAGAAATTGGCCAACGAACTATCATTAAGGCGATGGAGAAATTTGGGTACATGTGGACCTGCTAGGACTATGTGGCCTAAATACGACCCAAAACGTACTGTTAGTCTGTTAGCTCTGGACAGAGTTTCAACGAGGAATCTTGTGGGATAACTGTCGGGACATGTGGCTTTTGTAAGAATTATCGGGCTTCCAGCTAGCAACCTATGTCGAAGCTGCGGCGACGAATATGAGACAGAGTCAGCAGAGCACCTTCTGTGTGAATGTCTGGTTCTATCTGCTAGGACGCATAAGTACTAAGGAACATTCCTTTTTGAGGAGCTGAGTGAACTAAGCAACATAAAAATGAACCAGCTTCTGGATTTCCAAAGAAATCTGGATGGTTCATTAAATAGCTCAGAGGGTTTCCACGTGTTTCCACGTGCACAATGGATCATAGACGGTCTAAGTGAAGTGGCTGTTTTGGCTTAGGACCCTCATAACCTAACCTAACCTTTGTGTTGACAAAAGATTGATACTTTTTTGATGTTACAATCATGACACACTAGCAAATTAAGGATGTCTTTGACAGTTGGATCACCAATTTACTTTGATGGACTACGCAAGTTCCATTTCAGAAACATGTGGGCTTCACTGCAAAGGGGAAATATTCGACATTTCAGGCTGTTTTGGCCGTTGTTATTTCTTTGCTATCAAATGTCACCTCAGATTCGCAGTTAGGATGTACTTTCATCGCTGCCACTAAATTCCTATACCTATTCTAACTGACAAGTTTGATGATCTGTACATACCCTTCAGAAGGTTAACTTAAACATCCATTGGAAATGGATACATCTATTAAACCGAAAAAGCTGAAAAATCGTACTAAAAAATAGCTTCTTCTGCCAAAAAAAATCAAACTTCACTTCAGCATTGAGTTTTTAAATACTTTTTGGTATCCAAATAAAGGGTTCCCCATTAGCATTTAATATACTCTTGGAACTACTCAAACTTTCCTAAAGAATTCATCAAAAGGACGAAATGATGTTCTTCAACTCCAATTTCTCTCAACGACTATCTCGCAATTACTCCATACATTCGCCCATTCTTCTTTTAACTTTTCTCAAAGAGGATCCAACAAATCCTTTATATCCGTCCTTGCCAGATTACAAAGGACAATAACGAGAAGATTCTCTACTTATCAGAATTTGTTGAGCAATAAATATTTAGGTTAGATACGTTAAATATCATGCTCCCAACAATCTTTGTGAACCATTCAGTTTGATCCTTGTGATTAAGGAGAACTTCTTTTCGAAACAATTTTCCCAGAAAATGTGATATTTCACATTTCTTGTAGCCTTGAATATTTCTTCGTCCCGGCAAAGGATGTGCTCGTCATATTTTCTTCGTAGCAAATGGGAATATTATTCAGATGATTCTAGGAATCGGTTTGGGTTCCTTGATTATAGCAATCATCAAGTTCCTTTTTATCGACCGACTTGGTAGTTATCGTTGAAAAGTCCGGACGTACTATTTCCTGGCTGTAAGTAGGAATAGTAGTAGCAATCATCTTTCATCTTGAGTAGGGAATCTCATTTCTTTTGACGATGGACAATCGTTCAAGTGAAAGACAGCAAGGACATCAATAGCCCCAATGTGCAAGGAAACGATGGGATGGTGAATGACTCGAAACGACATCTTCGTTGTGAAGTTAATTTTAGGTACGAACAGTTGCTATGTGACTTTATGTGCAATGCAGTCACTATGGCAACCGTGCACATCATCCCTTCGTCTAGGAAGCAAAATACGACCAGGCATGTGGATTCCTTCTTTGTAAGGGTGGTTCACTTTTGTTGTGTAGGGGCTCTCAAATGTGCATAAATCATGAAATGTCGTCACAGCATGATTCGAAGCGCTTTGGTTAGCAGGGAAAAAAACGTGCTCACGATGTATAGAAGGATTTCCTCGAAAAAATAAAGAAGAAATAATTTGTGGGATTTGGAGATAGGACAGACAGACAATCCTCTTGTCTCTCTATGCGTCCTCGACAGCATTGGTTGGAGTGGAGTAAAAGCGAAGTGAATAGAAGGGCTCTTTTCCTTATTTTGTTGTCGTCACAGTGAATGGTTGAGTCACTTTTGAAATAGAACAAGATGATAGTTCTACATAGAAACACGAATGGTAGAGTAGCTAAGTCCGTCCATTTCGAAAGGATTGATGGAAACTGCTAATGCGATGTCATTTGTCCTGAATACTGAACTCGCATTATCTTCAATCCTAATTTTGAACGTCTCTTTGAGGAAAGAATTTCTAATTAGCTCTCAAATACTGTCAACCCCCTGAAGGACAATTTAAATGGAATTTATGTATTCACAACTTCACTTAATACGGCAAAACGACAGGACTATGTAACCGTGAATATGTGTGTGTGTGAAATCGATAAATAAATGGGTAGTGAGAGCCTAGCCAAAAAGGAAGAGGCAGCGAGAATGAACAAGAGGTTGAAGAAGCACCACAATTGTTCGGAAGTAAGTGATTTGGCAAACGTATACTTTGACATACGTGTAGTTAGGTATACATATCACGTTCGTCCTGCAAAAATTTAATGATCCACATGAGAGTTGAATGTATCCGTATCAGGGTAGAGGGAAACTGAGTGGAAAATGTTGACTTGAGGCATACTTTATTACGTGTACAATAGAATGTTTGTTGTTTGATAAAATTTATGTAAGGATACATACAGGAAATAATTCAGCAGTTCCCTTCGACCTAGTTCTTGTCGTGGGCGTCCTGTTAATTATAGCATACTTTAAATAGAAATTTTGTTTAGCACGCCAGGAAATACAGGGCTGACGTAGACACTCAAAAATTGAGTAATGAATAAGTCAAGTGGGATTAGGAAGTAAATCGCGTGCTAGTCCTTAATTTAAGTTTTGATTAATAGTGGACTTGACCTTGTCGCAATTTATCAAAATTCGCTGGAATTATTTGTTGGTTTTTAAGGTTTCTCGTCGGAGAATAAAGTGGTTTATACTTGTATGCCAGCAGTTAGTGGTAATCCTTTTGATATGCTGAGTTGAATGGCTTTTAGATTATTTTGAAATAACTTTGAGTTAGAATGGTTTTTCAAACTGTTTTAATGCACGCTAAACATTTCTCCTGTTTAGCCAAGTAGTGAAGTTATTAAGGTTCGCCCCACATTACGAACTGTTAAGATCACAAATATAATTAATTATTTATGAACATTCTGACGAAAGGGATAGCCTTAACACTAAACGATCAGAAGCAAAAAACCGCCCTGTATCCGAACGTCGATGATGACTACATTCAACTTCTTCAAGTGTGGAGCATCCAGAACGAGGATGAGCGCTAGGTCATCAAGTTTTCGCGAAATAAACTCCGCAATCATCTGATCCGGAGAAGCTGGCTCAACTCGAAAACCTACCCACAGCTGACAAATTTTACCTTCTTCGTGACGGATCCGTGGAATCACCCGTAGAGTATCATCCGTGGAAAATCCAGCCTGGGACATGCCAGCTCCATCGGCAACTGCAGCATCGTTTCACAGCACACAACTCCCGGTAGGCTATGGGTCCTTAATCGCGACAACACACAGTATAAAAATCGGGTAGGGTGTAAGCGTCAATTGTCTTATAAGATGGCCAGATGCGGCCAGAAAACTCTTCTTCTTCTCTTCTCTAGTGAGAAGGTAGATAGAGTTTTTCTTCATCTAATAAATATGAGCGTAAACCTAAACGGTTATTTTCTATTTTGATTGATTGAATTCTTGCACTCAATGACTTCTTTGCTTTCAATAATATTTTGCGCTCCATGATTTCCCGGAACCAATAATTTATTGGATCCAACGATTTATAGGACTCCTAGATTTCTTAGACTCACTGATTTTTTGGACTCAGTGAATTCTTGTTTTCAGTTATTTTTTGGACCCAATGATTTTTCGGATTGAAAGACTTTTTGTGCTCGATTATTGCATGGACACAATCGAATATCGAATCTGCAAAGAGGCGATAATTTTACCGCTCTAGTAGTTTGTATAAAATGGATGCTTCCGCTTCTTTGATTTGATGTATTTTTTGGACACATTGAATTCTCTCGTCTCGGTGATATTTAGGACATAATTACCGCTTCGATTGAATGATATTCTCAATGGTTAATCTTTCTCAATGGATAATCTTTCTTCAGTAGCTTCCATAGAGCCAATGGTTTTCTTGTCGTCAATTATCTATTTCCAGGTTCTTGACGTAACATGGGCTTCGACAATCCCTCACAGGATTCAATTCATCTGCGAGTGATTCGATTATTTCGTCGGAGGTAAGCGATTTTGAACTCACCCAATATTTAGATGATGTTATGCTTCTGCGTACCAAATTTTCATTCTACGATGTTTACCTGGACGGTATACCAATTGTGGTAGCAGGACTTCGCAGAAAGACAGCCTGAAATGTCGCCTTGAATAATTTTCGCCCTTAGTGAGAATTATTTAAGGCCATTTCTTTACTGGTTTATATGAGGGCAGTTGCAGGTCTTCACAGAAAGATTGTCCAAAATATCACCTAGAATAATTTTCACTCTCAGTGAGAATTGGGCGATTTTTTGACTAGTTAAATGAGTGACCAACCTCACAATCAATAATGGTGAACGTCAAACGTACGAAGAGTTTCGTTTCATCGTACATGGGGACGGTAATCCGCTCAGTGTTTGCAATTGAACACAATGAAAATGGTCTCGAGAGGGACATCTTACTATAGGTCAATTTGGTATCAAGAGGGGCAGAGCACTGGAAAGTTAGACGTCCCTTCGGCTGCGGGGGTGACTGTATTGTAAGGTGAATCATGCTAGGTATCGTTGTACCCACATTCAGGTAGGGAGCATGATTCCATCCTGAAGTCATTATATTCTAGACCATAGGGACTTTAGTTAGAGTCTGGAGAAGTGGGACCGTGGAACCAGGGTAACATTTTTAGTGAATAGTCCACCCCGTTTTACTCTGCTCTTTTGGAATCTATGTCTATATGTTCAGGTGGATTGTCTCAAGACTGTGATAAGGAGTGGATTTGGTTGTATCACAGAAGTTCTTTTCATACGAATGCAACATCATAGTGGTGAAAATAGATAGTAAATGCGGCAATTTGGTGATCAGCCATTGGAAACGCAGGGAAAGAAACAACCGTAGATATTGGAAACTTTTGTTGGATGGCTTTTAAAAGGGGTCGTACTGTTCTCACAATTTCTTCGTGTAGTTGATTAGTCTTGTGCTTCCTCCCAAAAGGTACGGTCGAAGTGAAATATGCTTAATGTCACGAACCTTTAAAAAGGGATCCATTTTGATACCACCGATGACAGAGCCTTCCAAGAAATCAAATCAGTGCAAGTCAGTCTAAGCCATTCTAAGTCAGTCTAAGTTAGTCAGCTGCGATGAAACAATAGAGATAACTATGGAGTGGAACATCAATATAATTTGTGGTAGCAGTTTCACTATGTGTTTGTGACACCTTCATGTAGTGGTTGGCTGTCATTGGCGGACGACATCGAAAATTTGAGGGACCGAAATTTTGGCGAAAGATTTCAAAAATTTTACATATCGAAACATTATTCAAGAATATATTACGACAATTTTAGACCACCACTTAACGTTTAGATTCTGAACATATCGGATGAGTTCACAAATACATATAACATTAATAATTTTACTTTTCTTCGAGACTTATTATAAGATATTTTCTATTGTTAATGCTAAACTTTAAAAATCCCGTCAATATTGCAGTAAACAACTCAATATTTAATATTAACAGTAAAACCCGCGAAAACCCGACTTAATTTGTTAAACTTTAAAGCCACCCTCTTTCTTTTACAACCGTGCTTGGGACCGGCTTTGGCAGAATTATGGCTGTTACCAACATCGAATTTGAAATAAATAATTGATAAAATTCATTTCGTCTCATTAATTTCTGAAACGCCACTGATTGTCAATTGTACACAGTTTTGGGAAATGTCATTCTTTGTATTGGATATTTCAGTGCACATAAATGTATTAAATTTTCAATGAAAACAGCTTTTAAAAGCACTCAATCTTTCAAACAGATAACAACGTGTATATTTACTGCACTTAAGTACGAAAATGCACTCCTTTATCGCGAAAATATTATGTATTTTCACAATCATGAGTTTTGCACTTCATATCGCAAATTCTTGAATTTCACTAACTGTCTTGTCAATTTATCAACACCGTTTTCTTTGGGCAACTACATCCAAGGTAATCACTTGTTTTTGTCACATAATACTTCGAACCAAGGTCAGGATTTGTAAAAAACCACTAAATTTCGATGAATACGCGTTTTGCTTTCTTTTTGTTAAGATCTGTCAATGAAAGCCGTTTGACACTTATGAACAGCGCGCTATTGATACCACACACGTATAGGCGTTTTTTCAGTTCGTTCTGTTCCTGTTAGTTTCCTGTTCCAAGGATGAAACCCTTTAGTACTCAATTCGTAGGTAGCACACTCCGGGGCTCAGCATGAAACTCGCTAACTTTTCAGATGCTATCTGAACACAAGTGGTTTGCATGTGCTGTTGTAAATCAACAGGGATGCCGTGACCCAGAGATTGACAGCTGCCCGTGAGCTTTGTGACAATTGGTTGGTCAATTCTTGAAGAAAAAAAAAACAACTTTTTCAAAAAATTGTATTTTAAAAACCAAAGATCTATTTTATTTACTATTTACACACATGCATTTCAAGAAGTTGTAAAAAAATTTCAGTTAAAAACATTGAAAATTGTCAATTTTCCTGCAGTTTTCCTCGTCCAACCTTTTTTTTGCGGTAGGCAGAATATTTCGGTGCAGGTTCATCTCAAATCAAAAATTCAAAAAATTTCTTATAGTTTATCCCTTTGGCTCGTGCTTGAACGAAGGAATTGAAAAAAATGAAATTTAAAGTTTAGAAATGGGTTTGAATGAATTTTCGTCTCATATTTTTTAGCATTTTTCCGATTCTCATCGTTTTTAAAAAAAAATTTCGTATAAAACAAAAACGAGTCAACCGAATGAAAATCCCTTCGTTCAAGCACGTATCAATACTATAAAGAGGAACTGTGCAAAGTTTCAGCAAAATCAGTCAAGTCGGTCTCGAGAAATCATGCCTACCGCACGGAAAAACAAAGTTTCGAGAAAAACGCGTTTAAAGTTTTTTTACTGCGATTTAATGAATTAAAGTTATTTTTTAGGGACTTACATCGAGTCGTCGATTCCAGGTCCATACAGTAATTCGTTCGCCTCATTCGCGATGTTCAGAGCATCCTTTTTATGTTGTGTTGTTTGGTGAAAAAGAAAGGAGCTGACTTTACGCGGTAGTACCGCGAGGCATGCGTATAATACGCTAGGTAAGGCAAGTACCGACCGCGCGGTATTCAAATCTCTATAACTCTGGTAATATTGCTCAAATTTATTTCAAATTTGGTGTGAATACTCTTGAAGTATTATACTTTCATACGGAATAAAAAAAATTCCGATCGATTTTTTGAAAATACAAGACGTATGTAACCCCTTAAGAAGGAGCCACGCACTCTAGATAAAACTGATACCTTACAGGCTGTTGAAACAAGCTTGTTTCGTATGTCAGGTGCATTGTTAGCCAAGAGTAGTACACTCGTGTCTTAGCAAAACCGCTACCTGTGCCGGGATAGGCCTCCTTGTCAAACCATTGGAACGATCTGAACAAGTTAACAAAACCACCGGGAAAGGAAGGAAAATTTTCAATTTAAGAGTTACAAGATGTTCGTCCTTGATTGGGTAACGTTGAAAGCTCTGTTAATTTCATGCTAATCGGAGGACATTTAATAAATTTCGTTTGGAGAATTTGTGTATTGTTTAGAGCTTAATGCATCAATGAATAACAATGTTTACAGCGACACGTCTGACCGTAAAAAAATAGAAGCATAACAGAGAGAATTACCAATGCGGTACAATATGGTTCCATACCACGCATTTCAATAAATCAATTTTACAAGACGAAAAAACAACAACACAAAACCAATCTCATCTTCCAAAACGAATCATCTTTTATGATCAACCTTGCATCGCAAATTTTATGATGTTTTCTTCTTCATTAAACGCACACCCATAAAAAATTGCCATTAAACCAAACAAAAAATGTATTTAATTCAGTATTTAATGAAAGTTCCACCCATTTCTGTTATAAAATGTGCGAAATTGATTGATACCCATTTAATGTTTTTTATTTTGGTGTGGCATGGGCACGAAACAAATAAATAATGGCTCCAGTCCAAAGTTGTGACTTGCACCAGATATCTTAGTAAAGATATTCCATAAAGATACAAACAGACGAAGAGAATGTGGAAAGATTTGCAACGAAATTAAAAGCCCATTGACTAAATATGTCAGAGTGGAATTTCGATGTTAAAAATTCACTTTTTTTGGTCCCAATTTTGGAATGAGTTTTAGATTTTGGTATAAAATTTTTTTTTGTGACCTGATTATAATCTCATGTAGAAGTTGCGGCAACTGTGTTTCGATTTCAGATTGTTCTGATAGTTCTCGATGAGATCTTAGATAGTTTTTGGGATCGTTTGTTGCGTTCTACCAGAAGACAACAATTATTGATTGATTGTTTTGCCTTGTTGGTAGCAATGGCATCCGGTTGGGATTTTCTTAATGCATTCACCAATCGTTTAATCAAATGCTACCATATGTGCGTGTTTATGGCACGGTGCCTATTCATGGTCTGACCACATATGCCAGTTGCTCCACATCAGTTGGATAGTGCATGTAGTCTTCAGTAACGATCGGTCAGTACTGTGCGGTTAATGTCTCATTACGGGACTACGTACGTATTAAAAGAATGGTTGGTTTCCGTTCACCAAAGAAGCAAAATGAAGACCGTGAAGCAGAAGAGGAAGAAGTGGCCAATGAACATACACAGAAGGGAAGAACTGTGAAAGAAAGTTCGTTGTTGGACTAAGAAATGAATGGGAAATAGGTTGAAGCCAACATATGTGACGAATTGAGGTCTAATCGAAATGGTAACTGCGTGGGTCCGTGCGTAAGACTGGAGGAATTTTATCGTTGCATGGAAAGAAGGGTGACCGATAATCCAATCAAGTAAATATGAGGCTAGGATTTGTTCTTCAATAGCAGAATTAACGGTATTCGCTGCATCCAAATCTCCATCAACTGCAACTGCATCAGAGATTATCGCGTTTGGTACGTCTACGGAAAAGATGACGACTCATGTAATGACCAAATTACATCACCGATTGGGCAGAGAAGTCTTGAAACGATCACTGAGAGCTTCCATTCATGGGCTACCTCTTCATTGTTGTACCATTAGAAGAAAAGCCGCTTAGGAGCTTAGGAACGTTCTTTCAAGTTTTTTGAACTCACATGCTATTAAGCGTTGGACGAATCAAAGAATAAAATAAATGATGGATAGAATGAACGTAACAGCAAGGCGTAGCTTAGAACTCTCATTTTTTCGGGTCGCTGTTTATAAATGTTTCTTTTGTTACACGTAATTCGCGGATAATCGATTCCTTGTTCTTAAGATCGAATCATTCCAATCGTATGGTGAAATTTTTTATTATTCTTTGTGTTGACAAAATGTTATTTGATAAATCTACACGCCTGATAATCATTCTTGGATCCAATAACTTCCATTAAAAAGGAATCGTAAAATCACATAGTGATTAGTTTTAATCAGGCAATTCCGTTGGAATTTTTAATTCCTTTGGACTATTTGATTCCCTTGGACTGTTTGATTCTTTTAGACGATACGACTTCTTTAGACTATCTGGTTCCATTGCCCATATACTTCCTTGGAACATATGATTCTTCTAGACCATATGATTCTTTCGGACTACGTGGTTCTTTAGGATCATATGATTCCTTAAGATTATACGATTTCTTGGACCATATGATCCCTTAGAGCGTATGATTCTTCCAGACCATATGATTCTTTTGGACTACTTGAATTTTTAGGATCATATGAGTTCTTTGGAATATATGGATCCTTGCCGGTACTAGCCAAATATCCTATTCCCTGAAAGTTTTTGTATTCAACGAATTTCGAGGAATGAATGACTCTCGCAAATATGTTCTTTGCCCAACTTAGAGTCTAAGAAAACTGTTGACCGAATTGTTTTCTTCGAATCAATATCACTCTTCATCCGAGTATGCTTTTTTGTTAAAGGAATAATTTGAATGCAGAGATTTCTTTCGAATGATCACAATGATCTAATATTCCCTTCGGCAATCAAGCTTTGATCCATCATTCCCATCGTTCTTTCGATCCAATAAATCCTTTAAGTCGTTAAGCCTAGGGAGCTTTCATCGATTTGGCGGAATCGAATTTAAACAGGAATAATTGTCTAGATTTTATGTCTTTGGGACACATAGCATTATGAATGCAATGGCTTCTTAGGCTCATCAATCACTTCGATCCTATGAAGGCGTTCCTTGATTAGATGGTCCTTCTGGCTCTATGACTCTTGTTAGAATTTGAGCAGAAGCTGCCGGCCACCGTTTTCTCTTCTGAAAAAGACACCTTGAACAATTCTAGTGAGAATTATGTATTCTAGGCTAGATTTCAGCAGTAGCGTACGCAGGGTTTTGATAAGGGGGGCTCATATTTTTGAAGTCTTGACTAGGTACGTTTGCTAGTGCTTCGGTGTAGATATGAAGATATAATTATGTAATCATATTTAATCATACTTTTTCACCGGTCAAAGTTGGAGTCCTCCAAAAATAATTCTGGCAGACTTTAGCCCGATTGCATGTCTGGTTTCATTTACTTGAATCATTCATGATATTTTCATTCAAATTATAAAATTATGCGCTTGACGTGTGAACGTGTATTTGTAGACTTCCTTGGAACCGTAAAGTGTATATGCATGTTTGCAAGTATATATATTGAAACGCCTTCAATACCTACAGGCCAGAAAAGAAAGCAACTAATGAAGTAAATGCCGTGGGAAAGTGAAACTGTCACTAAGCACAGACAGAGTATTAACGTAATCAGGGCTAAGCTTGTTTACCCAAGGGGGGAGGGTTTGAACCCGTAAACCCCCCTTGGGTACGCCACTGGATTTCAGGCTGTTCTATCTTGAAGATCCCAGAAAAACTGAGGCATCCAAAACAGTGCATCCTTTCACGCTGTTTGATTTCACATTGAAAATTACATCTCCAAATAAGGTAGTGTTCCAAACTTTCTCGACAAGCGTATCATCGTCAGCATTGCTTTGTGTCAACATGTACAGAACACCATTCAGATGGCCAAGCAGTCTAGAATTCCACTTCCCTTCGAAGGTAACTGCTTGTACACTACTTGTTGATAAAATTTCAACTGTGAACTGTCAGCTGAGAATTGTCAATCGAGAACTGTCAACCGGTAACTGTCAACCTAGAACTGTCAGTTAATTGAATAAAACATTCATATGGGCAGGCAGTCTAGGATTCCATTTCCCTTCGAAGGAAACTGCATATACACGACTTGTTGATAAAATGTAAACCGAGAATTGTCAACCGAGAACTATCAACCGAAAATTGTCCACCGAGAACTGTGAAAGAAAACAAAGGCAACATCAGAATGAACGACAGCTTATGACACTCGGAAACCGGCATAACAAGGTGGAATGAAACGCGTTGAATTCGTTACCGGTGGACTTCAATCCAAGTTTATGGGTCAATCAATGGCGATGCGGTAACAGGACCGAGAAAAATGATTTAGGAAGTGGAATCGGCGAAACGGCACTGCTTTCCGAGTTTAAGAGAATCCAAATTTGATGCCGGCTATTGTAGTAGTCTCGCCGCTTAACCAACAAGTAAGAGGATATTAGGCTGGACTCAACGGAATAATATCTTATGATCTAGTGGGCTTTGAACGTTATCACTTTCCTCTTATTTCTTAAGAATTGATACTTTCATTATTACCTATTTTTCTTAGACCCAATAGTGCTATGGTTTGATGTCTCCAAGTACAAACATTCTACTGGATTAAATTAATGGTTGATTCTTAATTCCTTTAGAGTCCATGCAATTGTTTATGTAACTTTCATAGGTTTGACTCTCTATTAGATCCAAAAATCCTAAAAAAAAATTTAGAGTAGGTGTCGTGTTTGGTTCCATAATTTTCTCTGGAACATGTACTTCTTGAGCCATTGGTATCCTTAGCTCGATTTATTATTTTAAGCTCATTCATTCTTCGTGCATATAAATCACTTGAACTCTTTGGACTTTGTGAATTTTGAGACCCGTGATTTATTTAGGTTGATAGCATCTTTTAGTTTAATTATGTCCTTCAAGTCTAGATGCCAAATGATCCATATTTTAACTCATCATTTTTGGAGATTATTTTTTTCAAATTCATTCGTGCCGATACTGTCTTCAAATCCCATATTTTCTCAGAAACAATGTCTCCTACAACTCGGAAAATTTCTTTTCCTTTGGTCTTCATATTTCCCTAATGCTTATGATATTGTTTGTGTGATGACTATTGGACATAAATACCCTACAGACGCGTTGATCTATTTAGACCCCAGGAATTTCTCCGTGAATTCTTTCATTTTCTCCAAAGGCTGACCTTAAAACTCGTGCTTCCTTGGCATCTAAAATCTTATTCAAACATTTTTAGTCACATTTAATTTATACTCTCTGCTGCTTCGAATCGAACTTAGTAGTTGACTTAAGGTCTTGATCAATTTTGCAACATTTGCTCTTGTTGTGAATTATCTACCATTTTTTACGATCAGTCAGAAAAAGATATCCTCTAACATGTTTACTATCATATCCATTCCTCAATGGCACACCTCTAACCACTCGCATGCACCGCATCGTCCAAAACCAATAATTTGCGGTTTAAAACGACCTGTCCGAAGTAATGAATCCATCCGATAGCTACTTCACAAATCAATCGATACTTTACAATATCAAGGCTACCAAGATTGCAGACAACAAACGATAAAATCAAAGAGTAATTATGTGTTAAGTTGATGGATGCTGAAGGGTGGCAACCACACAGCTCGGAGTGCCCATGAAAAAATTGGTTACAACCATCAACGAAGGCACGCACGTAATTGTATATAATTGTTGTAATGTTATCAACATGCTTGTCTAATTAATCTCAAACGGATCATATATCTATCTTACCTGAATGTATCAGTTCATAAATGGATGGACTGTTGTGGATGATGAAGAGAGAAGAAGAATTTAACTAGGAAGTGGTTAATATGTTGCGTGGAGAATTCTTCTTGGACTTTGTAATAGGAATCGTCTGCATGAAACAGTGAATTTTTAATGAGTGGTGTAACTATATTATATAAAGATTCTTAAGAATAATTCATGGCTATAATGTCTATAAAAATGTTAAATAATTTCTTTAATTGATGCCCTAACAACATAAGGATTCATTCTAAAATATTTACGCTTCATTTTTAATGCATTTCAAATGGTGTTCGCGAAGAATGAAAAAATTAACAATTCTTATTTTTAAACTAATAAAAATAAGTTTGGCAGAATTCAGTCCAATTTGGTTGAATGAGTTTTTACATGCTTCTTATTTTTAGCGTATTCGGCACATTTGAAATCTTCTGCTGTTGATTCTTCATAAGTGCGATGTTCTGAAGAATAGCAGATAAGATGGAACCATCAAAGGACAACTGTCGCAACCAATGCCCTTTACATTATTGTCTCCTATATCACTAATCAAAATTTCAGTGCATACGTAAGATTTTTAGTTTCCCCTGTTGTTTTCTTTCTTTTGGAGATTTGTATTTTACCAGAAAGTTTTAACTCTTTTCTCTTCAACCTTTGGATAGTTTGTTCTTTTAAAGGCTGCAGTTTATTTTGTTTTCATCATAAATATGTTGCCAACGATATAGCGTTAGGTGATTTAATATCTGAGTTTTTTTTCCCTTGAAATTTGCAGACTTAGGATGAAAGAGATGGTTCCAAATTCGTTGGCGTAGAGATTCTTTCAATAGTTCAACTAACAAGGAAGAGGCACGGCCTCGTCCTCTCAGATCTGTATGAAATTTGGCACATAAGTAGAAGACGTCAAGTATATTCGATCCTCAAAATATTAGATTGCAACACGCCCCTCTTCCCTTCCACCACTCGATTTTGAGAAAAAATCCTTTAAGGTTTCCGCGATGTATATTTATTAGTAAATTTTTACGTCTAACAGAAGCGAACTCTAGGATTTTCAAAAAATCGATTTTTTTATTGACTTAAATTGTACTTTAGGGTCATAAAAATGAGATGTCGGTAGTTTCATAGCGTGAAAATTTTTTTTAAGAGCTAACTGAGCAACTTTGCTGCACCGCGCCCCAGAGTCCCGCGCACGCTGTCGGTGAATCACGCTCCGCTGGGCGCAGCTGCTTCGATATACCTCTCGGGATAATAGGTAGTCTTGTTACCTACATCACGTGAGGTATTTATAGTTTCAAAGAAGACCAATAGATGTCGCTCATAAGACGCTTATGTTTTTGAATACTTAACAGCTACAAAAACTTTAAACGCGTTTTTCTCAAAATCACTTTTTGCAAGCTTACCGGTAAGATTATTTTGGAACGGGTGCATGGATCCATTTGAAATTTTGACAGTAACTTTGAAATACCAAAATCTAGTGAAGTACGTAGGGATTTTTTGATTAATTGTTTATTTTTAATTTTATAAACAATTTACGGCTAAATTTTTTGTCAAAAATCGTTGATTTTTTTCAAAACAGTGCCATTTTGTTAAAAATTAGTTTCAAAAAAATCTCTTAGGTACTTACGACACTGAAAACATTTAATAGCATTGGTTCTAGTTTACGTGTTCGTAATAATATATAATAATAAACGAAATAATAAACGAAAATTAAAAATTGTGATTAAGCGAAGAATTAGAATTAGTCGAAGGTACTCAAGATCGTTAGTTAATATCAATTCTCCTGTCTGCACGATGTTTCATGGCGGAATTTCTTGCGAATTGATATTAACTAACGATCTTGAGTACCTTCGACTAAATTAATTCAAGAATCTGACAATAAAAATTACATTAATCACAATTTTTAATTTTCGTTTATTCTAAATTTCACAAAATGATGTTTGCACATTAGTAAATATTAATATATACTCATTCAGAAAATAAGGCTCTTAGAAACTCGAAAAAATTAACATTATTTAGTACTTGTTCAAATTGTTCATCTTTACTATAAAAATCAATTAAATTAGTATGTCCATCCATTTTTTTTCTTCGTCCAAAGCACAAATGTCATCATTACCATTCGCGTTCACAAATTTACCATTTCACTGTTACCAGTTGCTCGTTTCCATAATACGGTCCGACTACTGATTGTGCGAAATTTTCGTGATAATCTTCTAGAAAAATAACAACACAATTACTATTGTATATCACCAAAGAAACGAAAAAGAAATCCGCACTTGCTTGGAACGCCGACTAATAATCCACCATTTTTATTTGATAACAAAGTTCTTTTTTTTTATCAGCTGAGCGACAAACAACATGAGACTCGCTGATTTTGACTGATCACAATAGAGTTGGAAAAATCTCTCTCACCTGTGGATTGAATAGTTTCGATGATATTTTTTCTATGTTTTCACTTTTTATTTGGCCCCGCACAGTAATTTGAATTCGCCGTGTTGTAACAATTGCTTTATTTATTATAAAATCAATGGAAAAGACTTTGAAATAAATCGATTTCTGCTAGGAATGAAATTCAGCTACCAAATAAATCAAATAAATTCTATTTTGCTATATATTATCGCCATTTCGCCGTATGCAGCGAAGAGAGATTTATTCACGATGGTTTCTGTCTTGGCTGTGGAGACTTGAGATTAGCTTGCGATTGTGAAGTTTTTCATCATTGTTGGTGTATTGGGTTTGTGATTACTTTCCAAATGCAAGTTGACTCGTAGAGCTTTGAGTAAATAATAGCTTAAAGTCGGTGGCATTAGATATTGGGCACTGATTCTAAAGTAGGTGACATGAAATGTTGGACACTAATTTCCTGAGAATGTGAATTTGGGGAAAATGATAGCGTAGAATAAGTGTCATTTAATACTGGGCGCTGTTTGTATGAAATTGTGTTCAAGAATTGCAGATTAAATTATCTTGCTTCAATGCGAAAAAATGTTGCTAGACGATGGAATTTCTGTATCCACACCAATGAGACAAACACAATAGACACAGAATATGTCAGTGGTGTATTACAATTTTTTTTTAAATTATAAAACGAAATTTTGCCTCTCCAGAGAAATAGTTTTTATAGGCTATGTGAAAGTAAGGTATTTTATTTCTAGCCGAAAGACAAAATCAATAGAAATGTTTAAGATTTCGCTCAAGAAAATGAATGCCCCGTAAGCAAAATGTGTTTGAGGATTATTTCGACAGAGGTTTATCGATGAAATCTTACCTTTTGTTCTATGATTGAAATAAATGTTTAGATTGTTGAACTTGTTTTTGCTTCAATTTAACTTCGAGCGCCTGGCTTCCATTCAAAGAAGCCGTGGTTTGGGTTCCAGCACTGATTAATAACTATTAACTCCAGAAAAAAATCCAAATCCAATCTAAATTCTGAACGTTTCGCATTCAAACGTCCCAATCAAGTGATTGAGTAATACTTTCAGTGTGGAACGGTTTGTTACGCCATGCGTCTTCCAACGCACCAGGTAACGAATACCGGAAACAGTTTCTTGTAAAAATTAACCATTTTAGTGAAATTTCGACTGGTAAATGAGTCTTGAGTTCTTTAAAAATACTGAAACTGTTTAACTTCATACAGTCACGATTATAGAAAATAAAGTAAAAACTATAATCATTTTTAATGACCAAGCGTAGGCGCTGTGAGATCCTTGGATGTTTTTTTTTTTTGAAGATTTCACTTCGCACTGACATAAAATATGGGACGATAGATCTATGGAAAATGTGTTCAGGAAATTAGAACTGTATTTTATAGATTTTTCAGGTTTCCTTAAGTAAATTTGTCGTGAAATATACCATCAACAATTTTAAATTGGCTAAATTTCTTCAATAATTTTCTCTCTCTCTGTAAAATGCTGGAATCGATGCCCATGTTGTCTTCAAGAATATTTAAATTTTCCCGGAAATGTGGAAATCTTATAAAGATTGAATTTTATAAATGTTGACCATATTTTAGTTGAATGAGTATTAAAGTAATCAAAGATTTCAGTTGAAAACTATTCCCAAAATTTTGATGTTGAAATTTTTCCAAATGAGTTTTCATGTTTATGCTTTTGTTTATTCGATCATTTCATTCTAAAAAATAATAAAAACATTACAAAAACAAAATTCAATGTGTGACAAATGTTTTGAAATCAAAACCTGAGTAAGGTTTTATTGAATCCTTTTTTTTTGTTAAATTTATGCGCTAACCTTTTCCATGAAAAATTATTAATTAAAAAAAAGTATACTAATATTGTTTTGTGCTATAGTGGAATTTTTCTTTTAGATCGTTTTTATACGTAAAACTTTGCTTGTAAAATCTTTTCATGGCAAATAATTTTGTTGAGGGGTTCTTCTCGAATCTCAAAAAGTTTTAGTGAACAATTTATTTGAATTGCTAGGAGCAACTTAACTTATTGGTATCTTTTTGAGTTTGATGGAATTTGTTACTATTTTTCTCACGACATAAAAATTTTCACCCTAATTTGATTAAAAATTTTAAAACAATTTTTTCACTTCATACTTACTATCTCATAAAAAAAAATCTGCTGGTAATAATCTTTGTTATTTTCTTCTTCAGAAAATTTGAATTGGCTGACTTTTCGGTGAATTTGCATGGAGTTGTGGTTTTCACTTGGAAAATTTTTCAGAAGTTTCTGACAGATTTGTTTTATCGAATTGTAGTTTTCACGTGGAACCTTTTCTAGAAGTTTCTGATAGAATTTCTTCAATTAAAAGTTTTTCTTAGATTTTTTGGGATAGAAATTTTTCAGGAAATTGAAATAGTTGTGTATAATGTGAATCTTATTTCGTATTTAAAAAAAACTTGTTTAAAAAAAATTAACTCTTGGTTGAACTCTTGTTCGAAAGAAGCTTTTGAAATTACTTGAAAAATATAGTCATTGAATTGTTTGAATTTTTTCAGGGGGATAGTTTTTGCTTCATATTACTCCATGCTATTTTGGGTCAAACTTTTTTCATGGAAAAAAATTTGTAGTCATGAATCGTTTTTCTAACAAAATTTTCCCGTATTTTTATGTGGAATTTTTTTACAAAAATTTTGGAGCAATCTATTTTTTGTCACAGGGGTTTTTCAGACTTGATTGAGACTCGTTAAGCTGTGTTTACACGTCCCAGTGCGTAATTTTTTTTCCTAATGCGTGAACCACTCTCCGAGTGTTTCCGAGTGCATATGTGCACAATTCCACATTGGGAAATTTTGCTACACATTTCACCCGTTCTTTCTCGCGCGAGTTGAAAAATGAAAAATTAATCAATTGTTTGTGCCTGGGACAAATGCGTATTTCAACAAAACTTAAAAGATATTTTAGACAAAATATAATTTAATAAAATCATTTAGTTTTAAAACGCTGTATTTTTGATTGAACATTTTGTAATTTAATTTATATTTTCTAAATTTCAGAAGTTGAAGGACTTTCACAACTGAAAAACCGCAATCTTCCATGGAGTCCTTTATATTGTGTACTGCAACAAGATGAGCAAGCATTCACGGCATATTGTAGTGAGGAAATATCTGTAAGTGAAAATTTACGCATTACTTTATAAATTGAGAAAAAATTCAAAAACATTTTAATTCAAAGTAGAATTGTGCTAATTCTAAATTCAATAATTGTAAATTAACTTAATTCTGTATTTTCTCTACTAATTCTAAATACTAACATAACACTTTTGATATTTGCATGTCTGTATCTACTTTAAACAATTCGAAACAAAAATCTCGTACAGATTTTTCCTGCCACTCCAAATAAAGAGGTAAATCAGAAGTTATGAATGATATTGTTTGGATGTATTTTTTGGCGATAAATTTCGATTGTTATGTTTTATTTTTAATTTTTCATGTGATTTACGTTTTCATATTTTCATGCAAAATTTCGGTTATATATTTCTTTTATCAAATAGTAATAGTTTTGTAAATTTTAATTCAAAAACTTTATTTACTGAATTTCCTTTTTTTTTAAATTTATTTTTGAACCAGTTGGCAAACGTTTTTTTGAAAAATCTTGGATAGTCAGGCATGAAGTTCTAGTTCTTGAAATAAATAACTTTAATTTTCCTAATTAGATCATTTCAGTTTTCATGCGAAGCATTTCTCCGTCATTGCAGGTGCTTTCCAATGCTCATTTTCACAGTCAAATTGGTAATTTTTCCATTCAAATTAGTACTTTTACAAATGAAATAGGCGCTTTTTAATTATCAATAGACTTGGAAAAGTTCTAATTTGATTTGGAAAAGCACCAATTTTATTTGGGAAATCACTAAATTGATTCAGAAAATTATTGATTTTATTCGGAAAATGCCTAAATAGAAAGGAGAGTGCTAAATGTCAATGCTGTTGTTATTTTTGGTCAATTTTATAAGTTATGTGCAGTGTTTCCATCTCTTTTTGAATATTTGTTTAAATTTTTCTCTTCAAATTTATTGTTTGTTTTTGTTCAATATTTTTGAAGCATACTTCTTACTTAAATCTTGGCTGAATTTTTTTTTGTAATGACGCGGAAATGTGTTTTCGCTACGCATCGAATTTATTTTTTAAACTGAATAAATCTTCAAGCAATACTTTTATTTTATTTTTAATTTTTAATAGCGTTATTTGTAAACGAAGAATCTTATTAGTTGATTTTTAGAATGTAAGTGTTAAACTTTTATTTACTTACTTCAATTTAAATCAATTGTTTTCGGAATCGTCACTCTGTAGTGATTTTTTTAACAATTATTCGCAATATGTAATTCAATTTCTAAATATTTATTTTTCTGCTTCATAGAATATTTGATTTATGTGGGTGTCAAGTTTTGTTAAGTATTCTTTGTATTAATTTTGATTCTCTTTACCTTATTCATTGGCTTAGTTTAATTTTTTATGTTTCTCCTGCAATTTAGGTATGTTTCAAAGTAAAAAGGCTATTTAACGAATCATATTGGATATTTTCCAAATCAAATTAGTGCTTTTCCAAATCAAATTGGCGCTCTTTCAATATCAATTAGCTTAGAAAAGTTGGAATTTGATTTGGAAGAGCTGCAATTTTTTTTCATTATCAATATGCTTAGAAAAGTTCGAATTTGATTTGAAAGAGTTGCAATCTGATTCGGAAGATCAGCAAATTGATTCAGAAAATCACCAAATTGATTCAAAAAATCGCCAAATTGATTCAAAAAATCACCCAAATGATTCAGGAAACAACCAATTTTATACAGAAAACATCTAGATTGAAGGGGAAATGGTATAATTTAATGTAAAGGTAATGTCTCTAGTCTGTGGCAAATTCTTTAAAATATTTTTTTGTTCATTTTTATGAAGAAAAAAACAATTAAATTTAATTCCAGTATATTTTTTAATGTGTCATTACAGTTTTCGTCAATGAATTCGCCATGTTTATCTTCTATTTTAATTTTAATGAATATTGTAGCTATTAACTTCATTATCCTTCTGTAATGGTTATTTAGGATAATTTAATTTCCTTCTTTTGTGTTTTCTAGAATATTTAGTATTTTCTAATTGGTTTAGACTTTTTTCCAACTGATTTAGACATTTTTCCAAAACGTTTTGACCTTTTGCCAAATGATTTGTTTTTTCCCCAAAGCTTATAAACTTTTCACCAACAGATTTAAGCTTATAGTTAACCTCCAATATGTTGGTAAACCATAAGATTAAATCTGTTAGGGAATGGTTCATAAGTTTTGGGGATAACTACAAACCATTCATACAAAGCTCCAAATATTTTTGGAAAAATTTTAACAAGCAGAAAACATGACAACTTTAAAGGCTTTTACCTTGAAATTCGGGGGGTGTTCCAGTCTAATATTTAAAGGACTGAATTCCCTTAATGTTTCCTACTTATATGCTAACTTTAATTACGATCTGAGAGGACGAGGTCGTGCCATCTCATTGTAAGTCGACTGGGAAAGAGTTTAAACCATTTGGGGATTCTTTTTCATATTTAAGATTCTTTTATTAAAAAAGTGTTAATTTTTTAGGTTTTTTATTCAACATGTTTTTTTTTTAAAAATAATTGTCAAATTATATTTGATTTTTTTTAAGAATTTCTATAAATTTTCCTTCATTATTTTATCAATGTATAAAATTAAATCTTTGATATTATTCTCCAATTTTTCACACAGCTCACCGATATTTTATTCACTGAATTTCCACGAGTTCGATTGGATCGTGCCCGTCGACCGATCAAACCATTATGGGACGCACCACCGACCGTTACCGAAGAGCCCGAAGACTCGGATGGCTACCAAATGGATATCGCGTTGAATACAACGCTTAACAGTGATCTAGGTAAGTTTTCTACTGCCTGTATTTTAATCTGCATACGACATTAGATATAAGTACCGGTAAGCTAGCTGAATCACTTGACTCAAGTGAACTCTTTCACCTGTAAGAAAGTGTTGTCTAGACAATGTGACCATCGGCAACGTAGCCATCGTTGTCGTCGTGGTCATCATCATCATCAAAATCGTCGTGAAAATTCATTATGAAACACCCAACCATTTTGGCTTGAATGTGTGAGACCAGTGAATTCTTTTAACAATAGATGAATAAACTTGATGTCGCAGGGTAATTAAGTTATGTCTAACGGAGAAAATGGATTGAAAGAAATTAGAAAACTGGAAGGTAATATAGTGTTGAATACATGGATGGCGTAAGTGAAGCACGGTTAGAGGTGCCAGATGGGCTATAAAATCGCGAAATTCGAACTCAGTTTAAAATATGTCTAAATAAAATTTTAGAAAAAAGTTGGGATGAATATAGGTTGGACAGAAATTCCAAAGGATCGAAGTAAGCAAGTTCCTACTTGTCTCAAGTAACCTATGAAGTTTTATTGAACTCAATTTATATAGAAGCAAAACGCATTCATAAGAGGGTTTTCGCTTTCCAAAAAATAATACTGAACCAGAAGTTCCAAATACAAATCTGGCAGCTTTTTTCAAAGAATATTTTTTCCTAACACCAACGAAAATGAGTGATGGAAACCGAAGTGCATTAAAATTCATTTTCTGGAAATGCAATATTGAATCCTGTTTTCAAAATGCCCTTTTTTCGAACGGTTCTATGGGGTCTGAAAATATTTTTTTATTAATCATTTCGTCATACCACCAACCCTTGAAGACTATTTACAAATTCTTTGCTATTGTGCTTCACATTTTTCAAGCTAACCCAGCCGTTGTTGTACATTTTTACGTAATTTCCGGAAAAATTGTTGTGAACTCGAAAGTAATTCTGTTATCTTTGTTACATGTACTTAAACCTCTCCCTCTTTCCCTGCTCTATGCTTTAATAGTCATCATCATGGACATTTAATTATTTTCAAAATGTTGACATGTAATTGTTAATGCGGGTCATTTGTGACCAATTTTTTTCACCTGAAGTGTGTTTTGTAACAAAAGATAAAAGACACTTAGAAACATTTGAAACGCTATTTTTTTTGTTCACCTGTTCAACGTGAAGTTTTGGTCTGGTTTTTCAAAAATATGAAGATACAAGAGGTGATTAAATATAAGTGAAAATGTGTGAATTTTCAGGTGGTAATTAGTCAAATTTGCAGGTCCTCCGAAACAATGAAATTAACGAGCTGCCAAAGTTTTTGAGTGCTCTTTTACAATCGATAGATAGTCCAGTCGTTGATGGTAAAAATACGGTAGTATCTCCGGAATTTTTCGGTCAGCATGGATTTTTTTGAAAATTTGGAGTTGAGCTCGTCTTACCCTCCTCTATTTCAAAAATTATACATACAATATATGCTTAATGTGAGCTTTTTATTCTTTTTTTTTGGGTGAAAATTATCCCTTCTTGAGAAAAATTATAAACTCGTAGATTAAATTGTTTATTAAATTGAAATAGGACAAATAAAGATGAATTTTTGCTCTGGAACGTTAAATAAATCTGCCATGAAATGATTCAACTTTTGGAAGCCAACTCTTAGGGGTAGTTATATTAAGAAAATCGATATAAAAAATCATTTTTTATAGCTCAAAAATTTTTTAATAACTTATTTATTTGAAACCAAATATTCTTTAACAATTCATTATATAGTTTATTATTTATTGCATTTTTTGTCGTTGGGAGGTGGAAAATCTTCAAAAGATACCGATTTGTTCCTGCTTCTCGGCATTTCAACCCCTAATTACAAACCCTTCTAACAAAAATTGTGTAAATTATTGATGTAAGCATTTTTTAGCTTAAAATCGTCCAAGTAAACAAAATAAATGTTATCAAAAATTCTGATGTAAAGTACTTGGAATGATCTATTGCTAATTCTTAAAAACCACCCTTTTTGGAATAATATTGCAACGAGATTAGAAACAAATTATTTTTGAACAACTTGAAACGTTTTAATAATGTATCTGTATGAAACAAAAATCCTTTAACGATGTATTATGTATATGCATACACTCATCCAATCATTAGAATATGTGAATGTGTTCTAATAAATACTCTAAACTGCTCCAAAATAGATGAGAATAAAAATAGTTTTTTAAATCATCATTTCCTTAATTCTGCAGCTATCAAATCGCTTAAAAACCCATTTTACAGGAAATTTCAAGGATTATAAATTTATACGTCTAAAGTGAAGATTTAAACATTTTCATCGAAGAAACAGGACTAAGATAGATATTTAAGTAGAAAGTTATATTGCGCAGTGAAGATATAAATTTGAAGCGAAAATACGGGTGGGAAGTACATATACAGATTCCAGGTGAAAATTGAGATATACGTCGAGGATAAGACCTGAGCATAGATGCAGATTTAGACCAAAGATACATATATTATATTTAAAACTCCCAGCGAAGATGTAAATCTGAAGTCGAGATAGAACACCGAAGAAAATATACAAATTTTAAGCTAATCCACACATTGTAGTGTAGCGAAGTTCCTCACCCCTTTCTTGCCTTTTTATTTTTGACCTTTCTCTTACATTTTCCATTTTCATTTCGTGAACTTCTCACCAACGGGCAAGCGGCAACCCTGTACGCTATCATCAACGTACTTGCAAATCAGGTATAAATTGTTGCAGGCAATGCAATGCGACCAGTTGGTCTTGTATGTATTTGTACCGATATGCCTTTGTGCGACAGGAAAAAGGGCAATGGGATAGAGGACAGTCGGGGATTGGTCATCAGCGCAAGTATTCATAGGGAGTTTTACGCTCAAAAATTTTGGATATTGTTTTCCCAAAGTTGCTGATTGTACACTTTTTTCCTAAGGAAGCTTCAGTGAAAATTTATTACTGCAAAATTTAGCTCTTTAATACAGCCTTGTCAGGCGTAAACGTTGAGAACGAGGAAAAATAGTGATTTTTCAAACACCAAGAAAACGTATTTTTCCTTTCTTCTTTATTTTTTGAGATATTTTTTTTAAAAAGAAACAAATATTTGAAAAAGTAAAAAAAAAATTTTTAAGCAAAATAAGGTTTTATTCGAAATTTCGCATTTTAAATCAGCGAGACCAGAATCTATTCTCAGGATATTAGCAAGTAATTTTATTTTTACGATAATGCCATGGGGTTTCGTTATTGACTTTTTATCTGAAAATTAATACGAAAACTTTGTTTTGAACCTAACTTCGTTATATTTTCGTCTAACGGCTTTTATCCGTGTTCATTTTAAGATGGGGAGGAGGGGGGGTTCAGGTTAATTCGTACAAATAAAGGAGTCTCTTTATTAAAACCAATGGTACATTAAAGTATGATATTCGAAGAAGAATATTGTACAAAATTTTCACGAAGAAATATTAAAAAATACGACAATGCCAGCAATTATTCGGACGTGTTTCCAAAAATAGTAGAATTGCGATGCCCCTCATAACTTGGTGCTGGATCATCTTAGATCAAAAAATCGAAGTTCATTCGTTAGATAATAGTTTTCCTCAGGTAACGCTGGGAGCGTTTTTTAAAATTTCAATTTTTCACTTTTTTGGAACACATTGAAGGGAAAAACGCGATTTTTTGCGAAAAAAATCGGCTAATTTGTTATTGTAAAACAAAAATTATTAACAAATTTGGAAAAAGCTCTGCAGCGTTACGTTGTAAATCATGTACAGAAATAGTGTTCAAAATTTCAAAAGAATCGGTGCAATAGTTTTGAAGTTATGAGGGGCATCGACTTTGAAAACATGAGTTGTGGGGGAAACGCTTTAAAGTTTTGAACACTAAAAAATATGGTAGAAAACGTTCAGAAGCGAATTTTATCGGCTTACCTCACGCTTGACTTGAAATTTTGACACAATATTCTTGAGATATTATGCATTCAGTTAAAAAAATGTAAAAAAAATGCAAGAAAAAAATTAAAACCCTCCTTAAAGATGCTTTCAGACACTTTCAGAAAAGTTCGGTGTATTTACCGCAAAAAATGTACCATTTTCCCGTAATTTTATGTTGAAAAGGTTTAATATCAGTTTTCACAGAATATGTACCTAAGCAAATAAAAATATAAAGATTTCTCTTTGTCATTAAGTATACTTTTTTTCTTATGTTTTTTTAAAGATAAAACACATAGTTTTTTAATTATTCGAGAAAAACCGTTCTTGTTGAAATTCCGCCATTTTTGATCACAAATGTCGCAAAAGTATTGATTGTACGAAAAATTTTCATAGAATTTTTTTTGACTCCTTAATTGATTTCTGCATCCCTCAGTCCAAATTCTGGAAACAAAAAAACCTGCGTTTCGTGTACAAGTTGTGTTAGCAGAGTTACGAACCAAGCAAAAAATAGTGCTCGTATTTGCTTAATATAAACATGGAGGTCCAAAACATAAAAATATGTAGAATAGGTCCTTGTTATTAACATGTTGACTCCCAAAGTGGTCACAGTTTTGTAAATCGATGCTCTCATATTGACCCTTTGGAATATTCTCACATTCAATGTGTTAAATAGCTGTTTTTTTCTGCTACTAGCCCAATTTGCTTGGCATCTGCTTGTCTTTTTGATCCCGTAACACTTTCAACAACTAAACAAAATCAACTGGAGCATCATCATCATCACCACTAGCATTACCACGAACAGCAACAAGAAACTAAACATTTTATTGACCACAAAATGCAATCAAATATGCAGTACATGTCCATTAAGAAAACTGTTAGGCTGCTATTAGCGAATCATGAAAATATTATTATTAATCATAATAAAAATATATGCCAATCGTTCATATGAGATTTTAATTAATTTTCCGTCCATATAAATACATAATGTTCCTTGGAAACATTTGCCACGGCCGACGAAATTAGGCGCCATGTAAGAATAATAAATTGATCTAGTGTGCAAGAAGTGATGATGAAATTCGATGGTCCAAAGATGGTTATTCTGGGTTGATTGAATTTTCAATAAATCGACGTGGGTAATTAATCAAAGAATGATTACTTGCGTATTTTACGAACTAATATGCGTAACGATTTTCCGAGCAATTTACTATGATTTCGAAAAGAGGAGTGTTTCATGTGTTAATTTGATGATGATTTGTAGTGAATTGATGAGTGAAACATCATAATTATGGTTGATTTGAAGATGATATAAGATTTTTAATCAAAAATCGAATTATTTTTTACTATTCAAGGCTAGCAGCTATCATGGCAAACATGAGGGTCATTTCGAATCTCTCATCGTTTTGTCCTAATTTTTCAATCGGAATTTCTCACAATAAAGGTTTACTGGCCGGAAAAGTCAGATTTTAGTTTTAAACGATAAAACTTGTCGAAATCACTCTTTCTTTTTTCCAAAATTGATTAAATAAATTTTAATTTTATTAAAAATATTGTTATCAAGTTTTTTGATCTTTCTCTGTTTACGTTCCGAGCATAATAATAAATACAAAAATGACATAAGGTCAGAATACTGCGCCACGTAGCTTCCATCATATTAACCAACCCGAACTGTGTGATCCGGTGGCGGGTTGCACCAAGAATGTAAGATCCTTTTCCTTCGGAAAAAGTGTACAATCAACAAATTTGGGTAAAGAATATCCAAAAATTTTGAGTGTAAAACTCTCTGTAAATACTCGCGCTGATGATCAATCCCTGACTCCCTTCGATCCCATTGCACTTTCTGTCGCTTAGAGGCATATCGGTACAAATATATATAAGACCAGATTAAGTCCTGATTTAACGTGTTTTCCCCGAAATGATCTTAAGCCAGAGTTACGAAAAAGCTCGCATCAAAACCCCCATAAATGTACTATACAGTAGTCCATAACTAAATATGAGTACTGTTTTTCCGAGTACATGTTCCAGATCTCATCCAAAGCTTGCCTGGAGTTCTTCATAATCCTTGGTGAGAATTTGGATCTATCATCATCCTTAGCGCTTTTTGGGTAACGGCAACCATATTGTAAACGCAACAGCACGCCAATGCACCACAATACAGAAGGGTTGCCGAGTAAATCCGGTCCCAAACTGTATTAAAATGTACCCGCTAATAGTCGTACAACCATAGCCCACAAGTTTCAACCTCCACAGGTTCCTCCCCGACACCGGTAGGGACAATTCCCTAAGGTCCCGGATTCCTTGGTACCAGTATACCCCTGGTAAGGTTTCAAGGAAGCACAGACACAACCTCTTCAATTGAGCCACATTGCAAAGCTCCGGACTGATTGCCGTATTTTAGGGCTTATCATCATTTCGCAATATGCCACCCTATTCTTCGTCACACGTTTACCTCAGCATCCTGTTGTAAGGATGTTGTTCTGAGGATCGTTCAGAATCCCTGCTCCTTTACACTGGCTTGGGACAATTCTGAGAAGGAAAGCGGAGTTACATACACGACCAACTGGCAGATCGAGCGATGCACTCTCTGTCAGGATTTTGGCCGCATTCCATTGCCTGCATCAGTATATGCCGATTTGCAAGCACGCTGATAAAGGGTTGCCGCTTGCCCGTTGATGAGAGATTTGCAAAAAAAGGAAATTTTAGAGAAAAGGAAAAGTCAAAAATGAAAAGCCATGTGTTAGCGTTTTTCCCTTAAATCTGGACCTTTGTAAAGATTTTTTTCCTTTCTCTTGAATTTGTATCTTCACTTTATAGCCTAATGAATCAAGACATTTGACGTCGCAAAAAATATAAAACGAAAGAAATTTCAAACCTAGGTAGTTGAAAGGGTTAGCTTTAAGATAAATCAATCTTTACACTACTAGGTATGCAATTTTCCGGAAAATCGTTGAGTAAAAAAAAATTTCTTAATTTTTTTCACTATAATTGTTTAAATAATGAAAATACACAAAAATGTTCAATGTAAAATTTATAGCTGATGAATTTATCTATAAGTTTTTCTGTAAAGAAATTATTTCCAGAGGTACGATTAATTTTATTAGAGGTCAATTGATGGGTGCACGTACAGTAAATCGATTTTTTTCCGCGTGAATCAATAAAAGTCGCAAATCGCTAATATTGCCACGAAAAATGTAAATTTAAAACAACATTCTAGATACATAAATTAACTACAATATTCATAAAAAATTCTTGCGTTTATACGGCACAAATAAAGAATGAGACTCTAAACATATGGAGATTTCGTTGCGAGCGTTTAAAAAATTTGTGTGTATCTCAAAAAAATTCACAAAAATTACGTGTTACATGTAGGATGTTCGCGCGAACCTGGGGGATGTTCACGCGAACCTGGGGGATGTTCACGCGAACCTGGGGGATGTTCACGCGAACCTGGGGGATGTTCGCGCTAACCTGTAGGATGTTCGCGTGAACCTGCAGGATGTTCCTGCGAACCTGGGGGATGTTCGCGAAAACATGGGGAATGTTCGCGCGAACCTGGGGGATGTTCGCGCGAACCTGCAGGATGTTCCTGCGAACCTGGGGGATGTTCGCGAAAACATGGGGAATGTTCGCGCGAACCTGGGGGATGTTCGCGCGAACCTGGGAGATAGAAGATACAGATCCAAATTTAGTACAAGTTTAAAATTCTTGCAATTTCTTTGGGAATTCGATTCGGACAACAGATTATTTGCTTCACGATAAATTAGACTATAACACACTTTTCAGTTGTAGACACAATCAGAACTATTTTCGATATACATTAAAAGTAAAGTGAGAGTATAATTTTCCGATAAAAATGAAAACAATGTCATTTTCGATCACATCCAGCATTTTCCCATCAAATTTTAAATCGGTAATTTTAGTGTCGCTAAAAATATTGATTAAACCACAACCTTTAAAATATTGTATATTAAATAATTTAATTTTAATTGTTTTGATTGTTTAATAGCAAACCATTGTTAAAAAAATAACTTTCTAGAAAAATTTATATATTGGTAAAAATTCAAAATAACTTTGTAGATACATCTTTGTACTGCAACTTTTATATGAAATATTTTTTTCTAAATTGTTGAAATGTAATTGTTTAAACTCCACTAAAAACCTTCAAAAATGATGATATTCTGAAAAGCAAATACAGATATCGAAATAAATTTCAGATAAACTTTGTGGTCAAATTCAACAGCTACAAACTTCAATTTGAACATTTTTTGTATTTTCGTTATTCACATATTTATAATAAAAAAACCTTAAAAACATTTCACTCAGCGATTTTCCGGAAAATTCCATACCTATCATATGGTGCCATTGTAAAGATTTTTTTTTTATCTTAAAGTTATACACTTAAATTTTCTACCTTTTGTAATTTTTGCGAGATTTTTAGGAAAATTATGTGTACTTTTACTATACTTTTAATCTATATCTTTGCTTCAAAGTTAATTCTTCAACTGGATATCTTTTACTTGGCTTAAAACTTTTATGGTACGTAAAATTTATCGAAACGAAATTTCCGTTCGAATCGTTGGCACGCCGAGTGTAAGCCGCATTAGTGCGTGGAAAAACCATAACAGAGAGACATCACTTTTTCCACCTACAAAACAAAAACATGTTCTTGCAATTTTCTCTGCTTTTCTTGAACATTTTCTCAATAATTTTCCCGGCCCCTTCGAGGAGAGTTTCGCCTGCATGCCGGTTCAACATGCTTTCGCATAAAGTTTTCCACATGAACAAGCATATGTGCAGAGCAGTGCCGAGTTGTTAACATGCTGGGAAACGCACTGGCAGTGTATGGAAAACTCAGCAGATTGAAGAGGGGACCGAGTATGAGCCGCGCCGCTCCACAGTTCAATGGGGGGACACAGCTGGCGAGCCTGGCTGCGAGCATGCTTTTAGTTGGATTTGCGACCTCGGTAGTGTTTGTTGTGTAGCGTCAACTTGTGTAGTGCCAACTTGTGTACCGGTGAAAATTCACTATATTTGCATGTGAATTTCGCGCGAAGATATTTTTACCGGACAGGTGAATATGCATATGAGTGGATGCCAGGTGTACGGTAGCTCATATGAGTGAGTCTTTTGTACGCAAACGGATGGAATTTTCGCCGGTTTGAATAGAGAATAGTGTTGATGCGTGTTCAAGTGGAAATTCAAAGTGCGTTACGCATGACTCCTACACGTATGTGAATGCTTGGCTCCCCAAATTTGGGTGTAACTTGCGGTAGTGTTGCCGCATAATCATTCGAAACGGTAGAATGCATCGTTGCACATACGCGCGTGGGTGCAATCCGGTCAATATCAAGTGCACTGTTGTTATGTGGATTAGAAACCTCAAGTACCTACCACTTTAGGATCCTTCATAAGAAGTATGCGATCATTCGAATGCCATCAGTCCGACATAATAGATGGTCCAATCCACCCAAATAAGTGTGTTGTATCTTTTCCGTTCAGCTACGCCACGCACAGTATCTGTGCTAGAATCTTTTTAGTGATGGCGTTTTTTCCGGGCTTTTCTCTAAACCTTAAAATGGAAGTACCAGTTTGGTATGCTTCAAATCGGTGGCGTCGTGCTTGCGGAGGAGTTTACGACAAAATTGATGCCAAGCAGCGGAAAGAACACCCAACATTGATGGAACCCTTATATAGTGTATTCCAGATTGGGATCAGATCTGTCGAACATCTGGTTGATGGTGATCCGTGATCCGTCATTGTGGGATAGACAGACAGACAGATGATGATCTAAGTGGTTATGATCCAGTAGTCATTGGGTTAATTCATTTTAATTGAAGCGAAAGATTCGAAGATGGGCTTGGTAAGGAGGTTCTGGGGAGTTCTCTTCGAAGATGCACACATTAGGTGGAGTTCATTAGAAGGGAATCGACTACCCTGGAAGAGTCTAATGGATTTGTGATGAATTTTTGATTGCCTAGAACCCTTAAAATTTCTTCAGCTTAAGCACTGTGTATATTAATGGAAACAAATAACAAAACCAAGTGTTTGGTGCTGTTTGGATCTGATTTATTTTCAAAAATATAATATATGGAATATGGCCCACTTTTTTCCCTCCTGCCGATCCTGCCGATCCTGCCAAAAGGCATAAAGTTTATTCTCTATTACAAACTTTATGCGTGTTGGCATAGCATCAATCAAGAATCGGCAGTTTTTTTTAATCACTGTGGAACCATATCTTGACTAGGGCACCTACCATCTTTTTTTTGCCCAGAGATGACCTCAGAAACATTAATAAATGCTCTATGGTGTTGAGATCGGATAACTTCCCAGGCCAATCTAGTATCTAAATTTGTTGGTCTTGTAATTTTTTTTGGCATTCTGAAGTTTTGGCAAGAGGTCAAGTCATGTTGAAATCACAATCTGGAACCGTGGCTAGTTCTGGAAGAACTATGGTTCCAAGGACTTGTATAAACTTTTCGGTATTCATTATTCCATCGAATTGGGGAAAGAGACAAAGGTCCATTATACTAAAAGCAACCCCAAATTGTATTTTTAACAGGATGTTTCAAATGTTAAGCGATGTGCTTTCGAGGGATTTTGTTTTTTCATTGGAACTTATTTTCACAAAATGGATTCGTTTTTTTCTGCACAATAAAATGAGTTTCATCGGAAAAATACCCTTCCTCACTCTGTCACACCGTAATGGAGTTTTTTTATTCCATGGAAGTCCGGATTTCATCATTTTGTTCGTTAAAAAGTGCTTCTTTTGTGAACGTGGAGTGCGTTTTCCAGGATCAAGCAATCTTCACCTCATTTTTGATTCGTGAATGGAAACCTAAAAAAAATCAGTTCTTTTTTAAAATCGTAGCTAGTTTTAATTGGATCCTGCTTACTTATTTTCCATAGAAATGCGTGATCCCATTTCCAAGTTTGTTCTTCCGACCGAAGTTTTCAAAACGCAAAAGCAGGAGAACACCAGCTTCTTTCTTCAACCTCACGATGTAAATTCCTATCAAACTAACATCATAAACCACAGCTATCTCCTAAAGTATCTTTATAGTATGCTTCTTCAATGGTACTATCTTCCTGGTTTGGGAGGGAGGGGTGGTATGGTATATCCATGTTAATAAGAGTATACTAAGTCTAATAACACGTAGAAACACCTGAAAACCCAAAAAACTAATGTTCACAATATGGTAGAATCTTAAGTGATAAATCTTTTTTGTTTTCCTCCTCTTTTGTTCATTGCTGGCTGCGATTGCCAAAAGAGAAAAATAACCTAATAGTCACTGTCGAGTGACTTTTTTCTTTCTAAATGTGTGAAATTACTCCAGTATTATGCTTGTTTCAATTATTATGTACATACAGTATTGTACCATAAACAATTTTCTTTTATAGGATTTTTAATTGGAAGAGTCGGTAATCAATTCAAATATATATTCCTCACGTTTTTTCTGGTATAATTGTCGCCTGTTTTTAAACATATTCAAAATTCTAAAGTTGTTTTTTAAAACAATTTCCTGTTGCTACTTTTGTTATGAACTATCTTTCAAAATTTATGAATCATTCCGAAAATCTACGAATATTTTGAGTACAAATATTCATGCCGAATTTCACACGAATCGCACCATTGCTACAAATTTCGGAAGAGGTGAAAATTGCTAGTTATTATTTAAATGAGAAGTTTGTGATGGCGTCAAATGCAAACTGAGCTTGATCATATTTTTATTAAAGGAAAATATGGTTACCAGACCAAATTGAACCTTTTGATTGTCTTACGCACTATCCCGACAAAGACATTTTTTATGCTATTGAATTGGCTCCCGACGGAGCTCCTTGCGAGACATCAGGCCAAGTGCTCTGCGATTCGATGGCAAGAGGGAAATATTGGCCACTCCACCATAATTCGGAGGGATGGGCCGACGCTAGGGGAAGTAGTCCTCGCGTCCCCGATTCCCTGCTTTCACCATGGTTTCCACTCAGTTATCCTAAGCAAGGATGACTGGGCCATAGAAGGAGGTGTGTTACGACTATATTTTTCGCAATGTTTTCCACTACACCGCAACCGACCCTGGCCACGGTTTGGGCAATCCCACCTGGCTTCACCCGCGAAGAGGGGATGCAGGAGTTGGTCGACATCTACACTGATGGCTCCAAAATGGATGAAAAAGTTGGCTGTGGTGTTTTCTCAGAACAGCTATGCCTGAAATTATCCTTCCGGCTTCCAGACTACTGCAGTGTTTTTCAGGCAGAGGTCATTGCGATTTACAAGGCAGTAGACTGGCTGAAAAATCAGAAAATTTCCACAAGAAACCTGGATATGTTCTCTGACAGCCAAGCTGCTATCCAAGAATTATCCAACGTAAACACCTCATTCATGATTGTAATGGAATGCCGTACACAACTGAACGTGATGTAACTTCACTGTGAAGTGATTCTTTGCTGGGTACCGGGACATAGTGATATACCGGGAAACTGCAAAGCGGATGCCTTAGCGAGAGCTGGCACTGAGCTCCAGGAGTATACACTCACACCCCAAGTCGGCCATCCTCTAGCTTCCATAAAGCTGGGATTTAGGCAGCATTACATGAACGCTGCAAATAGTTGCTGGTTGCTGGTTGCTGGTTGCTGGAGGAAACCTGCAGGACAACCAGGCAAACTTGGCGCGCATTGAGTCCCAGACGCATCAAGCAGCTTCTAAACACGAGTCGTGAAACCTTGAGTTCTATCGTGTCCATACTGACGGGGCACTGTCTAATTGGCAGACACGCAGAAACGTTGGGCGTTCCCTTCAACGATTTCTGCCGGAATTGCAGATCGGAAGAAGAGAAAGAGACGATTCAACATTTTCTGTGCGAATGCCCAGCACTGTCCAGGAAACGCATGAAAACCTTAGGCTCACCCTTCCTGGACAGCTTCACGGAAGTAGCTGATTTAAATATCAGCTGCATACTCGGCGTCATAAGAGAATCGAAAAGGTTTTCGTCTAGCGCCGCCCTTATCTTTTTGTGGGATCACAATGGGATCGTGGTCTAAATGAGCCATCTTTTGATAAAGAGGGCTGCCACTACAACCAACTAACCATTGCCTTTTGAAGGCAATGCTTCAAGTTGTCTCGGTCTAACGGCTACGTCCTTGATTTGCTATATACTAAGTCTTCTTAGCGTTTGCGTGGCAAACTTAGTTGGACGCTGTTAGCTCTTTGTCCTTTTATGATGCACCTGGGGACAGTTTTGTGTTGAAGCAACTCAAATTGAAAATAGTCTGCTCTTCTTAGAACATTTAATTTGGCAAATAAGGTAAATTCTCACAATTTATTTAATTTTTCGCCATCATCAAAAATCAACATGTAATCCTCAACTTTGACGATAATATTGTTTGCTTACTGTCAAAACTACAGCAAAATTTGACAGCTAAAATATCTATGCCTTTAAAAACACCCTCTAGATTCTCAGACCTTTATTAACTTCCCAGTATATGGGAAGTTCTTGTAATCGCCTCGAAAATCGAAATTGAAATTTTCAACTTTTCTTTACGTTTTGAGGTCTATAGAGTATATATAAAGTGTTTTTAGAAAGAAGTATGTATGTGTGTGTGTGTATGTACGTACGTACGTACGTACGTACGTGCGTTCGCAGGCAGTTTTTCTACGAGCATAACTCACGTAAACAAAGTCGTATCGACTTCGTTGAGGTGTCTTTGCAATCTTAAGAGTTGATTAGTTTTTGGAAAACTTCGGTCGGGGGGGTTTGCTGTTTTCACCCCTTGAAGGTCAACCATGTTATGCGCTATATCTCACGAACCAAACATCTCATTTTCAATATTAAGGTGTCAATCGACGCGTTTTAACATTTTTATGATTCTGTCAAATGTTTAAAAAAATTCTTGGAGCCGTTTTTTAATTTTTTTAAAAAAGTGCAAAAAATTAGGTTTTTTTCAAAAACACAAAATTTTTAACCTGATTTTCAAAGCTAAGTAATCAATGTTTATATAATTTATATACTCCAAATAGTTTTTGTGAAAAAACCAGCAAATTTTTTTTTCATGATTACGAAAAAAATTAAATAAAAAATAAAAAATCATTAAACGTTCAAGGTCATTTACGTCATTCATTATATCTCGAGAACCAAATATAATCTTCCGATCATTAAGGTGTCAATCGACGCGTATTATCATATTTATGATTTTTTTTATTTTAAAAAAATCGTTAAAGCGTTTTTTTTGATTTATTAAAAAAAATTGGAAAAGTAGTGTTTTTTTCATAAAAAAATCATTTTTAACCTGATTTGCACATCGTATTAATAAATGTTTATAGAATTTGTAAACTTTTATCAATTTTTGTAGAGAAACCAGCAAAAACTTTTCTCATGAATACAAAAAAAATTAAATTAAAAATATAAAATCATTCAAAGTCACCATATAAAAAGGGTTCATTCGAATCATTATACTTTAAATCTCTTATTCTAAAGACATTTTTGTATAGTCAATCAAAGTTTATTAATATTTGCAAAATTTGAGCAGATTTTCAATAGTCTTCACAGCACCATGTTTTAACTTTAATTAAAAAAACTGCTTTGTAACCTGTCCCCCCTCCGATTGATCCGTGTGAATAATCAATCAAACCAATCCACGAAAATCTTTACGTAATCAATTGACGCTCGCGTAGATGTTATGATTAATATTAAGTCATTCCAATAACTTTTACGAGAAGTACATTTATTATTAAAAGTATTATTATTTCCATAATTATTATTGTGTTTAATATGTTTAATATCTACATATGTAGATATTACTGGGAAGTTGACCGTGTGGACCTCATGGGTCGCACCTCACGGCTTGTTTTTAGTATCATTGAGCGCTGTCGCAAGTGCTTCTACTGTGTATTTTTATCATATTTGACTCCGATTGTTTCTCACAGTTCTGAAAGTTTGTTTGGACTAATAAATAAATTTTAATAATTTGATCCCTTCGGAGAAATATTGAAATTTGACGCTTTCATCGTAGTAACAATCCCATTCATAAACCTTATCCATGACACAAACCATATAATAGTTTTTATACGTTACTAAACTTATCAAATATGCTCCGATTTGCATGCAATTTTCTACGAACGTGCAGTCAACTTGAACAAATAATGACATATTTTGAGCATTTTGATTTGATATTGATATTCAAAGCTCGAAATATGTCCCAAAAAAGTGAGTTTGGCCTTTAGAAATAAATTCGAATGAGTAACTCAACATTGGAGTTTATTTCAAAAGCCCAATTTCACATGTTTCGGGACATATTTCGAGCCGTGAGTATCTCCACGATTATGTATTGAGTATCTAACAGCAACAATCTAATTAAGTTCAACCGGAAGATGTTAGCGGTATCCGGATAATTTATTGTAGTATCTTATCCATTTTAATTCCACCTAGAAGAAATAGCCCTCATTCATCCACTTAAAGTCACTCATTAGTTCATCTTGATAAGCACCAAAAAAAATCGTTTATCTATTCGTTCACTTCTATTTGTTCATCGGATATCACAAAGCCAATTAATTATCACGGGAATATCAATTAGCGGTTTCCACGTTGTTCTCGTCATCATTCTTCAAAACTACCAAAACTTGTTTCTTCTCAGAACCGTTTGATTTTTTTTCAAATAATTCTGCACCAAGAACAAATACCAACAACCTTGACTGTTGGTTGGCATCAATCTTTTTTCTTTGCTCTCAATTTTTCCTGTACAATTTCTTGTTCACTGTTCTTAACCATAAGATATTTCTTTGCTGCTATTTTGTTTGCATTCAATAATTCTTGGTGTTTTCGTTTCTGAAAAGTTTATTTTCAATTTTTTACGCGATCAAAAAGTGAAAAAAGAAATGCAATTTACAACACAATCCGGAAACATTGTATGGTTAAGATTTTTGTTGTTTGTATTCTTTCGTGGTAAGTTTTCCCGGATAGGAACCTTCCTTTCTGTTATGTTTTTTCGCATTCAATTCGTGGTTTATTTTCACTACGTCAACGAAACGAATCAATCCACCATATAACCTGGATGTGTGTGGTTTTCATGAACATAATGATTTCTTTTAAACACACAATATCTTTTATCTTTTATTGTTGTTGATGCCCGTTAATCTGCGGTTAGCTCGGTTGTGAGGGTGGAAGGTGTTTTTAGTGTCTTGAATGTCTGTTGCAAATTGAGAGATTCGGACAAAACGATGAAGAATTCGATTTCAAAGCGATTATGTTACAAGACCCGGCAAAAAGATAGAAAGATACAAACGTATCTTTTTCGTCTTTTGACTTGAATTTGGATGTTGTACTATTGAAAATTTAACTCACTTGTTCCGACACTTGCATAGAACCAAAAAGTTTCCTTAAAACCACAAATATCGAGCAGAAAGCAACCTAAATTGGCATAAAATATTGTCTGTCGGCCAGCGAGACCGCAAAATGAAATTCTTGAGAACGAAATATGAAGTCCAAGAATGTATGTCCGTGAATCTCAAAGCGTAATCATCAACTTTCCTTTATAAAATTTTCCTAGAGAACCAACTTGCATTGTTTCAATCACATGAAAATTTCGAAGAGATCTCAGAAAAGCGTGGAAAAGAAAATACATTCATTTGTAGCTGATTCTAGTTCGTGGTGTTATTTTTTCCACTATAATATTCGTTGTGTTACATGAAGCTTTGCTTTGGATCTATTCATGCATATCATGTTGAAATACATGAGTATGCTTGCTGTACGTAATTCAGGAAGTGGTTTTCTCTTTGAAAATCCCAATAAAGATATGTGTTGGTATTGGGTATTTGGTCTACATTTAATTTTCCATAAATTTTGACACGATTTTACAAAATAATGTTTTTCGTTTTAATATGTCCGAACACACAAATTGCCCTCACAAAGCTTTGTGAACAGATAAATCTATCTTTAGATTTTATCTTTGGTTGAAACTATTCGACGACGACAGATTGCATTTAAGGCTTTTCTCTTTAAAAATGAAATTTATGTGTGATGATTCTTAAGTGAAATGGAAGCTAATGGCAATGCTGATTGACTATGGTCTTAACTTTCAGAAATTGGAAATTTAGGGAAAACAACAACAAAAATTCTTTTATTTGATGGTAGATAGGATAAAAAAGACATTGAATTTGTGTCTATTTGAATAGTAAATGTTTAAATGTTCATTTAATGGTTTTATTTCGAAGAAAAGTATTTTCTACTCTGAGATTGGTAATCGGTAGCAGAAAAACTGTTTTATATCAAAAAATAAGTTCTAAACGTTTTAGTTTAAGAATCTAAGCACCTCTTGTCCATTTCATTATATAATTCCAAGAATTTCATTGAAAGATGAACCGATTTTTGTTTGTGCTTTCGTGAATGTAAGATACAATTCTGTCTATCCAAACGTGATCTCTTTTCACATTAAAAAGAGGTCAAATTTTGCCTTCTTTGCCAGTATTTTAAGTTCATATTCGCGAAACATGATAAGCCTAATATTTTTATATTTGACAGCATTTTAATATTTATAATTCTTTACAAATAGCTAAACTGTTTGGAATTTTTTGAGGCACATAAAGTGTCATGAAGAGAATAGAATTTATCAATCTATGTAGTGGCTTAGTTAGGCTCACCACTCACTGCCAGTTAAGATGTTTAAAAAAGCCTGAAATAATTTTCATCCGTGGTGAGAATTACTCAAGACAAAGGTAAACTTCCTGGAATAACAATAGATACCCACCATTAGTTTCTATAGTTGAAAATAGGAAACCACCTTAAAATGGAGATTGAACTATATTTTTGGATTATATTGGATTTGGAAATATTCTTGTATTTGGAAATTTTTTACATTTAAGACGAATAACAGCGAATCCGTAAATACTCCATAAAAAGAAGCAATTTGGGAATAACGAAAAGGATTGGGGGATGCTTGTTAATTCCAAAATGCGTGGTGATGATTGAAGCGATGAAGGTCATAGTCAATAAGGATGTCAGAAAAGACAGCACGGAGCAATGAGCCTTATTTCATGTATCTTGGCCACGGTAGCCATGTTGAGATGAATACCCCTGCCTAAAGAGAGTCCGCTGTGAATCTTAACATGTCGACCCATCCATCCACATTCATCCCAAACATCAATCCTGAGTAAGAAGTTTTAAGCGAATTCAGCCTTGTACAAACAAGACTCATTGCCAGCAACAGCGTGGGCGGCAACTTCTTCATCTCTAGTTTTGGGGTTGGCTAGTAAAATTTCACGACTCCTGCTGTGACAGAATAAATCAATCAAAATAAAACAAGAAATTCTCATTTACTGGGAATTCAATAAATCTGACTGATCAGATTGCAAGTGCTAAATGCCTTGACATTGTCTGACCAAGTTGCGAATTCACCATGCGAGAAAGAGTGCGTCCAGGAATGATGCATTGCGATGAAATTACCTGTAGACGAATTCAGATTTCAATCACCCTCCGAAAAACGTCAAACAACAAAACGTTATCATTAAAGGTTGTAATTGTAGGGGGGTGGCTGGAACCGCTCGTTTTTTGTCATGACAGGAAAGGTCACAGTTGAGTGGAGATCGAAAGAAATAACTTTGGCGTTAAAATTAATCCATTTAACGAATACGACTACAAGTTTGCATATCGAAAATAATAAGGTTGGCAAATAGCTTCTGAACGCATATATGATAAGGTGGATGAAATCACCAGAATGCCTTTGATCAACCGATAGAATACGAAAAGGATCTCTTGGGAACGTTTTATTTTGCAGGTCATAACACGGTGTCACGAATCCAGCTAAAGTGGAAGCTAGGAGTAAGGAAATATATCCGTGTACGAGGAAGTCGTGGTAGGAGAAGCGACAATAGGCTTTGGTGCCGCATTAGTTATGGGAGACGTTTGGTTTTTGGTGTTGATTGCGTCAGGATCGTAAGCCATTGACAAATATGTGCAGTCTTTTAATTGATCATTATTGTGTACAATTGCAAAGGAGTACGTTTCCTCTTTCTATTCCATTACATTCCGCTTATTTATAAAAACGATCAGAAAGCCTCTAAAAAAGGAAAGGAGGAAGGCAGATTAGTAAATTTTTTATTAAGTTTCTTCCAGCATACTTGAAGATCCTTTGTATTTTGCCCCACTTGATCGCGAAGAAAAAATCTGCTTTGCATACGCATGTTTCCCGCACCGTTGATAACGGAGGGCATATTGGCATTCATGATGCGGACTCGCACGTGTTAGACTACGGAAAGATAGCCCCAAGCAGCGTCATTCAAGTCTGGCGGATCAAATAGAAGTTAGATGGTCCAGCACAGATGTGTGGTCACCTGAATAATTAACCTGTTCCCGGATTTTGAATGATTTTTTTCGGTTTAGTCGAACCGAGTAAAATATAAAATTCGAAACCCAAGATCAATACTCAAATATCACATGTATTCACAACGAGTGATACTTTTCACCGCTATTCCAAATAGTGCGATTGAATAACATCTTTTTACGTATTCACTTTTGTTGCTGGCTGCTTCCGTAAGAAACCAGCCGAAGGCCTCACCCGTTTAAGCGTTCTTGAGCTGGATCCCCGTGAGGAAACTCTTCGATCGTGTCCAAAGTATGCTATTCCGAGTTTCAAAATTGGTTCGTTCTGTGTTTGGCGCTAATCGTGACATCGGTGGATAATTTCTTGCTGTAGTTTTATGAATACTTTTTTAATCGAATTCTAATGCATTCGTACCGACAAAATTTATTTGTGTGGTAAGTCTGTGTGGCTGACAATGTTTTTGTTTTGTTTCGGCGTCTCCTAGGCACGAAATCTTCAATCTTGACGTCACGATTGAGGTTTTTCGGCTTGTCATGTCTTTCGCAGATCTCTTGGATCATGCCTATCACCAGGCTACACCAATTTGAGCGAACCGAGAAGGAACATGATCGGGGGGCGGATGGCTGACAGGGGATCACTACCTCAGCGAAAAAGAAATTAAATAATTTTACTGCGAAATGGCAGTGCTACTTGAAATTTACATTATCCCGACTAGCTCACAGAGTCGTGGATAATAAAGATGAAACCGAAAGAAAAAAATCTTCTCCTGCCTACCTTTGAAAAAATTAAATATGGTTCGAAAAAGGTAAAATATGAATACGCAAATTTAAATTAAGGATTTCAATATTGAAATATTTGTTTCTAAAGTATTTCGCGGGACAAATTCGAGTTAAAAGTGTGTCGTGTTCCAAAATTCCAATTTTTAATTTACTACCAATTAGTTGAAAAAACAAACATGGAAACTTCATCTTCACCTTTCCACAAAAGCCATATTTTTCCCCATGAACATCACTTTTTTTCTTTTTGAGCAAACAAAATTCTTCGCAAAATGTATGTTTCCACCTGCCAAATTATCTCAAAAATAACAAATAATTCATTAAAGCCTGTCAAACATTGGCGTCACATTCGATGGACATAAACAATTTTCATCGTGAATGTGGAAAATTCTCTCGAATGTTGGCCTTGCCAATGTGTTCGTTCATTTCGAACAGTCTGATTTTCTCTAATCGAAAATAAAAAGAAAATATTTATTTTAAATGTAAATCTAAAATTATTTTCAAGCACATTCTCTAGTAGTAGTATTTTTTTTGAAGTGAATGCAGATTATTTTGAAAAGATTTTGCCGCCTGTATATTTGAAAGATTGGTAGCATAAATTTCATATTCAACATTTAAGTGATTTTTTTTTTGGATTTTAAAATATTTAAATATTTATGTATTTATATTTTCGTCAAGGGCGTCTTGAATTTTTTTTCAATTTATTTCGATTTGATATTTGATGGCTATTTAAATGCACAAGGCTACTAAAGACAATGCTGTCCATTCGTCAAATGAACTTTTTGAATGAAAGTTGAGACGACTAGAAAGACAAGAAATGAGAAATAAATTCAAGTAGAACAACTTGGAGCAACAAACCAGAAAGGTCAAGTGTTTAACGTTGCTTGCACCTCCATAAATAAAAACCGTTGAGATCAAGCAAAAATGTCTGATGTTTTGCGGCCATTAGCATTTTATTCTAGCCCAAAATTAAGTATCGTTTGTTCTTTGTAATTTTCCTGGACAATTAAGTCATTTGCCTGGTGCTAATCAACAAAAGAATGGACAGGCACCGACAACACCAAACGGCAAATTAAAAGATACTAAAAATGATGCAAGAGATACACTTTTTTCTTTTTTTGCAAGTCGACTGGCAACCGGAACAACAACACCCAACTATGCAAATTTCTTCAATATTTTATGGAAAAATTTACTTTTTGATGTGCAGACATTTACACATGTTTTTATTGAATCCTCTCAAATTCTCGGTAGAAGGTTTAATTTCAAAACAACTCTTAAATAGGTCAAAATAGCTAGAAATTCAAGATAATTTTATCAAGTTTAGATTCGACTGAATTATAATAATTTAGATTGCAACAAAAAAACTACCGGAGTTTCGTGACATTGTTGTGAATTACGTCATTGGAACACAGTTAATTTATGTGCAATTGTCTTGTCTTTTGTTGTAATTAATTATCGTAAGTAATGTAGCCGTACTATTCGACGAGAGTTTACAATCTAGTTGTTTAGACTTAGGAAAGATGGTCTACTGTTGTTAGGCTGTAGACCCTGACTAATTTAAACGACATGAATGCACTGGAAGATTCTTCGGATTGGGAATAAATTAACACCTTTTGATTTGCTGCTTCGATGCATTTAATATTCTTTGGTAGATACAACCAGGTTGTTGTAAACTACTTTTCATGAAGACTGATAACTTTGACTGAACCCATTGAGTCCTGGAAAATCGGGATAACTTTGGTAATCGTCTAAATTAAACAATATTGCCTCTGACTACTTCTTGAAAATCAAATTTTAAATCACGTACAGTATGTCCCTTTAATACAACTTTGCGCCGTCTTTATACAACGCAAAAATCGCCTCAAAAGAATGTAAGAAACATTGATTTATCGTCGAAACAAGAGACTGGCAATCAAATATACTAGAATGTTTGCAAACAAAATTACTAACATTGTTTAGAAAAATATCGTCGGTTTGAGAACAATCAACCAAGAATCAGCCCCAATTAAATTGCATATATTCTATTTAATTTTAATGTTCCTCCTAACTTTCATCATCATTTAATATGGAACTAACCCTTCCAAAAATTCTGCCCACCTGCAAAAAATTTCATCAAACTCAACCACTTAATTTATTCCATACATTAAATTTAAATATAGATTTTCATCAAGTACTTTATATACATTTACAGCACATGTGTACGTCTAATTAGTATTAGTAACATATTGTGCAATTAACACTTAGTCAGCCATTCGAGGTCATGATTTCGTACTAAAATCAGCAGAATTGCGTGTTAGAAAACATTTTGGCACACATTTTTATGACCCTTGTGACTACGTTTTCTGTTAAGTTTCTATCAGATTTAATGCGTAAACCATACGTACGTTTTGGATGCTCTCATATGTGTGACCTTGAAAAAAATAATGATTGAGTCATATGATATTTTTTCTTCTTCATATTTTATGCGTGAAATTGGCAAAGAATCTTTAGTGGGCTTGGTGCGAATTTGTTGAGTATGATTCATTTTCATTGAATATTTGGTGGTCAAGAATTTGTCTCTTGATCTATTGATAGATGGACGGTAAGGAAATGAGCTAACAAATTTAGTCTTAGATGGAAATCTTGTTGCTTTTTAGCAATTACAAATAATTAAAAATATTTTGGTGCTGATAAACGCATGCGTTTTGTACGGAGAACATGTTGAATTGATTTTTCAAAGCTTAATTTTTTGGCAGAGCTCGTTTTCGCAATGCAGTCTTTAATCATATTTTCAAAAAAAAAACGCTGAAAAAATTTCACAGAGTTTAGCGTTTCATTTGAACACATGTAAGTTCAATTTTGATGTTGATTCGGCCAGGAAAAAAGGATGTTTAAAAATTTTGACACGATTTGATGCATTTTTAAAACCAAGTCACGATTTTGACTGATGCGCCAATGATCATGAATTGTCCTGACTGAATTTTAGTAATTTTATTGAATTTTTTTCACATCGTACTGCTAAGCCGCTACAGCGAGCAATCGTTTCCATTTGAATTCACTATCGAAATTCGCTTCTTATTTCGTAAAATCAACAAAAAATAGTTCCGGTTCTATTATTTAGGATTTTTTTTACAATAAAAAAAGAAAATAATGCTGATAAAATGATGAAACTTCGCGAAAAATTTAAAATAAGAGAATAATAGTCGATGTTATGCACTCCTCCTTGTTTTCTCTCTCAAAAACTGCAAAATAACACTCAGATCCACCTGAAAAAGAATAAAATCATATAATGTGTTCACCGTACCTGGTAAATTTCGAACATACCAGATTATGTTTGATAAAACTATCGTGGTTTGAATCCTTGCTAAGCAAAAATATAATTAAGTCGTGAAAAGTTTAAAATTCTTCCAACCAAATTGTCAAGAGTGTAAGATAATTCTTGGGGAAAATAAATGAATCAAATAATTTCTGAAAAGATTTGGGTCTTTTGATCCACCGAAAAATGATTGTGCCCTTGCGTTCAGCGCTGGATTAATTGTTTTTGAAGACAGTGGCTAAATTCCTATGTAGGCTAAAGGTTGGAGTGGCAGATTGACATCTTTTACTCCGAATCCGCGGATTTCTCCATTTATCGTTAAATTGCCCCATTACGTCAGACAAAATAAAAAATCCGAAATGAAGAAAGCTAAAATTGACCGTCATCACAATTGAAGGTTGTAGCTTCTCCTTTACTTGAATACATTTTTCTTGCACCACCCAACTTTGCCGTCGTACAAACATGGCCAATTTCGAAGCTAAAATTATATTATTTTACAAGAGATTCGATACACTCACACCAGCAAAAAAATGATTAAAAAATACTACGTAATAAACTAAAGCTATAAAGTGACCACACATTTCCTCTAGACCACTTGCTTCTATTTAAACTGATCACTCATTGGTTGTGATTAGACTTTCAATTCGATGTTTAAAGTCTGACGTTCTGTAATCAATTTTTCCTTACTCGTCGACGGCCGTATCCCACGCCAGCTATTCTCGTGACCAGCAACCGCGCGTTTGCGACTGACTTATTATTATTCTTTTTAAACTTTAAGAAAAACATTTCTGTTTGGAAAGTAGCGATTAAAATTATTAGAAATAACCGAAAAGCTAAACCAGCTCTCGAGGATGTGAATTTTCATTCCAAACTATAAAATCTAACGAATATTAAATACTGTCTTCACATGAAATTTTATTTAAATTTATTTTTACTTCTTGTTGTTTTGATAAAGGTAGGATTTGATCGAACTCATGCTACTGAAAAATTACTAGAAGATTCATATGTGTGATGTTATTTCTAATAATTTGTTATTTTTATTAATATCGGAAATATACACCTACTAGATTTTTGCTTCCATTTGTATTTGAATTGGGTTCATGATAGGTAAGTGTAAAGAGTGTCCCAGAAAAAAAAACAATTTGTTTTCGGGCAACATCACCAGTTTCTTACAAGTCAAATATTTCAAAAACTTCTAGAAATGAAAAAAAACACATATATGTATACTTCCTGTGTAAACCATTCGCATTTTAGATATGCCTGTGACAAAATGTGTCCAAAACAGGAACAAATGCTTATTTTCATTGTTTTGAAGCATGTGAAAAACTCAAATCATTAATACTCAAAGTGGTCTCATTATAAGTGTTTCTAGGAGCTTATCTAAGCATAATAAAGGCTTGCCATCTGCTAGAAAGTCCAGACCTTCCAAAAAATGTGATTCAAAAGATATAGAAGATTGAACGACAGGAAATATTTTCTGTTAATTTCGAACTAACCTTTCCGCGATGTTGCTGTGAAAATTTCAACTTCAAAATCACTATCCTCATGCTGACTTCCCACAGCGAGTAAAATCACGTGCCTCGATTTCCAATTTTCATGGATAGGATACATCGGTACATACCACTAACCTTCTTCGCCAAAGCGTGTTGGCGTGAGCTGGCGCACCGCGACGCGTGATTTTACACTCCGTGGGAAGCCGGTGTATGAATATATGTTTATGTCAGGTAATACTTTCAACAGATCTGAGTTAGAGAGATGATGATGAATAGGGTGACATATAGTTAGCAATGGTTTAAATTCATAGCTGCCTTTGATCAATCATTAACCTATCCTTAAAACGGTGATCGTTCCAGAGTCTTGCAGTTGGAACTCAATCGAATGGTCTTGTTTGCACAACCACGAAACCTTCAACGACTTTTGACTGTTAATAGAATCTTTCCGACCTAGTGATGTTCCGTTTCTGTCGATTTTCGGGTTGGTGGGACGTAAGACTTATGTAAGAGTAAATATTTGATAAGCAGCAATCGTATAAAGTATAAAAAAATTCAGACATGTCCAAAAAAATGATTATAAAGTGGTCAAAACTCGAAGCTATGAAGACAATTGTCTTCAATACTTTATCATACTTTGTCAAATTTATTCGCATAATTGTGGACGATAAAACATATGTCGAGGGCGATTTCGGTGAACTTCCAGATCAGAAGTTTTACACTGTCAAAATGAAGAGCAGTGTACGTCCTAGAAAAATATGAGTCTATGAAAACGGGCATGTTTCCTAAATAATGAGCACAACTTTCGATAAACGTGAAAAAGAGCCAACGACGAGGTAATCCAAACCTCAGCACAAAACTTGATGAGAACCCTCAATGCAAAAGGTGGAAATTTTTACAGTCGTCAATGAAATTTAGGCAGTATAAATATTTTTTGGAAATTATAACGGATATAATAAGAAACAAAAAAAGGATTTTCGTAAAATAAACAACTTATCGAATTTTGAACAGCGAAAAACAAATGATCATTTTTTCTGGCACGCTCCCTAATTTTTGCAAGAAATTTTGAAATAAACTAATGTTGTGCTTGTAAGTCTTTCATCTTTTTTCTAGCTTAACAATGAATTTATCGATGGTGATATTCTATTTTATATAGTACAATATATGTACATCAATTCAGGTCCTAATGCTTACAAAATCTAATTTTTACACTAAATATGTATTCAGCCTTAATTATTCTGAATAGGTTTGAAACAATCAATATTGAATACTATTCAACGCATACATTGTACTAAAAAACTTTTTCTATTTTCCAACGTTTTCTTACCGCTTAGTATCAATATTTGCAAGCATGTTCACTAATCCAATTAACGATGTAACAAGTCTAAATCTCTTTCTTTGATTTCTCTTACAAACATTACATTCTTTTTACAGATTAAATGAATTTCTAACACGCATTACATATTTTCTTAATTAATACGATCATGAGAATCTCGTCTGTTATATTTATTTTTTTGTTCAAAATATAGAAAAAAAAGAACATGCAGTTTCACTTTCGATGAAGATCGATCCGAGCATTAAGATTCGATTTCTATGAAATCTATAATCTTTGAAATAGTCTGAATGGAAAAAAATGATTTAAAGATTAATTTTATGCTCTGATTTTTCATAGAGAAAGAAGATGCTATATGCACTAATTTTAAGTTAATATCATCCATCGATTTATGGTTGATTGGATTTGAAGCTTAGTTTTGAGGGAGATTCGAAAGTTGAAAAGTGTTTTTTTTACGGTGCCGATCAACCATGGGATCTAGTTTTTGTCAGTGGAGAGTTTGATAATTTTTTAGTAGCTGAAAAGTTTGCATTTTAATTTATGTAAAGTTTGATTAATTTTACGGTCCATAAATTTATGCATAATTTAGATTCCGATTTAAAGCTCAGGAACAAGCAGCCTCTGTTTAACGATATTGTATCTCTTAAATGTTCTGCTCATTTTTTAGAACGTCTATGGTGTTATTTGAATTGGTTCCTCTAAAAAAATTCTATCTAAAATATTTGGCAACTTATCAGGAATAAGAAAAAAGTTTCTATAAATTAACCAAGTGCACTTTTTTCAAGTGTGGATCATAACAGGCTTGAGTCACATCAATCTGAAAATCGACCATATCAGAACATTGCCAATCAGTCCAAAATATCCTATTAGCACTGGGAAGATGTATTCAATTTCGTTAAATAAAATCTATTTTGAGGGAGCCCTTCAATTTTGGAACTTGTTTGATTGTCGCAAAATTGGTGAGATCTGATCGCTCCTGAGATATAAATTTAATTACCCATTATTATAAAGTGTAGTCCTCCAAAAAGGTAAACCTCTCTTGAATTTTGTTCGCGTATTCAAGACGCCTGTAACTTTAGAAAAATCTTCTCTTCAACTAGGTCTAAAGTATATTATTTTACTTAACCCTTTTGAAGCATGATTTTTGGTCCTTGGAAATCTCAATAATATTCCTTGTTTCGCTTTGATACAACAGTATTATTCTAACCAATTTTCCAACAGAGAATACATATCTTTGATATGGAGATCGTCTGTCCCTCCGTTTCTTTTATTTTCCTGCCAGTCAAAATCTATTTAAAAACTCCCCCAGTATTTTTCCAGGCGTTATCATAATCATGATGACAATATTTCTTGCAAAGGATATTACAGTCAATCCTCTGCAAAGAGTTATTCAAGAGCTGCTTGCTCTATTGTGGTCCCACAGTTTGGCTGGATTCAGTATTTGTCAAGATCAATTCCTAGAAATTATTAAAGATCCGGAAACCTCATCGATATCTGGTTAAATTCTACAACCAAATTGAAGATGATGATTATCTTTTCCTATCTGAAAGTGTTGATGTCTTTTCAGAGTTAAAATATGTGTCCTTACTGTGCTCATGGTACTGTTTTTTCAAAACAAACAGATTTTTTTTACCAGAACTAATAGATTTAGGATTTAGGATAGATTTCATTAAACGCGTGCAAACTTTTGAATTGAATTTCTTCTTTTTGCGAGGGTAAGAATTAATTTGTGTGATCCTTTTCCGCTAGGCCAACTGATGTTTTTGGTTACACTGATGTGTAACAGTAGCGTTTGTATTTCTCTGTCAATTAGCATTTTGTAGAGTTAATAGCTTCTATCATTCAACTCGAATTTGAGTCCTGTAAGAAAGAAGAAGAAAGTTACTCTTTATCTTTTCCTTGAAAACTTCATATAACAAAGTTCTCCAAAAATCTCTATCAAAATATGGACTTTAAATTATCCTAAATTGCTTGGGGCCAACTTCGTAGAATCTGATATGTTTTTTGGGTAGAACTAGTAATTCAGTGGGCACTTTTTTATCGAGGTGATGACACGCGCGGAATGAACCAATTTGTACAAACAAGAAAGTATACCATGTCTTGTCCATATATCTTAGTATCTGCATATTTTACTGCCAAAATTTTGAAGACATTCACTACAATTTAACTTGATATTTGTAACTTTCGCACCAGTATTTCTAACAAGGATTTTTTAACCTTTCCAAATTATATTCGTGCCGTACAATAGTTCTCGCTGTGCAATTCCATAACATGGTTGTCTAAAATCTCCCCAACATGAAAAAAGTTCTTCGCCTGATTGTCGAGCCTGCCATAAAAAAGACGAACGGTTTCAATCGCTTCCGTACATTAATTTCAATTGACGTTTTTTTCTGACTAGATTATCTTAACTTCGGCAAATTATCGCCTCGGGTGAATACTGTTCAAGACTTCTTTTTGTATTCTTATCGGTCACCATGAGTGGTTAAACCTATTTCCCTCAAAAAATGATTTCTTACTGTATCTATGATTTAATATTCACCAAAAAAAAGTATATCATAAATTCAACAGCATTGCACACCAGGCAATTTTCAAACTTTTTTCAAATGTGGATCATAAAAGGCTTGAGTCACACCAATCTGAAAACCGACAGAAACGGAACATCACTAGATCGGAAAGATTCTATTCTATAACAGTTAAAAACTGTGGAAAGTTTCGAGGATGATTGAGCTTTTAGGAGAGGTTATCTTTTAAACCATTGCTGACCATATACCTCATCCTATTTATCATCATCCCTTCAACTCAGATCTTTTGAAAGGATTACCTGACAATCAGTCCGACATCGCTCCTTTTTACACCGGCTTGGGGGTGTTCTCCTAGCTGCCTTCGGTCAATTACTAGTAATGTGCTAGTCGTGCACTCCAGAAACTCTTTCTGCTTCGTACTAGTTTGGCTATGCAACTTTTCTTAAGCATACTTAAGGCTGACTGTGCCTTCCTCATCTGTTTTCTTTCCTACTAGCGTTGGAAAGCGGCATACAATCGTTTTGGCAGTGAAATTCCATAAAACGGTTGTCTGAAATTTTGCCAACAAAAAGCAAGTCATCCATCTGATTGTCGAGCCTGCCATAAAAAAAAAACGAACGGTGTCAATCGCCTCCCTTTATGAATTTCAAATAACGTTGTTACGGAAGAGGTTATTTTAGCCTTGAGAAATTTTCGCCTCGGGTGAAACTTCTTCAAAGCTTCTTTTTTATCCTTATCGGTCGCAGTCTTTCCTTCAGAAAATTCTTACTGTACCTATCTATGATTTAATAATCACATAAAAAGTATACCATAAACAGCATTGCATACCAGACAATTTTCAAACGAATCGATTCGTATTTGCTAAAATTGTTAAATTTAGAATGGTGGAAATGTTGTATTGCCTCGTAGTTGGTTGTATCTTATGTAGGCTATGATTTTTCTAGGTTTTAAGGTGAGTGGTTCCAAGAGAGACACGAGGAAAATGAAGGATAAGGGGTGCAGTGGAAGATATGCTCAAAAATAGATAGCCACGTGACTCAAATGAACGCTCCTTAACTAGAATTTGGTGAACTTTTCTATGCAGTTTATCATAATGTTGAATAGATCAAGACTCCTCTTGGATGTTTTGGGAGCAGTCTTCATTCTAATTTGACCCTCAAACATTTTGTCTAAGCTATTGTCTCCATAGATCGTTTCAATCGGGAACCATCTCTCGATAATTACTATTGGTTCTTTGGATGGTTCAATAATTAAATTACCTAATTTTACGACAAATGAAATATTAATCATCCAAGATGTTGCCTTGGGCTATATTGACACCAAAACCGCACCCTCTGTTTATACTCCCCTACTTTTTCGAAATGCAATTGTCGCACAAACATTGTTTGTGTGTAATGTCTGATCATTGTTGTCGTGGTCTTCGTCATTTTCGTTATGGTTTTGTGCCTTTTAATTGCAATTGACGCCACAATTTGCTGTTGTTGCTTTGTCGGCCATCCCGGCCCAACTTTTCCTGACCGATGAAACAAAGCCAAGACAATTCGTTAAGTACAAAATGTTTAACGTTGTGCATACACAACAATGTTTCATATTAACTGATGGAATGGTGGATTGTCGACAGAGGAAGCGACAAACAATGATGTCGCCAAATAATTACGACACAAAAAGATCAACAAAACGAGGGAAAATGATGATGGTGATGATGATGATGGGCTAACAACGACGTCAAGCTGATTGAAATATGGTTCTACCATCGTCAGTTCGGTTGGGCTCTTAACAAGTACCGAAGCGGCTAATCCCATTTTCTTTTATATTTTGTTTGTCGCATTTATAACAGCAAGAACAACAGGAAAACAATGGAATTGTGTCACCACTAGAACCATGCATGCAACGACACATTATTAAAGTTTTTCCTCATTTCGATTTTCTTGTATCCAATCCATATGTGTGCACAATGTGAAAAATGGGACTGTAAACTGAACTTAATTGAACGCTTGACGAACCATATGGATGAGTATATACGAGGCGATGGGATGAAAGAGGAGAAGCGTAGAAAAATAATGAAGAAAATAGTGTTAAGTATTTTTCCTGGTGTACATTGAAAGCAATAACCTCCCTTCAGTTTGTTGCTCGGGGATGAATGGCCGGGGAATATATGTACATAAATAGTTCGATATGGTTTTGATGACCATTTCACGAGAGGTAGCTTCAACGAGGTGATTCATAACGTACACACTATGTCAGACGACGTCTCACTGATGGACTAAATGGACTTTGCAATCAGGAAAATTGAGACGATAGAAATTAGAAATTGATAAGGATTTGTTGATTTTGCAACTATTATAGAATTCGAACGTCGTCGTCGTTCGCGTCAATATCAATTTCACAAATAGTGTTGACCAACAATAGCGTGACTTCCTTTGAAATCAGAGCTCATAAAATTGGTCTGGGCCCTTGGATGAATTTACTGAGTGAAGTCATCAAAGTACGTGCAACATTGTATGTGCTAAGCTGGATAGCAACAATAGAAGTCGGAATTAATTTTCGCCGTCGTCCTCTCATTTTCTATTCAGCAATAGGGGATAGAAATTTCCAAAAGGGCTTGTTGCAATTTATGGTCCTCGTCGCCCTACCTTTGAGGTATGACTCACATTGTTGTACTCATTGTACAATTGCTATTTATTTGAAATGAGTGACATGAGTCATTGCATCCCTAATGTGATTGAGCGTTGCATCAGGGACGATTTGCAATTGGTTTCCGATTGAGTTTTTCTTAAAAATGAATGATTCATTTGTCTTTCCTCTGATTCTGACCATTTCTCTTATAAATGCGGGAGTTCATGATTACACCTACCATATAAGTGCGGTATGTCCTTTGAACGAAATGTAAGAAAGTTTCTAGCGTTTAACGTGATTATCTTTGATAAGGATGGCTTCCTAGGCCACGGGCTACGATGAGCTCGCACCAAAGCCTCCAAAAACGTACTTGTCTGTAGCCCATAACGAGTACGGGTAGTTCTTTTCAGAGTTTGAGTACCAGTTTTATCCAGAGCTTGCTTGGACTCCTTCATATCCCTGTTAAAGATCGGAACTATCTGACATCCTTGCTTCTCTTTGGGTCGCAGCATCCCTGTTGATTGACGCAACAGCACGCCATATGCATTGCAATACAGAAGGATTGCCGAATAGCTACCGGTTCCAAACTGTACTTATAATGTTAGTACCCGCTTTGGGTATTAACCACAGCCACCGAGGCCGGTAGGAACAAGACTATGGAACCGTAGCTCCCTTGGTAACTGTATAGCCCTGGTAATCAATCTTATCTTGTACAAAATTTTATTACGCAACTTTCATTCGCACGCAACTTTGCTCTGGAATGAACCGTTTTAAAGTTAGGAATGAGACAAGCAGGAAAAACACGATTTTGTTTTAAATTTTTAAACATTTCGATTTTTTTAATGTTCCCGACTTTTTTGAGAGGGAGCATGGACCAATTATTGATATACAAGTTATTCCACAACTTTTCCTGCAAAAATCAGCGTGTCCCCCTCTCAACGGCCAAATGTAGTCGTTTTTCTTCATCTATACAATAGAGTGTGTGTAAGCGCGCTTTGTAGGTGTTGCAGCTTTAAACGCATTTTTATCAAAACAATGTTTTATGACTTGGTTGACACAATTTTCAAAAATCTATTTGACCGATTCGACAGAAATTTTGAGGGATTATTCAGTACATATACAGTTCCAGTCCAAACTAGAATTAACATACGATGAGCCTTTTGTTTTTCATACGATTCATTGACTGTATGAAATATGATACTAGAATTTCTCGACTTCTCCAGGATTAATGGGGCTGAAGCGAGTGCAGAGTAGACAAATAGTCTTGCATGATTTTGAAATACATTTTCTTCCGAGAATGGTCAAAAAATTACACAAATAATTGACTAGCCAAAAGTCGCTAATAAGGGTTTGGTATCTCTCCCAGTTACATGCGTATCGGACCATATTTTTACAAAAGGGTAGGGATTTAAATATGGACTCCACTGAAAACCAATAACCAATAATTTAGTGAAAATTATTTCGTCTTTGGACGATCAGTTAATCTAAATTTAACACCAAGCAGCTGGTTTTCACATCAAGCTCAACAACGAATTAATATGAGCCTAGACACTTTTCAATTCTTCTCTTTTGGATTTAAATTATGGCTCATTGCTGCTAATGATGCCAAATTAAAACCACGCACATTCAACGAAAACAGTCTGATCTTTATTGATCACCATAAAGATGCAAATCTCAGACGTTATATCTAAATCCTTCTTTGTCAAACTCTTCAGCGTCAAGCATGATGAATCATTCACCCATCCGCAATTCTAAAATTAATTTCTATTTACATTTTTTGCGAATCTGAAAATGTTTTCATTCAACAGAATAACATTTGTGCTGCCGTTCTTCAACCTTTAAAATTAAAAAAGAATAAAATCTTAAAGCAGTGAAAATGGAAAACGCAATCATCATAAAGACGACGACGACGACGCACTTGGAACGTTTTCTTTTATTTATTTTTAGTTGAATCTTTCATTTTCTTCAATGACAGTCACGCACTGTTACCGCTCTAGTTGGCTTGCAGTTTAGTCTAGTAATTATTCAAAGGTGTCAAAAGATATTCTCCTTCGGTGGTTTTCAATTGAAAAGGATCTCGCGTGCAAACGTTTAAGTACGTCACGCCACGATGAGAGTGAATCGTGGAACTTAGTAGCTTCAAGAATATCTTAGATTACATGTTAAAAAGAACACATGTATGTATGTATGTACATTCTTTTATAAAGAATGGTAAACCTATCAAAGGATTGTAGTGTGTACGAGCTTTTAAGCATCTTCATATTGCGAATGGTCTAAATGAATGAAATAGATACGTGTATCTTTCATAAGTTTACTGTTGTATAGAGTTCTTAGTGGCACTGTTATAAATGAAGTCAAGGAAGCTCTTTTGAATTTACTCATAATTGCGGAAATAATGAGGAATAATATACATTGTTTGAAATATTTGTATGATGGGGTATGGGGAGGAGGAGCAGGTATCGTATACGCTCATCTTGAATGTGAATTTGCCTATCTATGCAATATATTTTATTTCAGTTTGGTTCCATCAACGAAGACATAGTTTCAAACATAAAATCTTCAAGTCAAAACGCAGGCGGTCTAGAATTTATTGTATTGTCTTGATTCTGGAAAAAATGTTAAATGTAGTTCGGTTCGCATGAAACAGTCGAGGTATAGAATATCGAATTTTTACTAAAAGTTCGTACGGTTGATCTTATGGTGGCTTCCCACGATGTGAAATTTCACTTGCCATTCGTACGATAAAGCATGTGCCTTGATTCAAAGTTTCCAACTTGCTGGGATAGAAAACGCCAGCACACGACAAACGTGCCATATCCTTTCCACGCCGTGTTGGCATGAGCTGGCTCGGCGCGGCGCGTGATTTCACGTGCTTTGGGAACCATTAATTTAAATTAAATTTTAAAAAAATACGTGAGAAAGAACTTTAACGTACGCTTCTTTAAAAAAAAATTATTGAATTGTGTTCATTAGTTCCTGAGATACAACCGGTCAAAGGTGACGGGCATTTGCAACGAGATGTTCAATTTGTTTATTAGCCCAAAAAATGTCTATAATTCCAAAAACCACCTAAGGCCGCCTTAATAATCCGATTTTCGTTTTTTAAAATGCATTCAATACGTGAAATGCTTTTTCATATGTAAAAATAAATTCAAACATCTATGGGCTTTAGTTTCTGACTTGCAAGATTTCAAAAAAAATTTCAATAAATTTTGATTGCCAAGCACTTATGTGAAATCTACTGATTTGATTTTGCTGAAAATTTGGGTGCTGTTTTATTCTATTATAAATTTTTTTTAAATGAACTATGAAGGTCTTAAGTTTACTTAAAATGGTAAAAAAGACTGAATATTCCCCTTTTTTTAATATTGCTATTTTGCGGCAAGGGTTAAATGTTTTTTTAAACCAAGCCTATCCTATTTTCCAATCTTGTAGAAAATTTTATTACGCAACTTTGCTCTGGAATGATCCGTTTTAAAGTTAGGTGTGAGACAAGCAGGCAAAACACGATCTTTGTTAAAATTTGTAAACATTTTGATTTTTTTCAATGTTCCCGACATTTTGAGAGGGAGAATAGGTAAATTATTGTTATACGAGTTATTCCACAATTTTTCCTGCAAAAATCAGCGTGCCCCTCTCAACGGGCAACTGCAAACAGATCCACCCTGGTCTATGTATATAATTCTGGGCTTCGCCAACCAAATTGAGAGTTAGTAGTGTAGTGTATAATAATTCTACATATATAAAGTACCGAAAAGTGATGTTTTCGGAAAATCAATTTTTTGAAAAAATAAACCCAGACTGAACTGAATGATTATCAAGTTCCATAGTGTACCCGCATTAAAATACAGTCATAGGTTTCCCATGTCTGCTGAAAACAGTAGTCCCTTGACTTACGTCGGAGTTTGGTTCCAAAAATTTGTGACGTAAGTCGAAAACGACGTTCTTCGAGGGTAGAATCATTCTTACGCGATAAATGCATATAATTTTATTTTTTATATGAACAAACATCTGTTCTATGAAAACGGCGACGTAATTTCAAGTGTTTAGCCTCAAAGTAATGAACGACGTAAATCGAAAAAACGTATAACAAGGGAGGCGTAAGTCAAGGGATTACTGTATGTGCAATCTAGCAAATATTAATTGTGGTCCGTTCTCAACACAATGAGACTCACCAACTATGCCAAGTTGCTTACCACAAATTCTGAATAATAATGATAAATCACAAACCCACAACAATCATGCGCAATACATTGTCCATTCATTGCACCGATTTGCCCAAAGTGCAGTCACCAAATGACTCTTCGTAATACTCATAATAATGCAGAGTGCATTAATTATTCCCTCACCAATCAACATGTTCGACGATTTGCATATATACGAATTAAAAATTCTGCGTTCATTTCCGGTAAATTATGGAATTGTGAGAATCGCAAAGGATAAAAGAGTCAATGTGACGCAACTGTAATTGAATCTATTCAATTCACTCATATGTGATGGCGACCGATACTATTTCATTTCATATGGACCGTATATGTTTGTTGGTGACATTATTGTGGACACGGCAGTAAAAGCCAATAGAAAACAAATATCAATTTGAAATTCGAATGCTGTATGCAAAATACCATAACGTATTCATTTCCGTTTTATTTATCGAGGGATTAAAACTGAAATTCGAATAACACAAATTCTATGGTGGAATTAATGATGGAAATTGTGGTGAGCTGATGAATTCATTAGTCCAGTTTTTTGATTGAGTCATTAAATTAGGCGATAATGAGTCTAAGGTTGATGGTTAAGTCAATTTGCCGCCAATCTGCATAGTCAAAGCGACTACTGCACGCATCGAAAAGCTTGAAAGTGTTGGGTCCAAAATTGTGGGTCCAAAAAACGTGTGGCCAAAAAAGGGGGCTTCTATTTCATTTTTACACTATCCAAACACATCGATGACTGCATAAACAAATGTGTTTTGTAATGAATAATTTATTTCTTGTTGACATGCAGTCCGATCCAGCCATTAAGACGCATGGCATGGACTCCATGAATAGTTGATTCAGTGAAATCGTCAATCCGTCGATCGATCTGTTGCATCGATTAAATCTTAAATCACGCTTGGATGTATCTTGACTGTTTTGAACGATGCACCAGATTTCTAATTCATTATGTACATATACATAACTTCGGTTTTCATTCACACACATCTTCACACAGAGTTTCATTTGAATTACAGAATAAACCACATACTCTATTTTCTTCATGATCTTCACGGGTTGTTCTGCTTCGTCGTCATATGTAGATTTTGCGGCGAGTACCAGTTTATTAAGCGATCAAGCAAACATTGAAATCTGGCGTACTTGATATTTTTAGATGGCGAGCGGTGGTACATAAATAAGTATTTAGATACGCGATTCCACGATATGTGCGGCATGCAATGTGTGGCGTTTTGTGATCCGTATTTACGATTGCTCTTTTTTCTGGTTTAATTTTTGTGCTGGTTCGCGTTCTATGATGCGACTTACGTCACATTATCCCGATTTAGTATCAGATCTGCATCATTGCTTTTACAAGGATCTTGCCGTTGTGGATTTATGATGTTTTACACGTACTTGATAGGCGTTACCAGGGACATTCCGGGATGAGACTGAGCTGATTAATGGACGGATGGGATGTGTTTGAATTGTTTTTGTTGGTATTTTTGGTATTTTAGTGTGGTTGATGAATATTTTGCTAATTAGAGAAAGCACTTGGAAAATTGGTATTTGTATGTGCAAGAATTTCTTGAAGTTGCCAGGATGGAATGAATGGCATTAAAATGCAGTAATAATTGCAATAACTTAAACGAGAGGGTAATTTTAATGAAGAAGAAATAATAATACCAGCCACCATGCCCGAATAATAACATGCAATAAAGGAGTTGTATTCAATAAAAAAATTACATGAAAAAGAACAAACTATTTGTCTGAAAAATCCCTAAAAAACGATTTCAAAATGCTCATCCAAATTGAAGGTTGGGTCAAAACCCGTACAAAAAAATATGATGTTCAAGGATCTTCCATTCGAGGTTACGAAAGAGAGAGATCTTCAATAGCATCGGCTGGAATTCACCCACCAGCGAGATGGTACATTTAAGCCATTTCAAAATTATTTCTCGAACAAAACCGAGTCAAAACTTATCGAGGCCAGGCCGGGAAACACCTAATTGTCAGAAGAGCAGACGAACTAGAGGTTCAATTTAACTATCAGTGCTTGGTAATCCAGTGAAAACCGGCAAACCGAGCAGACCGTTTACTACGCCCACAAGGTACATAGCCCAAATCTTTCGTGAGGCCAATCGAAGTGGGTTATACCACACAGACTGGTAGTTCTGAAGGAAAAAAGATGACCTTCTTGGTGCTTACAAGTATGCAACGCAACGTGTTGGGAATCCCTGTCACGAAGCACAACAATTTATTAAAGAGGTTTAGACGACCAGCATTTGTTTGAAATGATAAGGGCGAACTCTCGAAGTCTATCTACTTTGAATTGTAGGTGACCCGCTATGACAAATCCTTGATCGTGAAGGTAAAATCCCAAGTCCGACTGGCGAGAAGCTGATTAGCTTTGGCGAGAAGTTGATAAGGAATCTCTGGATCGTATGGCCATGTGTTCAGATTTCATCGTGTGGAGTACTGTCCGGTAGAAAAAAACCTTTATCGAAAGCATTGTTACGTTCGCCACGCAGTGTGGTCGATCCACGAACCAATAAGGGCAAAATATGGGACTGTTTTGTCCCTTAAGACGCCAAACTATCGGGCGGGTACGGGTTTGGCACCATTGTAATGGTAGAATGGGTTTTGGGTCGAATGACAAATCCCAAAAAAGTAAAAGGTAAACAAGATTTTCGTTTCATTCACTTTCTGGACGTTTAGTCCCTGAGGACGAAGCAACGAACATTTTATTTCTTGCAGACAAATTGGTTTAACCTCCCAATGTCTAGAGGTACGATGGCTGCTGGCAGGTCAGCTCAGTTCAGTGCGTTTTATTGGGCCCGATTTTCTTATCTTGATCCCTCATCTCATTACTTCAGATTCTTGGGATGTCCGACTATAAAATACCGACAAATCCATACAACTGAAAATCAACCAAAACCAAATCAACATTTTGAGGCTTTATTACCTACGTTACTCCTTCTGTGTTTATTCTGAGAAAAAATATTTCCAGCTCAACAAAGCTAGACTGAATTAGTTTCACACCGTATGAGTGCACATTATGCCTCCTCAAGCCTGAATCGTGAAAGTCCCACAAGGGCGCAGACTAAGGATGCAGACGCGTACAGAACTCGGTCAAACTTGAACCAAACGTAAAATTAGTGTTCCTCTCCCTCTTTTGTAATGAATTTGATGAAAAAATTGTTGAGTTAACGCATTGTCTAAGCTGAGCATACCTAGATTAAATTATTCAGTTCCACGGGTTACAGAATTTCGGGAACAACGAGTCCATTTCAATGAGCCTCGGATGGGTCCCGTCGGTCCAAGAATGAATTATCAAAATTCTCTAATTCATGGACAACCCATGCTTTACTGATCGATTACACCAATTTATTGCACTGCAATTGAATTACGAGTCACTTGCATCGATCGATACCCTGACGTCCTTATCACTGTTAGCAACATCCGCTTTCCTCCACTTGCATCCTGATATTCATTCAATTTATTTTTTCAACAACATCACGTAACCATGGCAAGGCTCAGATTTTTCTCTATGCACTAGATTTTCGCACTGCTATCCTTCGAACTCTCCCATGATGAACAAAACTTTATCTAGCTAGCTTCTTCACCATCTCACTAGTATTTTTTCGCCCACCTTCTTTGCGCACCAAAACATGACGTTTCCTGGCAGCGTTTTTGGTTTCTTTTAATGCGTCTTTCAAGACGCAAGCCAAGTAAATCATTACAAAGTGACTAATTAAGTTAAATTATTTAATTGCAAGTATTTCATGATTATACTCATGAAATACTTGAAATTAAATAATTATTATTAGTTATTTCTTGAAAGAAGAGGATCAGCAGAGTTACCAAAAGTTTTAAATCGAAGCCTATTATGTTTAGATGAGTAGTAAGAACCACACTTTCCCATATTTTTATACAGGTGTGCGTAAAAACTAGCAATACGGAAGTATGGTCAGAAATCACACACGCCCCCTGTATAAAAAGATGGGAAAGCGTGATAAATTCAAGCAAAGAATTTTGTTCCTTTTATGCCGCCAATGACAGCCCATCAAATCTGAAAGAATAAAACTAGTGGAGATAATATATTTTATGTTTTTTTTATTATTTTACCAAATTGATGGTCCAAAAGCTACTAAATAAAAAGTCCTTATCAAAAAAGATTCTATTCGCATTATGTTAAAAAAATGAAAATATTTTCGAAAGTTCCTTTATAACTGAAATTCCAGAACGTTTTAGTGACTTCGAAATTTTTTTTCAAATGTTCGTGAATCTTTACGATAACGAAAATCTTATTGAAATGCGAAATTGTCAAATATGGTGCGATTCGCATCATATTTTAGTGTGAAAGCATCATATAAAATGTCTTTTAATTTCAAATTCAAGGATATGTTGGAAAATTTTATAAATTGTGAGAATATTTACAATACATCTGTAACTTTAATCAAGTATAACTCAATTCATATGAAATTCAGGAGGATTGTGTCGTAGGAAGTTTCATTTCAACAAAAAGGTTTTAATAGGTGAAAACACATTGTAAGTTGTTAGGTTTTATTAACCTAAAACAGCTTCGGCGACCATAATTCGATTTGAATGCAATATATCAGGTTATATTTTTGAGTAAACTTCCAATTCAAGAGAGTTTTAGGTATCAAAAAACACCAAAAACACCTAAAATTATGGGGAACTGGAAAATTTAGAATCTGGTCCATAAATGGAGAATATGTGGTTTCGATGTGAGGGCTGGCATCTTCTTTGAGTGCTGCTTCGCCAACCCTCAACAGAGCAGGAGCAGACCCATATTTCTTAAACATTTTGCTAACCATGATTCCATTCGTATGAAAGTAAGAAAGAATGGATCGTAGAAAATATATTTCAAACTTAAATTCAAAAGATGTTCAAGTGAGTTAGATTTGAAAGTGCTATAGAAATTTTAAAAAAAACATTAGAGAGCCCTACAGATTTCATGGTGAACCCACTGGTTGGTCCAAAACTGCTTGCTACGAATGTAGTGCAAGTACCGAATAGATCAGATTAAATTGAAAAGAAAGAATTCATAAACGTTTTGCATATGAATTGCCTGTTGCGCACATATCTGCCGATTTTCAATTAAAATCTCAGCCAGACTACCATCACCAACAAACTACCACCCCGGATGAGAATAAGATAGCTTTAGACTGTCCAGCGGCGCAACAACTATAGAAAACGGAAAAACAATCTAGAAGTTTAGCGTGAAACGATTCAGACCATCATTGTCATTATCATTTGCATCCTCATCTCCATCAACATAATCATCATCTCTATTTCTGTCGTCATACATCACACATATCATCACTGCTATCATCATCATCACATGCGTCCGCCGTGGTAGCCTAGCCCTCAGTCTCGGCTCGTGCAAACAAGCCGCAGCAGCAACACAAGAAGATCCTCATCAACATCATAGTATCCATCATGTAATGAATAGTTGCTGCGAGAGGGATCATCATCATTGCATCTTGACTATATGAAAAACTGTTGTTAATCCTTCTGGCAAAGAAGCGGATGGGCTCTTCCTCAATGAATAGTTGAGTGGTTGTTGAATGTCTGGAAGGAAGCATATAATGATCAGCATGGAATGCTTGTCTCGTTGGAATGGGCATCATTTTCGTCCACGTTGTCGTTGTTGTTGTCGTCATCTCTGCTCATTTTTTCGGTGTCTTCCAATTGAAAGATGTTCCCTTTGTTGATGCTCACCCGGCACTTCTTCCTCACCATCCAATTTCGACTTTCCATCACACTTCACCGGGTTGGTTTTTTTTCTTCTTTCAAGTCATAAATAAGAAAATGGATGAGACTTTTATGAATGTTTTATTATCTATTTGATGTCTTTTTGTCGCATCGTCGTCATCATCATCACTTCTTCTTGTTGTTTCTGAATAATGTGTAGTTGTTTGTTTGTTGGCTTGAGGGTGGATTTCTTTTTCACCCAAATGAAAGGGTAACGAGAATATATTTGAAGCGTGCAGAAGAACTCATGCATATGTGGAGGTAAAAAAATGAAGGGGAGAAAAACAAATGGGTTTATGTCTTTTCGTATTAGCCTTGAAGAATATTGAGAATATATATTCCTAATGGAATAATTGCTAATAGGGTGAAAGGGTAATTTGTCTGTATTTTCGTGGCAAATTTATGGTGTTTGGTACATGAGTGATTCATGGTATTTTTTGTGGAGTTATTGGATTGTTGGGGTCGTTGAAAAAATAGATGATTCTTGTCAAAGGTGTTTTTTGTTTTGAGAAGACAAATTGAAACACGCTACTTAATCCCTTTTAAAAAACATCGATCACTGATTAGCCCCAATAAAATAGGAATAACTTCAAAATTGGCTAGCATTTTCCGCATCTTGAACGTAGAGGCCTACCCAGACGCAGCCTTTTGAGGTCATTGATGTAATATCTACCAGCTACCAGCGCAAGCAACGTACGGAAGTCCAAAATCGGTCAGCAACAAATGCCTGTATTAATTTACAAAATGTACTTAACCTTCAATAAATATTCATTAAAGGCAACTCTTACTGCCTAATGCATTCCCAATGTGCTCTAATTACATCAAATTAACTGCTGCTTCTTCTACATAGAATTCAAATTAATTTCGCTTAAAGAAAAACTTTGCGAAAATCTCTATAATTCGGAGAAATTGAGTTTCCAACCTCTGCTTTTTATTTTCTTGATCTCATCTATTCATTTATGCCAACAAAATTAAATTTGCGGAATAAAATAGTTTCTTCTTTTTAAATTTTATGCAAATTTAACGCAGAAGCTCAATGCTCCTTTAATTCTCTCCTTATGATGGGACCGTCAATAATTTATTATCGATCTTTGAATTCATACCCAAAATGTTCAGATTTTTTAATTTTTCTTCTGAAAATGAATCAAGCTGACCTGGTTTCAAAGATAATCTTGTAATCACTTGCCAAAAAATTGTTTTCTATAATATTCAAAATTGTTTTTGAAAATATTTTGTTCAAAAAAAACTTGCAGAAAAATTTCGATTTCTCAAATAAACATTTTTTGTCTATTTGTTCCGAAACATTTGATCATTGCATCAACACAGTAGCGTACGCAGGATTTTGATAAGAGGGGTCATATTTTTTAAGTCTTGACTAGGTACGTTTGCTAGTGCTTCGGTGTAGATATGAAGATATAATTATGTAATCATACTTAATCATACTTTTTCACCGGTCGAAGTTGGAGTCCTCCAAAAATAATTATATGTGTTTTAAAAATCTTTCATTCAATTGCTCCAAAAAAGTATCCAAAAATGGAATAAATGTTCATACACGGAAATACTTTTCCGGTGTGATTAATGGCAAATTTACATTTACTCGATTTTGCTGGCGACCTACTTTACGAACCCGTAAACCCCTCCTGGGTACGCCACTGCATCAACATATCGATTTTTAGAACCTTTTGATTCAGCAAATAATTTATGATATTTTCAATTAATAAGTCTCAAAAATATTTTGAATTATTTTGTGAAAAGTGGATTGTCTTGTAAAATCCATTAACAAGCAGAAATTTGTGGAAACTTCACAAGAACAATTTATCACTTATTTCTAGTCCAAATGAATGATGGTTTCTTCTCATACAGTTTCCACAAATTCTCTGCTTATCAATGGATTTTACATTTACTCGTGTGGTCAGCGATACGAAATATAATTTTATAAGAATAAACGGCGAAATTTTCATCTACGAAGTTTTTTATCAATTTTTGAATAAAAAATTTCGCAGAAACTACAAAAAAAACTTCAGGAAAAAGGATTTGTTGCCTGCTTTTCATCACTTTAGACGCTTAGAAAATATGTAAAAAAAATCCTTCGTCCTTAAATTTCTGATAGCTTCTTAATGAAGCCGAGACGAAATGAGGTTGATTTCGGCAGAGTAAATAATTGTTCTGCATTTGTCGAAAAAAAATTACTCAGGAGAAATCGAGCTATAAAAAACTTTCTGTTAGCTGCTGCTGCTACATTCACCCTTTATACGCTGTTACCCGGAATGAGAAAAGGTTTTTTTCCATTTTAGAGAATATTTAATTCAGTTTGGAAAGAATTTTTTTACATGTGAGAAGCAAAATTAAAATGGGTTGAGAGTTTATTTCAATCGTAAAATGCTGCCATATAATTAAAAACTGTATCATTAACATCACATACGACGATTTCCCACGTAATTTTGCACATTCAGAAAAATTCGAGTACATTATACTCGAATCTATAGTGATATGAATGATTTGGGGGAAAGTTTAAATGATTTGGGAAAAAGTTTAAATCATTTGGGAAATGTTTAAATGATTTGAAGGAAAATTTAAACGGTGTGGGAAAAGTGTAAATTAGTTGGAAAAAGATTTAAACGGTGTGGGAAAAGTTTAAATTAGTTGGGAAAAGATTTAAGTGGCTTGGACAAAACTTTAACTGACCTTAAAAAAAGATTCAGCGACTTGTTCCAGTGGCCTGGAAAAAGGTATAAGTAGGCTGAAAAATGATTTACCAGCTATTTGCATCCATTGAGGCTTTGCAACGTGTTTAATTTTCCTGATATGTAGTTTGTTGTCAATAGCTTAGTTTTTCATCGTATGCTTAGGAGTTCTTTTATCAGATATCTACACTTGTTCGGGTGAAACTGAAACCCCAATTATTGAAGCAAATGTGCACCGATGTGATTATGACTGCATGTTTATCCCAAATTTATTCAAAAATAACGCACATTTTGCTATTTTTGAAACCTTCTGTAGTAATAGCGAAGAGAAACATGCTTTAAAGTAGAAAAATTTAAATTTTTCCTGCTGAAAAACTGTCCCAGTTTGAAAGAACTACATTTAATTAGGTGTCAATTTAGTTACTTTATGTTGTATGGATTTTGTGAAGGTTGTGCGTGAATTTTAAAAAAATTCCATTGAGTATCTTTTTGGTAGCTTGACCGAATTTCACAAAATAAAATTTAATCGAAATTTATAAGGGTAAATGGGGTAACTGCAAAACGTAGACAATGAGGCATGGAATTTGCCTGCAGAAAAGATAGTCTATCAATTTCCTAGAAGTTTTCCTATGGAAACAAACATCTAAGACTTGATTTGACTGATTTATTACCATACTCTTCAGAAATTTCGCTAGTACTTTTTTTTTATAAAAAAAATCGATTATTTTGATGCTGTTTCAATGATTTGCGAAAAGTTTAAACGACTTGGGAAAAGGTTTAAACGATTTGGAAAAGGTTCAAACGCATTGTAAAAGGTTTCAGTGACTTTAGTAAAAGTTTTATAGACTTGGGAAATTTTTTTAGCCGCTTTGGAAAAGGTTTAAGTGAATCAGGGAGTGGGCTGAAAATTGCCATATCTACTTCTGCTGAGGCTTCCCAACCTTTTAACCTATTCTTGGTTTTCTAGGTGGCCGGTTGTAAGTAGCTCAGTTTTTCATCGTACGCTTGGACGTTCTTCTATCAGATATCTACGCTCGCTCTAATGAAAGTCAAACCACATTTATTTAAGCCAATGTGAGCCGATTTTTTTTAAGACTTTGTAGGTTTATCCCAAGTTTCTTCAAAAATAACACAAGTTTTGCTATTTTTGAAACTTTCTGTAGTAATAGCGAAGAGAAACATGCTTTAAATTAGAAAAAAATTAGTTGTTCCAACTGAAAAACTGTCCTATCATCGTCAGTTTGAAAGAACTGCATTTAATTAGGTGTAAATTTCGTCACTCTATGTTGTGTGGATTTTGTGAAGATTATGCATGAATTTTGGAAAATTTCCATGGTGTATCTTTTTAGGTACCTCGGCCGAATTCCACAAAAAAAATTTAATCGAAATAAAAAATATGAAGGTGTATATTTGCTTGTTTAAAACTATTTCAAAAACACAAACAAACCCCAATTAAAATACATGCAAATACCTAAACTCTAATAAACAAATTCTCCATCTCGTAAGGAAGACAAATGAAAGAAGAAAGAAAATGCTCACCACCCGGAAAAATACGATCAATTAAAATAAATTATATCTTAAATTCAGTGGAAATTTTCTAAATGAATCATTCTATCATTCAGAACGGCTACAAGGTCGATCAAACGATACAAAACATATACATATGTATACAACGCATGCACGTTCATATGTGTTTCTTGTAGCCTCAATGAAATTGGCTAGTTGATTCTAGCCACTAGGCAGGCATCTACCAAAAATAGAAGCTGTATTTGCGCCCACTAGCCGTAAATATGTATATGTGTATCTATGGTAAAATATATTCAAAAGAAATGAAATTCTTCTAACAATTCCGACGTATCTTTTATGGTTAATGGATTCTGAAAAGCTCGTGCGTTTCTTGTTATGAATGCAAAAAAAATATATTTTATAATTTTTTTTTTCATTTTGGCCTTTTGTAAATGTTGATTTTGATGACAAGAAAATCTAAATTGGTAATTTTTATGTTAGTTATTCGTTTGAAAATAATTGCAAAAAAATTAAACGAATGTGGAAAATACATATTTATACATATGTTCGTGAAATGATGAAAGTGTGTGTTGACCAAAAAATATATTTTAACCCATTCACCGCTAAGGACGAGTATACTCGTCTTTGATTTTATACATGTACACCTGTGTGCAAAATAATAGCAGTACCGGTAAATTTGATTAAATTTTCAAAAACAATCAGTTTCGTTGTAAGGAACAATATAAAATGTATTCATAAATGTGACAATACAAATATAGCAAAGACAACAAAGTGTTTTAAGGCGCCCTTTGCCTCAAATTTCATAATTTTGATAAACATGTTTGAAAAGAGCTGTGCAAAAAATACCAGCTTTTCTACTTATAACTAATAATGATACAAAAACATATATTTCAATGGGAGAAAATAGCAATATTAAATTTCTAAATTAATAGTTTATTGTATAGCCCTTGTTGACTATTACTTTAACACATCGACGTGGCATTGACGCTACCAAATTTTGACGCCGTTCTGTGGTAATAGAATTGCGTGCAGACTACACTACCCGCCAAAACTCATTCACTGTTTTCGGCTTGGCTTGAAAAACAGCCTGCTTAACATCAGTCCAGAAGTTATGTATGGGGTTGAGGTCGGGAGATTGAGCTGGACAGTCCATAATTTCAATCCTATTGGTCGAACACCAAGTCTTGGCTAAACGACTGGTGTGTTTAGGATCGTTATCTTCCAAAAGGACCCACTTCAGAGTCATACCTTCTTTCGCAAAAGGTAACATGATATTTTCCAATATGTCTACGTAAATTTTGGCGTCCATCGTGAGTTTGATCGAAAATATGGGGCCAGGGCCATAAAATGAAAACGAGCCCCAAACATTAATTTTTGCCCGTCCATGCTGAACTGTCTTCGTGGTATACCGTGGATCATGAGAAACATTTGGCGGTCTTCTTATGTATTGTCTCCTTCCCGGACAGCCAAATAATACAACTTTTGATTCATCAGTCCAAAGGATATTCCTCCATTTGGAAGCAGGCTAGTCCTTATGGTCTCGTGCAAATTTTAACCTGTCTCTAACGTGTCTTTCTTTTAGTAATGGTATTTTCCTTGGACTTCTACCTTTTAATTTGTAGTTAATAAGGGTTCTTCTGATTGTACAAGTGTTGACATCCAACTTGAGCTCCTGTTTTATACTCGTTGATGTCAAAAAAAGGTTTTTTCGTACAAGCCGAACAATATCTTTGGTATCTCACGTGCTGAGTTACTTTATTTCTTCCACGAATTTAAGGCTTTTCCACCCACTTTTTTGCATTCGAGACCATTTTACTAGAGCATCTAAGTGTTTCTTCAATAAATTTGTAGGTTTTGCCTTCCAAACGCATTTCTTTGATTAAATCTCTCTTTTCGCCACTGCAATGTTTGGAGCGGCCCATTATTCCTGAATGGTATATTTTATACTAAAAATTACAAAGGTTTTGAAATCTGTCAACATTCTTTGCCCTTATCGTATCCTACCTGCAAAATTGCAACAAACTTTTTTCATGAAAACGAGTTTAATTTACCTCCGCTGCTAATATTTTGCAAATGTCTCCGAAAATTACGTGATTCCCCGATCTTTGCTGACGTTTCAACAAAAAGGTTATGCAAAACATCTGGCAAATTATTTCCATCGATTATAAACAGATGATTCTGAAATGGGAATTGTGGTTTCGGGATGACGGATGGCGTTCTCTTCAGGTGCTGTCATTTACCATCCGCCACCAGACAGCACGACCACGGTTAGGCTTGTTGATGGGTTAAGCTCGTTATATTTCAACTATTTTAATATTTGTATCTGCGAAGTTTAGAAATATTAAAATAGTTAAAATATAACGAGCTTAACCCATCAACAGCGGATGGTAAATGACAGCACCTAAAGAGGACGCCATCCGTCATCCCGAAACCACACTTCCCATTTAATAATGGTACCGGCCAAAAGCCTGGAAACAAGAACCTCCACTAATGTGCAATAAGAGTGTTAGCAAGTAGCTAAACCAAAAGCACACTAGAAGACGAAGTTGTTGACTAGACTAGGAGGTTCTAACCCATGATAAAAAAACTGAAGATGATTCTGGTTTGCGATCGAAATTTCTGTTGTAATTCCCAAAAAAAATATAACGCTTCGAGTGTGCACTGCTATTATTTTGCACACAGGTGTAAATGATTATACGAGGTGTGTTCAAAAAGTAAGGTGATTTTTCAAATTTCGCGGGCAACGTACATTTCCCGAACGTTTTAGGCATGAGACGTGGTCAGCGAAGTTTGTTCCGAAACTGCTTAATTTTGACCTAAAGAGTCGTCGCTTGGGCATGAGTTTTTTGGCTAAAAACAACACCATCATAATGCCTCAGCCACCATATTCACCGGATTTGGCCCCATGTGACTTTTTCTTGTTCCCAAAACTGAAGAAACCTCTGAAAGGATGGAGATTTGCAACGATTAAGGACTCCATCGCTGGAAGAGCTCAAGACTATACCGAAAAGTGCTTATAAGAAGTGCTTCGATGATTGAAAAAAAGCGTTGGCACAAGTGTATTGTATCTGAAGGGGATGACTTTGAAGGGGACAACATAAATATTGACGAATAAATAAATATTTTTTCCTAAAAATACAAAGTCACCGTACTTTTTGAAAACATCTCGTATATGAGAAATTTATGAGCTTTCACCAAGAAATAGCATAGCTTAGGTAAAAAATAGCACTTAAAATGTAATTGGCAACGGGAATATCTTTATATGATTTAGACTTGGCAACGAATGGGTTAAGGGGGGAAGTACCTTTAGAGGCCGAAAAAAGGTCTTTTTTGCAACTGATTTGTGGGGAAATGAAGACAGTTCTTATTAAATCAGTATAATATTTATTTTAGGCGATATTTGAGGTTGAAGAAAAAAACATATTCTACAAAAGTGAAAGTTGAAAATTAACAAATTTTCCAAGGATCTTGGAAGCCATGTCGTCACTGACGTCGTAAATTGCGTAAGCGATGCTGGCTGCAATTTTCATCTGATATCAACAAACCAAACATTTTCTTACTCGAGAGGGTTTTTTTTAGTAGATAGACTAAAATATTTGCGAAATTCGAAAATTAACCCTTCAAAACAGGCTCAAAAAAAAATTAAGATTTTGACGAAAAATTTCGTTGTACTTCCAGTCAAAAATAGTCCCAAAAAAAATTGGTCTAAGTGCGACCCTTGAAGCCCACACGACTAACTTCCCAGTGGGGTGAATAAAAAGCTATAATTTGCTTTTATTAATAATTACTATTATTAAACATTATTATTCTAAATTAATATAATTATTTTTATTATTTTTATCAATTTTTTATCTAACCATAAAAGCTTTGGTAGAGGAAAACGTCTCCACCACCTGGCCATCCTCTACCAAAGCCTCGGCAACCTCGTCCTCTTCGTCCTCGTCATCCTTCTTGTCCTTCACTTCGTCCTCAACTTCGTTCTCCATCTCGGCTTCGGAATCCACAACTATTATTGAGGGTATTTATTTATTATTTACAATAATCATTCGTTATTAAGAATGTTTGACCGTTACTGAATAATTATAATTGACTTTATATATACAATATCAGAATATAACTAATATTATTTGATTGTTGCTAACAATATTAAATTATTTATAACAATATCCAATTATTAACTGCATTAGCGTCTCTACTCCCATTCACCCAAACCTGATAATATAAGTTTGGAATTTTCTAAATTAATCTTTTTTTTAAATAACATTTTTTACAAATTTGATCACAATTTTGCTAAAACGCACAATAATAACAACATTACAATGAAGGTATTTGGTATCTGCACGAATTAATAGTGCTTATCAACAGTTTAAAAATAAGCAATTTTTAGTCGTTTTTTCCGTTTTTTCATGCTAAATAAAAAACGGCCCGAACGATTTTGCTGAAAAGTCATTCAGTTCTAAGTTACGTAATTACGCGTCGTTTAAAACCGGTCCCACGTCAATCCGATCTTTGGTTCTTGAGATAATCGAGACGAAAAATTATTCCGAACGCACATACGTACATACGCACATACGTACATACACACTCACAGAAATCTCTCTAAAAACGATGGATTTGCATTCTAGAGACCTTAAAACGTGGAGATATGTCAAAATTTGGGATTCGCAAAATCGACCCCATTACAATAACTTCCCATAGGGAACTGGGAAGTCAATAATTTGTTTTTTTAATCTTTAGTCTATATAGAACAGTTTTTAATGCTCTTTGAAGTGAATGCTAGATGATGAAAATCGATTCACTTGTTTTTTTATTATCACTTACGCAATGTTAAAAAACATGGTTTCGAGAAAAGGCCGTTTAAAGTTTGTGGTCAATAGAAAAAGAACTCGGCGCCAGGCAATTCCGGAATGCATATCTTCCACCATTTTGAGAATTAGCTTTGGAAACTTTGACATGATATTCTTAGGCGATATATCTATCGATTAAAACAATTTAAAAAAAATCGATTTTAAAAAGTGTCTAAAGGTACTTCCCCCTTTAAAGTTGGTTGACAAAAATCTGTTATGTGGAAGTGCCTCAGCATTAAATGAAGAACCATACATTTTTGATGATTTCTGGAAGGATAGGTGGGTTATAACAATAGTTTTGATGATAGAAGAGTGTGAATCCGTAACAACGAAATTTTCCTTAAACAATCTACAACGAAAAATCGATATTCACTTCTGTTTTGACCCTCAATGAATTAAAGCAAATCTTTCTTAACAATCCAAGTTGAACGGAAAAAGATACAATTCTAAAAACAGCCGCCAAATATTTAAATTCCCTAAAAATATGTCCCCAATTGAAAGTCATTAGAGTTCAAAATATAGTCATCAAAACATGCATTACTCAATAAATTGAGCTGTAGCTCAGCTTGTTAGAATCACATAAACTTAAATTCCATTAAAAACCATAAGTGGAAATGCAAACAAACAATTGGTAATAATTTAATGGTTCTTCATTCCAAAAGTAAACGACATCGAAATGTTTGCTTTCACCAAATCGATTAGGCAACGAAAATTTCGACATTTGAATGATCGCATACTACATACAAACACACACGAAATAAACATTCGTCAAACAAAAATTTATGTTTAGTGCTTCTGAAAATGAATTTTAAAAAACAACAACCATTTCAGATCACATTTCGACTAGAATAGATATTTAATTGACGAATCAACGAAAATAGTAGAGTAAAAGTTAAAATTTTCTGTACGAGAACGACGACATCTTGAATGTGTGATGGTTACAAAACGATTAAATGAATTTAACGATCATACTAAAGATACATGAAATGATCTATCAGATGGATACCATACGCCAAAGTACTGTTAGACTTTTAAATTAATCGAATAGGAACAGATTCCAATGGTACATTTTTAAAAAATAAAAAAATGTATCTTGTATCTGCAGTGTGTTGAAAATATGTCTGTCGGGACAGATCAATGATCTTAATAGCGACGGTTATGAAATCAAACATTTTTTGTAACATCAAGAGTAACAAGTCAAGTAGTCGACATTAATATTTAATAATCGTTTTTATTGCACAATAAATGTAGTTAAACAGTTACAAAAGATTGTGTAAAAGAAGATGTAACACATTGCTGAAGATCTGAAGACATGTGTCGAGATCGATTCATGTCGATCGCATGTGATCGTGTAATTTTTTCTATAGTGTTTCTTCACAGAAAGGTAAACCTGATATGCAATGTGTGACCTGATAAAATGATAAAAATACCATTAATAATAATTAAATCGATAAATCTTGCTCGTACTGTTTTGCAAATGAAAAGTGATTGTGTTCATACCAAAAAAAATATTAATAAATTAAAATCATAGTGTTTCAACTCCAAAAAAAATTACCACTCTTTTTCACAATGAATTGTGTTGCGATCATGAAATCTGATGAACCCGGTTCACCAAACTATGAACAACAACAGTATCCATATCAGCAACAACATCAACAAAATCAGTTGCAAAATGATGACGGACAACAAATGGAAGTATCTATTCAACACGATCAGAAATATCATAGCCTGAAACATGTTCAGGGTGCAACCGGTGGTGGACACCGCGGAAGTACAGCAACCACCTTAACACTGGCACCAACAACAACAACAACTACCACACATCTTTATTGTCGATCTTTGGATAAGGAACGCGAGCGAAGAGTGTCACGAGGACTAGCATCCTGTTTGAGGGGTGAACGCGATGAATTCAGTGGTGATTATCGTAATAGTTATCGTTGTGAACAGGCAGAGGGTGGTATGTATTGATTGTTTTCAATTTACTTTATATTATTCAGTAAGGACGAAAATAGTTTAGGTGAAATGCGAACCAAATTCCTCTGATTGTTATGTTTGATGCGTTTGTTTTTTAAAATCAAATTTGTTGATTATGTTTCTAAAAGACTGCTTATAATTTGGTAGTATCAAAAAACAAAGTGGCAAAATTACAAACCCAGATTTGAATCAAATATCATCCATTGAATTGTACGATGCTCGAATTTTTGGACTATGATCATGAAGATGTTATTCAGATTTCGAAACACTAGTAGAATTGAAACGAATAAGAAGAATTGATCAAAAACACTATCAAAGCAAGAACCAATCAACGTTAAACTACTGAAGAATACTCTTTCATCTATGTAAATCCATTTGAAATCGTTGAAAACTTCTACACATTTTTTTCTTCAAAAATTTAGTGGGATATTCTTTAAAGTGCGTGTTATTTCGACGTTTACAGCAGTGACGTGCCGACAAGTATGTCACAGTAAACTTCTGCAGTGGGAGATGGAATGGTTCACACTTAAACAAAATATTTGCTCTAAATTACGTCGATTTTGGCCTCAAAAGCATCCTTTCGAATGAAGTATTCTTTCATTTCAGAGTCAACAGGTTAAACTGCAGGGCTCTCAAAATACGTAGACTTGAAAAAAGTCACTATAAACGTAACAAATCACTGTTACATGAGGATTGTGGACTGATAACATTTCCATTTCTTTCAAAATAAAAAAGATAACAGGGTTACGGTAAATAGGATACGCTATAAGGACCTTACTGTTTTTTTGATTTTTAAATAATCAAATGGTGAACAAATCTTCAATAAAGCAACAAGCATTCAAAAATGTTGAACGAAATAGCTTTAACAGCACTTTCAAAAAGAAGCTATACAAAATCCATACAAATTTTCCTGGAAAGGTTGTGCTAAACTAAAGGATCCTAAATTTGTAAAATTTTCAGTGTTCAACTTTTTGAAAGAATATTTTTTTAAACTTAGGTTTACAGAACATCCTTTACGTTTTTTATTGACGAAACGAAATAAACAGAACAGTAAATAATACAAACATCTTGATAAATATGTGATCCTTGTTGGATTTGGTGAAATTTTTCGCATTTTTGAAAGACAGATCGAAATAACTCTTGCATTTCTAAAATGAATACAATCAGTTCAGCGGTAATGCAAGGTCAACTTTTTCAAGAATTTTTTCGTGAATTAATAATAAACAAATAGTTTCACCTTTTCCAGGTTCAAAAGTATCTCCCTGATAAACTTTTAGGGATGAAACAATGAACGGATTTATTTTCAAAAAAACCAGACAAAAATGTACCTTTCGAAGAAAATTCACCTTTAAAATATTCTTGGTAAAAATGTTTGGGATGTGGATCTCGTTTGTCATTTCTCTGTATTTTCGATTTGTTTAAAACGCCCTGTTTTTCTATCAACTCGGTACTATCTTACCATATTTTTAGTCCTGTTCATTTAGATGTATCGATGCCTTGACGATGATATGACTAGAAATCAGTGCCTGTATGATGTCTTAATTGTATGTCAGTATCCCTTTTTTGTCTTTGCAAACTTCTAGTAGAGAGTTGAATCGATGATGTCCTGAATATTTGTCAGGTAATCTAAATTCTGTCTTCTCAAATTTTTTGTAAAGAATGATACATATAGATCTGAAAATACTGGTAAATTGTATCTCGATTTCAAACACCGGTATCTGATTCTCCAGTTCATTTAGATATGTAACATATATATCATCATCATCATCATCATTGTTAGCTTGTCAACCATGTGTATGAATCATGATGTAGCCTCCCCTATGTAACATATTGGCTTCTCATTGCCCTTGTTTTGTCTATTTTTTGCTGTACGTGTCCAGGTGATGTCGGCTAGCTTCCTTATATCGTGGTCCCATCTAAGATATTTTAATTCCTCTTGGCTACCACTGCATGATTTCCGCGGTCCAACTATTGTCTGATATCCTCGCTAGGTGTCCTGCCCATTGCCACTTGAGAGTTCTAATTCTTTTGATCACACCAGTTACTTGTATTCTCGCTCTTATCCAGGTTAATTTTTTTCTATCTCTCCTTGTGATGCCCAACATACATCTCTCCATTGCTTTTTGGGCAACCTGGAGCTTCCTTATGATGTCTGTTGTTAAAGTCCATGTTTCACAGTCATAGATCATGACTAGCAGGATGCATTGATCGAAGGCTTTCTTTTTCCTCCTACAACCTCCAGTTCGGTGTTGTTAACTGATAGTTCACACTGGCTTCTCGTTACGAACTCATTGTACATAACTTTAGTTTTACTAAGGTTAATTTTTAGACCTGCTATCTTGCTAGCTGCGCTTAGATCTTCGAGCAGCATCTGTAGCTCATGTTGGTTTTGGGCGATAAGGACTATATAATCTGCGAATCGTAGGTGATTTAGTTGCTCTCCTTCTATGATTAGTCCTTTATTATACCACTTCAGAACTCGGAAGATTTCCTCTAAAGTGGCGTTGAACAATCTTGGCGATATGGTATCCCCTTGTCTGACCCCTCTTTGCGTGGAAAATTTTGGCGTGCCATAGAACACTTTAACTTTCGCTTTAGCGTTCTTATAGATGCTGGCCAGTGTTTCGTTATAGCGTTTCTCATATATATAAATGTATGTATATATAATACAACCTCTGATCGCTTACAAGTGGCAACCCTGCACACAATCACCATATCTCGCAACACAGGCTAGCACCATTTTCGCTCTGCAATGTGGTTCGATGCAACTGCACAACCTTCGTTTGACCGAGGGACCGTTATCGGGTCCAGATGTGAGCTGCTGGTGAATACAAGAGGGACTTTGGATCGTATCGTAGACTCAGGTGCCACTTATCCACTTTCCGGGCTTAACGTTTGAAAAACGTCGCTTGCTTCAAATCAAATGAACTAAATTTCGAGAGACTTCGAACTTATGTGAAGAAGTGTCGTGGTCATAACGCGCAAATCACTTGCTGAAACGCAGGCACTAGGCCATGGTAGGGTGGGCTCAGGCAGCGATATCTGCGCTTTGCGATCTCCACTAAAGCTCGTTTTCCGTACAGGAATATCACGGCCACCCAAGGGATTATGTATGGGAGTTAAAATTTGATTTCATGCCTCATGTAATACATTCAGTGCTCACTGAGCTTCTCCAAAATTTTATAAAAATTGAACAGCATAAATCCAATTTAATTGGGTTACGAGTATGTTTTTTAAGCAGTCGTTATCGTTTCCTAAATCCCTCGAAGATATCTTAGTGATATATGATTGAAATATTCGAAATATTTCGACAACCTCCTAAAAACTATAAGAAAGTATTCATCACCTGCAGTTCACATCACATTTCCTCTGTTATTTTATCAAACAATTGACTCAAAAAAACCACGTGTTCGACCATTTTCAACGCAACAAGAATAACGGTAAATTTTACTTCTTGAGAAGTATACTCGTATTTAAGATATTTTTTTTAGCAATAACAGTAAATTTTGAATTCTTCTTCGTACAGCAAAAGGAATAAATATTGGCAATTTTTCATTGAAAATTTTAGAGAACAGCTCATCATGAACTCTTGTTAGTGTAGTACGCTCAAAACTTTTTAATAAGAATTACTGCCAAATATTACAGCATTTTAGCCTTTTTGAACTCAGCTTGCCTTGATTTTTCTTCACATTAAATCACCGCCCATTTTTTTTGCACTTTCGTAGAAAGCCATTAATCATATGAGCAACGCAAACGTATTATAATGCAACCTTCGATTTTGACTACTACCAATTAAGCCACCACGATTTTGGATTAACTGAAATTAATGTTCATCTATAAGTGAAATATACATTTAAAATCAACATTTTCACTATGAGATTGAATGTAAAAAAATACTTAAAAAAATATGCCAAAATTACTAACCGATTGACCTAATTGTTAGGTGATTTTTTGACCTCTGTCTGATTGAAGTTCATTAAAGAGTTAAGCATGTTACATACTCCCATAAGCAAGCTAATTATCTGCACATGTAATTCTGTTCATGGCTGTAGAAGCTAAAAGTTTTTGGTTTTTATTAGCAGAAAAGCGATGGACGCAGAATGCACCACACCTGGATGTCCAAATTCTTTTTGATAAATTGAAGATTAAATAACCTTAAAATAGATTTAAAAATTGATGATGATGAATTGTAGAGAGAAGAATTTACTTAGAGATCTATTAAATTTCAAAATCATTGCAATGGTCTCTGGTTTATGTTGGATGATGTTTTAAAAGTAGTGAAATTTGAAAGGTAGCGATGGTCCATGGTGATTGAAGAATTAATTTTGTATTAATTGATGTATTTATAGGATTATTTATATTAAATAAAAGATGAAAGACAGAAAGCGTTCGATTGTTGAAACGGAAGTTTGTGATTAAATTTAGCTTATGATTTGGTTGAGCCAAATAGTTCAAGCATTTAGTTTTTGAATGCTTCCTGGTCTAAATATGATTTTTATAGCCCCTATGAGTTGTTTTTCGGAGAAAACTTTCCCGAAAAATGCTCTCATTCAATTTTTTTTTCTATGGTCGGTATTAATGGGGAAAATACATGTAACTGCTCAAAAAATCGATTATTTTCTGTCACATTAAAATGTTCCAAATACTCTAAGAATACGCCCAAAAAAGTTTTGAAGCGATATTCGTATTAGTTTTTGAGTGATAGTCCGTTATAGGCAGCACGGCGTTCCCCAGTAAGTCGAGCACACCTGCCGCGCGTCCCTGCCTACTTTCTCTCCGGCGCTATGGGCGGTTCTCTAATTGTGTATCCCTACCATATTCTTATAAATCTGAAATTCTAAGGAAATAGGACCTGGAATCGTTGATTAATGAGTAAGTTATAATAAAAAAATAAAAAAACAATGGTTTTTTTCTACCGCAAACTTTAAACGCGTTTTTCTCAAAGTAGTACTTTTTCAACTTTCGTACAAAATATCTCCAAAAATATTGAACCGATCCGGCTCAAATTTATACCACATCTACAAAAGAGTCTTATATCCTAGTTGAACTTACATGTTTTTGTAATTGCGGAGAAATAATTTGTTTAATAATGTTTAAAACGCGACTTTTTGAAAAATAATCGATTTTTTTGTTTAATCTAAAATTAATGTTAAAATTACATTTTTTTATAAATTTTATTGGGCAACCTATGAACTATACATCTCATTTACATATTTTTCTTCTGTTGAATGTTGCAGGATCTCCGAAATTGGTGTTAAGTTGTACGAGACATTTTTTAAGGTGTATTTTTATTCGTTTGCATCGCCGCCATTTTGTGTTGAAAAATTATAAAAAAAATATTTTCAAGTACTTTAAAACATGTACTTTAAGGATTTCATGTTTAAAATCTTCTGAATAAACAACATATATTTTTTAAATGAATCTGAAATTAGCATTTTTTTAAAAAATTTCCATGTATTTCTCCCCTTAGGGTAGGGGGTAGTACCGGTTATAATTTTGAAAAATCAATTTTTCATTTTTCAATTTATTATATCTTCAGAAATCATGTCTAATTTTACTAAGATATTCCCAAAAATAAAGAAGTTACGGCAGTATGAGCGCGCACGCCTTTTCCGCTTGGTAAGCGATATTTTCGGTCATCGAAACTTAAGCGGGCATCTCTAGTCTTTTGCACATATTTTCAAGAAACTTTTTTTACAGTAAATTTTATTAGTAAACTACAATTTTTCACAAATGCAAAAATACATATTGAAGTGTAATTTTTTTTTGGAATTTTTATAATCCAATATAGCTCAGATATGGCTGCCACAACAAAGCCTGCTTTTTTCCTGGTTGACATGATCTCTCGACTCAGGAACCTCCGAAATCGAAAATTCAAAATGTATATTTAAGTATAAATAAGTCGCTATAACCCGTACCAAAATCAAGAACTTTAAGTGAAAAATAACAAAATGGCGGACTTATCGAGTTTTCGACCTAGTTTTTTGAGGTTATGTTACTTAAAAAGGTGGTTAAATGACAACAGATATTCATGATTCTACTACGGGCAATAATCATATATGTCATGAATAACCCCTCAAAGTTTCAGCTCGATCGGTTGAATAGTTTTTGTAAAATCGTGTCAACCAAGTCAAAAAACGTTGTTTTGAGAAAAACGCGTTTAAAATATTTTTTTAAAAACTGTAAAAAAGGAAAAAAAAGCATCTTACACTCAATCAGCGATACCAGCTTCATACATAATTCCTATTGTACTCTGTTTCTGAACGCAAAACCAGTGTTTTTGCAAAATCGATTTTTCCAAAAAAAAATTGACTAGAGATGCCCTCTTAAAAGACGTTTTTCTCGAAATGACGTTTTTCCAACTGCGGACACTTATTCTCCGGATTGGCCGAACCGATTAAAGTCACATTTGGTGTGCTACTTTACTCAAGTATCTTGTGTGGTAATCTATCACAATATTTGCCAAAAATTAATTCAAAAAAAAATTGGCAAGCGAAACGAAATGAAAAAAGTGATTTTTCGAAGAAAAAAATTCACACAACTGCTATTTTTTTGTGATAATTTTTGGAGAAGATCACCACGAAGGAAACATTCCTCTGTAAAATGCGGTTTGGTTTTTTATGTCCAATTTTTCATTCCTGAGATTATCTATCCGTAGTGGGACGAGGCATTTTTCGAGACATCAACTTTGGCGCCTTCTAAAAAAATGGAAAAATAAATAAAAATACTTTTGTAGTCTTCAAAATTTGTATTTTACCCATGCAAATTTTAAAATTTATATATAATAAAAGGGCTGAAAAAGTATTGAAAATTAGGCTGTTTTTTAGCATTCTAACCGGTACTACTCCCTTGAAACGTATTCTATGGGGTCTACCCTCTTTTAGCAGCGTAAAAACGGGGTATTTTTAACAATTTTTTAGATAGGTTGAAATTATAAATATTGATAAAGCGGTTTCACTCAATAAATACACGATTTTTTTCATTTATGTGAGTTTTTACCAAAGAAAATGCTGGTAGAAAAAATAACGAAAAAAAACGAGAGAGGTGATGAAATTTTCGAGATGGGTGGTCTGAAACCAAAAAAATCAAATAGTTTTAGGTTGAGTATGTTAATAGCTATAGCGCGAACAGAGCGATTTTTGATTTTTACGAAATTGACAAAATGGTGGACATTTTTCGAAAAATTACGAGAAAACATGCTTTTTTCACCGTTTTTGGCCAAAAAAATATTTTAAATCCAAATTTTGAGTAATCCCCTATTCGCGCTATAGCTGTAGTCATATAGAATGTCTGGAAAAATTGGATAAGAATCGGTTCAGTAGTTCCCGAGATTTCATCAACGCGGCGTCGAAAAACGTTGTTTCGAGAAAAACGCTGTTCCAGTTTTTTTTAATGAAAAATCGCACGCGGGTGACAAAGTGGACGTTGACCAAAAATACAGTAAGACTGCTCCAATCTTTATAAAATTTTAATATGATATATTTATATATATATATATATTCCAAAAATGCTATAAAATAATATCGATTTTTTTTAAATTATAAAGAGGGTAGACCCCTTAAAAGTACATAGGAATATATAGTACAATTAATCAAATTGATAATTTCAACCTAAATCTAATTGAAATTTAAAACTAATAAACAAACAATAATTATGCACCATAAAATTCATCAATTATAATCTAAAAAACCATTAATCAAAGCCAATAAATCTTAAATTCCACTTCACAACTCTAAATTGCACCACTAATGATTGCAATTTATGTCAACTACAAGAATCTAACATATGTACGAAATTGTTTCTCCATAAACCTATCCGTATTTCACTTGCATCGGCGCATGCATTACCTTTTACGGCGCCTCACTCACATGAAAGACCGTGGCTACAATGCAATGCATGCATGCAACCTTCACCTTACATACGCAGCCATGTATGGGTCATATGTGAAAATGTCGTTACCTATTCCTACCAGTTTTGTCCGATAACCATCTTTGTACACTTTTACGCCTAGCATTTATTGAATGGAGCTCAAATATTCGTGCCCGTGTGTAAATAAATATGCTATTGATTTATTTAAAAAAAAAACTAAAATATATGTAATTGTAGACCTGCATCAAAATCACACACTTAAAACAAACATAATAACCTGATAGCGCAAAAAATGCTGTTTTACAGGTACTACCACAATCCATAAATGCATGTTGCTCTAGAAAATCGTTTAAGATAATTTCCACAATTTTCGCCGTAACAAGTGTTTATCTAAAGTGTTGATTTTCTTTTCATATTATTTCTTTTCATTTCTGTACGATTGATGCGAACTACTAAAACAATGAATGAATTTCTTCGCAACCACCTTTATTTTTAATGGTTGGTTGGGCAAAATAAATTAATATGTCTTGTATTGTTGTGTCGCTTGCCTAATGTGATTTTATTTGTTTGTTTGTTTTACGTTATATTTTGGGGCTATCTATTTGGGTCGTCAATTATCATAGAGGGAAATGTAAAAGTTTTCATTGTGTAATTTCGATGATGTGATGACGACCTAATTGGGTTTGTAGTGAAAATTAATGGAGCTATTTTTACTTCATTTGTATATTAAAATGGTTAGACATGTTGTGAAGAGAAAGTGAATTTTGATCGTTGAATTTGGCTCTAGTTAAATTGTTATCAAAATATGAATTCAAACTGTAATTCAAAGCAATTTATTTTCTATTTCTTTGAATCATATTTTTAATAGAAGTTTGTTTAGAGACCTTCTTATTATTTCATCACTACTTGCATGAACTTTGTCTCTTTTGGCAATAAATCTTTAATTTTGAATGACCAATTTAACTCTTTTGAACTCTCCGAAATTGATAAAAATTATAAAACACCGATCTTCGAAGTACATTTTTAATAAAATGTGTTTTAAACAGGAGTGGCTTTACCTTTGGGGTTAGTGAAACTCAGCCCCACAACTCAAACATAAACAAATATTAGTTTGAATGTAATAATATTATATTTTTGCAGCTTTTAAATATATCTTTCAACTTACTTTTATTCCAAACTTTAATGTAGTATAGTTTTCGCACATGTAGCTCATTCTGTCCAGCCAGATACTGATCGTGATGTAAAAATTTGGTATTTTCTTCAACTTGCTTCTTGTGTGGCTCCCGAATGAATACCAAAATGCAAAAAAACAACTTTCAAAAAACATCTGTTTAACAGTTTTCCAAGTTCATTTATCAAGAGATTTTGCCCCAAAAATGAGTAAATTCATGTAGATGTGTACGTAGGTTGCAACGTTAAGTGTCAGTTGTATTCGCGTTTAAATTAACGTGTGGATTACTTATCCGAAAGCCGAAAGGTTGACGAACAAAAGCTCTAGACAGTGCTTCTACAGTCTCGTTACAGCACTTTTCTTCATGTAGATTAGTTTAGTAGGAAGGGTCATGCTTTCCCATCTTTTTATTCAGGTGTGCGTAAAGACAAGCAGTATGGAAGTATGGTCATTTTCCAGGCTTGCCCCCTATGTAAACGATATACAAAGGGTGGTCTACTTGGGCGAAGTATTTTTTTATTTTAATGCCGTGAAAAGGTGTGAATGGGTTAGATCTTAAGGGGTGACACTATTCTAGGATTTTCAAAAAATCGATTTTTTTTATTGGCTTACATTGTACTTTAGGGTCATAAAAATGAGATATCGGTAGTTTTATAGCGTGGAAACATTTCTAAAGGGCTAACTGAGCGACTTTGCTGCACCGCGTCCCAGAGCCCCGCGCACGCTGTCGGTAAATCACGCGCCGTTGGGCGCAGCTGCTCCGAAATACCTCTCGGGATAATAAGTAGTCTTGTTACCTACATCACGTGAGGTATTTATAGTTTCAAAGAAGGCCAATAGATGTCGCTCAAAAGCGAAAAAAATCACTTTTTTCAAGCTTACCGGTAAGATTATTTTGGAACGGGTGCATGGATCCATTTGAAATTTTGACAGTAACTTTGAAATACCAAAATCTAGAGAAGTACATAGGGATTTTGTGATTAATTGTTTATTTTTAATTTTATAAACAATTTACGGCTACACGGCTACGTTGTTGTTTTTTCAAAACAGCGCCATTTTATTAAAAATTAGATTTAAAAAATCTTCTACGTACTTCACTAGCTATTAGTATGCACTTCAAGAAAAAATATAGTTTTTTAATATAGGAGCGACCGTTCGAAAGAAAAGTTACCGGTAACTTTTTAAAGGTGGATCACACAACAGCTGAATACGGGGTCCTGTGACCACCATTTTGGAAAATAAATATTTCTTTTTGTACTTTTTGAGTTATACAATATAATCGGATTTGGTGTTTTTTAATTTATTTACTTACGAAAAATCATAAAAAAGGGGTCTCTAGAGTAGTGTTACCCCTTAAATGCGAATTTCTATGCGAGGTATACTTATCTCACCTGAGGGTGCGACATTTAGTTTGAAAGTGCGATACTTCAGGCATCGGATTGCGTGGTAGCGAGATCTTGTGGTGCTGTTGCACTTGGCGGGATTTCGGATAAATTTAACTCGCGAATTATGTGTTATTAGTCGCTCCTTAGTTTTGTAAACTAAAGTGTTTACAGTTTTTCTGAAAAATTATGCTTCTGGTTGTGATATTTGTTATTTACAATAAATAAATAGTCAAAAAATGTCCTTGCATGTTTTTACGATCAAAATAGACTCCATGGCCGAAACTGGCTACGAGGTGATGATTTCACCCGACGGTTGCCCGCGTTTTAAATCCAATGCAAGCATGGTTAAATCTTCAATGTAATTTTTCTAAATAGAATAAACTATTTTGAGTTGAAAAATTGCCTGCGAAGAGAAGCGTGGTAAATAATTTTAGGGTGTGTTCAAATTCGTGCGCCAAAATCACCCGATCCTGAACGAGGAATAGTTGAAACAAGGAACCAAAACCGTGCGAGCCAAAAGGAAAAAAGCCGCCGCAAAAGCACTGCGCTCGGCTTTACAAACTTCTATTTACTGTTTCAAAAAGCAAACTTAATATATTTACAATTTTCGAATCGTGCCAAAATAAACTCCTCTAATTGGTGGTCCTTTTCAAGTCCCGTTTTTGTAAAAATCTCCAGAGGTGCGTCACTATCAACACGATTCCTAGTTTTTTGAAGCCGTCTGAATCCTGCTGATTGGATTTCGTCTTGGCTTTTGTTTCAGGATGCACTGTGTAACGAAATACTGTTTATTGATGTTTTCCACACAGTGGAAGTTTTCCGTGCAACTTTACGGATGCACAAAAATACTAGAATAAACTTTACTTGTGTTAAAAGGTTGCTGATAAAGCACTCAATCGTAAGGATATATCATTTCGAGCACAATTGTCACTGAAACTCGAAACGTCTTTAACCCAAACGATATTTCCCGGGTGAACTCTGCAAAACAATTTGCATTATTGCACCAATCACACTGCGCCGCTTCACCACTCCAGTCATCTCATGCGTTTCCTTTCAGCGTTTTCTTTTTCAAACTCGCTAATGGTTATTTCGATCATATCACGTATATATATATATATCACGGCATATTTCAGTCCAAAATATTATTGATGTCTTCCAGTTTTACGATAAACTTGCATGGTTTGAGCCTCCACTGTAATGCGACCATCCGTTTGGCCAAGATATGAACAAAACTTCATCTTCTCACATCTTGGGTTGCTTGGTTACTCCTTCGCCGTTGCTTTCGATGTTAGCTCAGCGCTATTATCCTATATCATACTTACGACTAACTTATCGCCGAACAATTCATCTCATTTCCTTACTTACTAGGAATTTTTCATATCTATAGTATTCATTGAAAACCTAACAATTGCCATTGTAAAATTTGAATCTTTACTCTACAAATCTAAGTGGAGTGGTTTAGTGGTTTAGAGATATCAAAGGAGGTCACTACTTGTGGGTGGCTTAAGCGGTCTACCCTCTTTACAATTTTCAAAAAATCGTCGCCGCGTTGAAGAAATCTCGGAAACTACTGAACCGATTCTCACCAAATGTTTACCAGACATCCTTTATGACTACAGCCATAGCTTGGTTTTTCAAAATTTTGATTTAAAATATTTTTTTCGCCAAAAACGGTGAAAAAAAAGCATGTTTTCTCGTAATTTTTCAAAAAGTGTCCGCCATTATGTCAATTATGTAAAAATCAAAAATTGCTGTATTCACGCTATAGCTATTTACATACTGAGCCGAAAACTTTTTGATTTTTTTTTGTTTCAGACCAACCATCTCGAAAATTTCATCAATGGCGCAAACCCCTTTCGTTTTTTCGACCAGCATTTTCATTGATGAAAACTCACATAAATGAATAAAAAAATAAATGTGTATTTCGAGAGTGTATTTATTGAGTGTAACCCCTTCTTTATCAATATTTATAATTTAAACCTATCTAAAAAATTATTAAAAATAACCCGTTTTTACACTGCTAAAAGAGGGTAAGCCCCTTAAGTTTCTTCAGGTAATTTTTGTGAGTCTTAATCGATTTTCGTCTCTAGCGAATGCCAATCAGAACTTAATTTTTTTCGTTTAATTGCTGGACCGCAACGAATTGTGGCGGTAATAAGAAAACGAAAAAGTATGTATTTTCAATTGAAAAACACTATTTTCAAATTACTAGTTTGAATCTGGATGTCTTAGAAAAATCATTTGTTTTTTTTTGACTGTTTTCTCTCTTGATTTATGGTGGACACTAAAAGATGATCATGTATTTCTTGATTTCGGTACCATTTTCAGTCTCATTCTCGACTTTGAACACTAGAAACGTTTGAATATTTTCCTTTTCCAATCATATAAGTTTTATTTTAAACCAAAATGGTTTTTGATTTGTTCTACGATCGAACTTCTATTAAACTTTAAAAAAAAACACTTTCATAATTATGACTGACACTAGAAGAGCTGTAAGTTGAAAAAAGGTAATTGTTGGGTAACAGATCTCATCTTGAGTAGCGTTTCATTTCCATCCAAATATAGTCATCCAATTGCTGACCACCATAACCAATTGTGAATTGTGGCGACATTTTTGAAGGGACCTTTATAGAAAAACTGGAAGAACTTTCGAAATTTTATCCACAGATGCTGAGACTTATTTCGAATTCAAATGGGATTTTAAATTTAACACCCCCTTAAAATATGTGGGTAGAGCAGCTAAAATGTATCTATCATATTCTTCTCGAAAACTGTGAAATATCCTCAAAATAATTAAATTTCAAAATGTTATTATGCTCCGATTCGCATGAAACCTGGCTGGCATCTAAAATGATAGTAAACAAACAATACTACCACAGATCAGTTTATATTTGTTTGTTTTTATTTCCAAACCGTTCATTTACCAAAAAATATTCGGTGTGATTTTGTTGGTTAGGTCAATTAAATGCGATTCGATTTACATGAAATTTCGCTTCATTCAGAATACATTTACTTTCAATTGTTGGATATGCAATTTGTGATTAAGATAATGGCTGAGGATCTTGAAAACTAGTGTGCAAATATTTTTTGCCACTTATTTTTGAACATATGTAATCATAATACCGAATCTAAGTCCTTGAACACTCATAAATTACTAAAAACGTGTCACTCCTAATTTACAGACTATGATAAAATGTTGACCTATAATATTAAAAATAGCAATTTTACGAGTTTCCAACAAACATGATTAACGTACTCTGCTACCATAAATAAATTCAAACGACAAATTTTCATGTAAATTGGATGATGGCAATCACGACAATGACGATAATGATGATGATGACTTGATGACACCAAATGTGTTTGTGTGTCGGAAGTTTCAAACATCTATGGACAAATGACGCTAAGTAAGATAACAATTTTCACGACAAATCCAACAAACGACTTAACCATCATGCATGAGCATTGCTGTCTCGCAAAATTACACCTTAAGTGCTTCAAAGTGGCCACCATCACATATGAATGTATGTCCAAATGGATATGTACATATCTTTATTTTATTGTTTCTTATTGTGCCAACAACGAGACACTGAGGTCTGTTTGGTTGTTAGCCGTGCAACACTACAATTGTTACTATTGTCAGCGGTGGTCATGTTTGTTGTCGTTTTGTATACTGCAAATGGACAAGTGGTTACCGACATCTTTGCTTGCTTGGCATATTTTTTTTTTGGCCTAGGCAAATTAGTCTTAATTTAGCTGAGAAATTGCTATGCAGCTTGGGCTTTAATCTTATGTGCCGTGAATGAAGACTTTTTTTAGTATTTTCGGCCAAAAATTAGTTTGAAAACCGAACAACAAGAGCCTTTTATTCTGGAAAAGCGAACCAAAATCAAAGGAAGAATTCAATCTGGATTCTTCCCTTGATTTTGGGCCACTTTTTGTGTGAACTCAAAATTTATAATTGGGTATAAAACATACGACGGTTTTTCTATCTAAAAGTGTACCAAAATCAAAGAAGGACGCAGGCTATGGGTGAGTCCAAAATTTTTGGTTGGGCATAAAACACAAAAGACTTTTATTTTGGAAAAGTGCGCCAAAATCATGAGAAGGATCCAAACTATAGGTGGGTCCAAAATGTTTAGTTGGGTACAAAAAAAGGTCTAATCCTGGACAAGTGAGCTAATATCGAAATTTATAGTTGGCTACAAAATTTAGTGTCTAAATTAAAATCTAGAATCTAGAGGCTTTAGAGTCGAAACGATTATTTAAAGAAATGATAAACATTTAGGTCTACAATCAATATTTTAAATTTAGCTAAAAGTTTGGAAATCAATTTCAAACAACTATAAATATTGGCTGTCCTCCAAATTTTGGATCGGATACAAAAAGTTTGGAGGCTATATGAGATTTTGGTTCCAGCTGCGACTACATATCTACAATACGACTCACTCTGGACATATGCAATTTTCTAAATCAACAAATTACCTGAGGTTCGGTCAACTACCACATAATTAGATAGTTCATTGTCTTCCATATTTTTTCCTATTAATATTTTTCTCAAAACGAAGCTACCATTTGCTGAATTCAAACCGACCTACAATTTGACACACACATTACACGCAAGTACTCATGTTTCCGCAAACTAAAACTAAACATTTCGCTTAGCAAATTTGTGTAGAACACAAAGACGATATGTTTGTAATATTCCAAAAAGCAAATCAGAAACGAAAGTCAACAAAAATAATAATTTTTTGGAGACATGCCATGCCATCATTATTAGCAAGTTGTCGACGACAAAGACAAGATGTCCAAGAAAAGATTGTTTGCGCAGTTAGATGGAAACAAAAGTATTTTTAACCCTAGAAATTGTTGTTTGACCGACATGATTTGTTGGAATGTGGTAGCGCTAGTTGTTAGATTTATTTTTATATTTAGAGTTTGTTCTAGAAGGAAGTAAATGTTCTAATTAGCTTTAGTGAAATGAGTTTGTCAGGAAATTTATCTGGGTACTTTTTATGCGAGCGTAAGTGAAAACGAAAATATTATTCAAATATTCTTCCGTTTTTACAAAATTTTTGGAACGTAAAGGATTTTTCCGGGAGCTCTTAAACATGAATAGCAGAATTTGTATCATTTGCAAAATTTTGTTTTCAAGTATAAATTTTGATGGTAGCCCAAAATTTTAATCCTTTCACAAATTGTTGACTCTAATTGCAAATTTATGAAACTCCAAGCGTTGGCTCTCATTTTAAGTTATCAAGGTTCTGGTTCTGACTTTAAAGTTAGTCTACAATCCTCACAATTTTCAATGTACACGAAAATTAGCTAAATGTTGCCTCCAACTCTAAATTTTTGGGCGCAGCTTCAAATTCGAACGCCAAATTTTGGCCCGGTTCCAAATTGTTGACAAGTCTCTCAATTAGTCGCTCCTAAGTTTTAAGTTGTGGCTCTAAATTCCATTTGAAAAAAAATTATGGATCAAAATTTTGGCATCAGCTCCAAATTATAGCCCCAAATTTTGACTGAGACCCCGAAAAGTTGACCCAACTCGAAAAGATGGCTCTGGTTTTCATGTTTACCATCGGCACAAAATTTGAGCTTCCATTCTAGGTTTTGACCATGACTTCAAAAAATCGGCTCGGTTTCAAATTTTAGACAAAACTATCAATGTTAGCAGTCCCTTGAAATTTTTAATCTAAATGTTTGTCTTGACTCTAAATTTCAGTATCAAATCATTGAAGAAAATTTTGACTGTAACCCTGAAATGTTGACGAAACTCTAAACGCTGGCGCTCGTTTTCGTGTTTACCCTCGGCACTCGATTTCGACTCCAATTCTAGATTTTGACCATGACTCCACGTTTTGACTGTAGCTATAGATTTCGAACAAAAATGTTGTCGCCATTTAAGTTAATTAACACTCTAAATTGTGAATGCGACTTCGAATAACGCATATGTAGTCTCGTAGCAAAATATTGAGTCATCTCCAAAATTTGACTGCAGTTTTAAATTTTGGGCCGAACGCTCCATATTTTCTTATTATTATTTTGGTTCCAAATCATAATATTGGCTCAAATTTTGGGTGCAGCTTTAAATTGTGGCTCCGGAACCAAATGTTAAACCCACTTAAAATGTTTATTTCGATGCCAAATTTTTGGCTCAACACTAAATGTTGGTCCCGCAATGAATATTGGTACTGATTAAAAGCAATGGTTCTGATTTCAAATGCTATGGTACTAAACTTCAAAAGAAAATATCCAAAGGATTAAAATGACGATCCTAGCTCTGAATGACTACTCCAGCTTAAAACTATGACCCCGAATTTCAACTGCAGTTTTAAAACGTCAGTCTAACTCTAAATGTGACCTTTCGCTCTAAATTTTCAGCCTCGACATTAAGCTTCGATCTTGGACATCAGTCTGAATTTTGAATGAAATCAATGACCATATTTTATTTGGTGATCATTACATTAAATTTTGGCCCTAACTCAAAATTATGGTCTCGTACCAGAAGTTATCACCGCTCAATAAATTTAACCACGATTCTAAATATTGGTTCTTGCGTTTAGTTTTTGTTGCGAATTTCAATTTGGTATCTGTTTTCAAATTTTGGATTCTATGTCCGCATTTTCTCTTAACTCTTAATTTTGGCTCTGATCACAAATTTTCGACGGAGTAGTCTATTTTGAAAACTGATAGAGGTTGTTTGTACTATTTTCTTTATCTTAATATCCTTATAGTTGAAATTTTTAAATTCTACATGAAACTTTGCTCAATGTGGTTAGATTTGCATGAAATCAAACCTAAAAACTGTTCTGCTTGGTATGTGGGCACAAAATTCATTAATTGATCCCCTTTCCTATTGACACTTTTACAGTTGGTTGTATACTTACTTACTTCCTTTTCTAGAAACAAATATTAGTTGCAATATAAAATTCGTGTTTTAAAAGTAAAATTTAGATATTCATTATTTTCTTTGCCAACCAACTTTCATCTCTATCCTTTGAAAAATTTGAATCGATTCTTTTCTGTGAGCATCCAAAAGTGTGGATCATCTTCGATTCAACACATGCAGTGTCATCATTATTTATTAATTTCAATCAGTAGTATGATCGTGAACTGTGTATCAAGTGGTGTCAAATAGCGACTCGTGCCGTAGTAGATCTTTTGGGTGCTAATGTATCAAGAGAAGCTTGATAAACATTATGGTGACTCTGCACCTTTGATTAGAACAGTTTATAAGTGGTTTCAACATTTTCGGACTGGCCATATGGGCACAAGTGGCGCTGAACGTTCTGGACGGCCTGTGAAGGTTACGACTCCAGAAATCAGTGATCAAATATTAAATTTGTTAAAAATTATAATTTTCACATTAAATAAATAATAATTTTAAGTTCAATAATACGAAAAATACTGTACAATATAAAATTACCTTATTATACATTCTTATTTTTATAAATATATCGTAAAAAAATTAATTGAAAAAAGAATTTTTTTCTAAATTTGTTTAAACAAATGTTGTTTAAATAATCATACAGCATTAGTATGGCTTTAATCGGAAGCGTGGTTTTGGGGTTTCGGATGGCATCCTCTTCAGGTGCTGTCATTTACCATCCGCCACCAGACAGCACGGCCACGGTTAGGCTTATCGATGGATTAAGATCATTATACTTCAACTGCTTTGTATAATTATTGTATGTATAATTAGTGTTAGTGACTTGCTAACCAAAAAGCACACTAGAAGGCGAAGTTGTTGACTAGACTAGAAGGTTCAAACCCATGCTAAATAACTAATTAATATGACAATAATTGCATTGAGTACGTTGAACAGTATTTGTTTCGGAAGTTTTTCTAGGAAAAAATTCTTCAACATAGGAAAAAATATTTGTTATAAAAAAATTAATTTATTTATAACATAATAAAAGCGTCTTCGGGATTTGGTAATGCGATATTTAGGCTTTTCTGTTCGAGTTACATCGGCTCATAGAAAAAGGTGAAAATCGTACCAATACAAGCCGAGAACATGCTTTTTTATAACTTTTATTTCAAATTCGTTGCAAATGGCCCGTCACCTTTGACCGGTTGTATCTCAGGAACTAATGAACATAATTCAATAATTTATTTTTAAAAGAAACATGTTTTAAAATTTTTTTCACGTATTTTTTTGAATTTAATTTAAATTCATGGATCAATTTGATTATTAGCAACAAAAATGTTTATAGTTTCAAAAAACTCCTGAGGCCGCCCTAATAATCCGTTCTTAGTTTTGTAAAATGCATTCAATACGCGAAGTGCTCTTCTATATGTAAAAAAATTCAAACTTCTATGGGCAGTTTCTGACTTGAAAAATTTCAAAATTTTCTGATTTTTTTTCAATAAATTTTGATTTCCAAGCTGTTATACGAAATCTACTGATTCGATTTTGATGAAAATTTGTTCGCTGTTTTATTATATTATAAATTTTTTTAGGCGAACTATGAAGGTCCTAAGTTTGTTAAAATTGGTTTAAAAAAAAGTGAATAAGAAACGTTTTTTCCCATTTTTTTCAATTATTGCTATTTGCGGCAAGGATTAAATGTTTTAAAATTTTAAACCAATCCTATCTTGTAGAAAATTTTATTACGCAAATTTCATTCTCACGCAACGTTGCTCTGGAATGAACCGTTTTAAAGTTGGGAGTGAGACAAACAGGGAAAACACGTTTTTTTTTTAAATTTAAACATTTCGATTTTTTTTATGTTCCCGACTTTTTTGAGAAAGAGCACAGATCAATTTTCGTTATACGAGTTATTACACAAATTTTCCTGCAACGGCCAACTGAAAACAGATCCGCCCTGGTCTACGAGGATTTCTGGTGATTTCGAGAGCTTCACTGAGATTTCAGAGGGCGAATGCATCCTTTGAAGTAAAGTCGATACTGTTGATAGTACATACCAAATCAAAAGTAATTCTGTAATCAACACTCAATAAATCTATCACTCAACATATTGGCATAATTAAATTCATGCCAAACTCAATCAACTCGAAACTCAATACCAAATCTCATAACAATAAATAAAATCGAATCTATTCTCAGTTCTAATTGCGGTTTCAATCTAAATCTCTGTTACGTCCAAACAAACTTTTATCGTAACAAACATTTGATTTAAATCCGATCCAATCTTATTTATGCAAAATACTAAAATTACAACCCAACTTGTAAAAAAAAATATCTATAGATAATTTACATACATACATATGTGTGAATATTCTCAGATATTTTTCCAAAGAAAAACAACAACAGTTTCAAGGTAACATTTTCAGGTCAGGTTTAGTTTCTTTTTCGTTTTGAATACAATAGTTATTTTAATGGAACACATTGAGTTATTTACTATAGCTTTATTCAAAGTCAGTAGTTATGGTAATTGAAAGCTTACAATAGATTGTTTTATAATTCGATAGACAGTGTGCGATTGTGTGACGTACTTATAATTATCCATACATTCTATGCAATTATTCTATGTGTGTAGTATAAAATCAGTTGACATCGCCAAAAAAATAGAAAAATAAAAATAATAATATTAGTAATGGTTGCTTATTGCAAATGGACGTGGATCGTGAGTAATGGCACTTTTATTTGAAGGTTATTTTCATTATTAATTGTTAGTAGACATGCAGTCTGGATGGCTGCAATGATTCATCGAAATCATTACTGAATTTTCTTTTAACATATGCTGAATTACCGAATGAGAATGCTAAGAACGTTAACAATGGCGTTGCATGTAAAAGATTAATGACGAGTACTTTTTGTGGTTGGAAAAAAAGCAGGTCAGCTAGTTGCGGTGTAATGTGAAGATCAATGACCATCATGATATTGTTGAGTTCTTAGCCTTGTAGGTTTTAATGGTTTTTTTAATTGCATCTAAGTATAAATTTCATGGAATAATCAGATGTGATTCAATCATGTTTGAAGTAGATTTCTTTGAAAAAATCGCAGAATTTTCAGAATTAAATTGAACGTGTCACGCATAAATCAGAAGTGAGCTCAATCAAGTGATTTCATGAATAATAGAAATGAAGACTTAAAATCTCGTTCCAAAAAAATTAATGGCTTTTTACGTAGATTTTGCCGAAAATTTATTCTAAATTACTTTTACATTCATACTCAAAAAAAACCCAAAATATATGAACAAAATTTTAAACTTGATGCAAGTGTTCATTTAAACAATTTTTAAGGCTTTAACTGTCATCATAAAACACCCAACCGAATCTGTGCCATACGCAATTGCATAACCTGTTTCATCAATTTTCCATAGTGGCAAGTTTCAGGCAAATTGATTCATAGCATTCGAGCTATTTTCCGGGTTGGGATCTCAACTATATCAGATGCTGATTGGGTTCAAGTGTTCGCTTACAAGATATCAATTCTCGAGTTTGTTCACTGAGTTTTTCCATAGATGAACTGAGGTAAACAGTATCAATGCCGATTTTTTAAAAGGATAAATGGCTTCAGGATATCGAGTCGTAGTTTCGTCAGCTTTAGAGACTTGGTGGTTCAAATTTTAAAATTTTATTTCTATAATATTTAAGAGCTTGAAAACACACCTCATCAAATTAAGCAAAACCGTTGAATCACACAAAAGCTTCAAAAAAGCGTCGGTATTGAATCCTTAAATGCAACAACACAGATTATATTCCAGATCAACTTAATAAAACTAACTGATTCATACAAATATCATAAATAAAACTGAAAAGCGCCAAAAAACATCGCAAGCAAATCGTTAAATTCAACCGGAGAGATTTTATTCAAAGTCTGAAAAAGGACACAAGAAGACTTCTCAATTCTCCACAATATATCCACAGAATACTTTTCTGGTGGCACGAAATCATAGATAATGTCAGCAATCAAACTTAAACCCTCCAAATACGATAGAAACTAAAGAAGTGTTGTGAAGAATGTCAAGGCAGAAAGTAGCCATGATAAATTGTCACATCACATCCTTATGACGGTAAAAAGAAGTAGCTCATTGAAAATTCTACTGTAGAATCTTCCTTTTTGCAATTAAAAATCAAAATATTACCTAATAACAATCCCAATTTTTATCTCGGTTACCAAATAAAAGCCTAGAAAGCATGTTAAGAACTAAGAATAGTTGATCAATTTTTGTTTTACTGATGTAAGTGCGCAAATAAAACCAATGAATTTAAATACCACTAAAAATATTGATTTGAACCTTGAGCAAGTTCAAGAGGAATACCAATGAAATTACCCTCGATAGTATAAAAGACACAGAATGCAAATCTCCAATCGACCAAAATAGGAAATTTTCAACCTGCAGTTCACCATCTAAAGGCCTCACCAATTTGAGCGCACTTCAACCGGAAGTTCACAAGATGATGCATCCCACGAAGAATGGCATAGTAAAAATCTCTTAATGGTGGGCCTGATTGAAACTTTTTCTAGCCAATCAGCTCACCATGTCGTGAGTAAGAAAAGAAATAAAGAAAAAATGAACTAACGCATTTTGCCGCACTCTGGATTAGATCATGAAAACATATGTACATTCCCCATTTGCTGGTTTTATTTTAATTTTAAGGCTTAAGGGTGGCTATCACATTGATTTTGATTAGCACCTAACTAACCCAAAATTATTTACCACAAGAATGATATCCAGATATATGTATCTATGGAAGGCGTGTGTGTAACAGAGATCGTCGACGGAATTTAGATCAAACATGTGCTTTTCAGTGCCCATGTGAGGCATTAACAGAACGCAAAAGGTGAATCGTTGAAGGAAGCTTGAAAATGGCTTAGGGATTTGCTAAATTGAATTTATTTAAAATCTCCAAGTGATGAAGTTATAAAATGTACAATGAGGGAACTTATATAAAATATTCAATTAATTTAAATAATGTTTACGGGAAAGCAACACAATTCAAAATTAAACACAAAATTTTACTTGTTTAAAAATGATAGTTGCTGTAATTCCATTGTTCCGACTTACGTGGGACGATATATTTTACTATTACTTCTCTGTTATGTTCCCGTTGTAAACTTAGCCTTCCACAAAAAAACCATTCGTCAGTATTACTTTGTTTATTTATTTTTAGCATAATATTCCACTAGTAAACACACTTGATCCCTATTCTGTTTTTATCATCAACTAATGATCGCTAAGCATATCCTTTCATAGTTTCTTTCCCAAAGTCGGTTCTCATATTGGAGTTAGACTGTGTCTCAGAAGAAGTTGTTCTTCGACGCCATGATTTTCTTTTATTTATTAGTAAATTCATTTTTTTTTACTTTATTCTCACATTGAAATTGGTGTACCACCAAGAATTATTTTTGGACCCATTTTTCTTTAAAAATAATGTTAGTGATTATTTGAAAGCGTGGACATAACATGTTTATATCGCCTACATTACATTTACCATATTATTCCATTAAAAAGGGTAAAATTTGTTATATTTTTTAAAGCTCGCTATTTTAAAACACCATTAAAACCTACGAAAAATTATCACTGAAAATGGAGTTGTAATCTTTTAATAAAAATATTTTTTTTAAAATTTGCCTAACTAAAAAAAATGTGTGTTGTTTTGTTGACATTATTAAAAATTTCATATTTAAACAATTGTTGGGGCGAAAATATAATTGTAATATCATCTACAATCAAGACAGGTTTGGGCAGTCTTTCATTTTCTAAATGTTTAATTTTGTAAAATTATCATTTTTATTTAATATAAATGCCATACACTTAATGCAGAAAAATTTTGTAATTTTGAAAAATCATAAGACTATGGAAAATTTCACGAAACATCATTGAAATCTATATTTTTGTGGAGAAACCCAGGCTTCAATGTTAGAAAGTATCGCATCATTAAGGTACAAGTCCACTTTAGAAGGCGAAAAAAGACCATTTTTCAGGCATTTGTTTCTCAGAAAGATATTATTGGCATGACTCTTTTTTTACAGTAATATTTCATATTTGTGTAATACCAAAAAAATATTTTATTTTTTATTTATTATTCGCTTTTATAGAGGGCACAGAAATCAAGCTCTGAATAAATCGTTACTCCACGGCATGGATTGGTAGATCTGAAACAAAAAATTTAAACGGCAATTCAAAAAACAAGGTCTTTTACACCGTACCCCACTACTTTTTTTTTTAGAAAAAAAAAATCAGTTCAAAAAAATAACGGACTTGTGGAAAAAATGTCAAAAATCGACCGTTTTTTTTGTAGTTTTTTAACCTCAAAATTTTTTTTCCAAGGTTTTGCTAATATTCTGGTAGATTACGGTGCAATAATCTCTAACAAATAAAACGTATCAAAGTTTTCAAAAATCGGTTCAGTAGATCCAGAGATTATCTGCCAGCCAAGTTAAAAAACGTTGTTTTGCGTAAAACGTGTTTTTGTTTCATTTCGCTGACAAACATTTGAAAAATAAGACATATTTTGAAAACACGCAATTGATGTTTAGAAGTCTAAATAAATACTGAACACATGCAATAAAGTCGCAAATATAATTTATATAGGAGAAACCACCTATTTTAGAGAGGGGAATGAAAGAGACGATCGAACACCTAAAAATAGCCGAAAACGCACACACACTCAAAGTCGCCATTTTTATATATTAAACTTTCGAATTTCGAAAAGATTTTTCTGGATGTCATTTTTGAAGTTCTAAGGAGTCGAAAAATGTAAAAAAAAATCCATTTTTGGAAATTTATAAAGTGGACTAGTACCTTAATTATAATAAATATTTCTTAATATCATATTCCCGACAATTTGCGCTAATATGGAACACAATTGCATCTTTAAAATAAATATATTGACGAAATAAAATTAATGATGCAGTCTTTGCTTCCTGCTGCTTATATTTGGTCGATGAAATCGGTTATAATTTCACATGAGTTTCACGAAAATTTGGTCATATTACATCATTCACCTTAAACGTTTTGGTAGCGTCCATTTTTGCGGAAAGTTACACTAATCTGTTTTGGATATTCATACCAAAATTTCAGCTAAAAATGGTTAAAAAGGAAACCATCAAAGTATTATTAGATGTTGTTTATTGTTTGCAGGTTCAAATTGAAAAGTTACGTGAAATTTTGCTAAGATGTCATATTGTTATTAATTTTTACTTAAAATTTATAAGTGGTTGTTTCCTTTAAATGGTGTTTGATTGTGTATTCAAAAGCAACTGTTTTTGAGGCAATAAATTAAAATACACCTACGTTAATATGTTTTCAATGAAATATTAAAATTCAACGAAACTCTAAACAAAACTAACTACAAATCTATTTGATGTATCTTGTTGCTTCGATTGGAGCTCTATTCTAGCAACAATATTTTGTTTGTTATTATGCAATAAAATTCTTATTTACTTCAAGTAAAATCTTGCAGCTGAACTAAGATACTTTAATCTTTCTGGATCTAGCATACTTGTATGTAATCTGATATTCCCACAATTGGTGCACAGCCTTTAATTAAATTGTTTTCCAGTTGCAATTTAAAGTTTTCTCATGTTACGCGACAGATGTGTCTGAAACGCGTGATTTGGATTACACGTACATATGGAAATCACTAGAAAAATCTTAACTATTTTATTATTTTAAAATAATTGCAAACATTTTCACTGAATTTAGATGAAAGCTTAAAATGACTACGCATATTCGATGTGGCGTTTAAATTTATTTTAAAGAGATTCGCTAAACAAAAAAAAATCACGAAAAGATTGAAATTTCCAAAGTGCAAATTTTCATGAAAGCCTATAACAATTTAACAGTTTCAATAATAATTTTAAATGATTTTCATAGAAAATACGATAATTTGCGTAATCCATTAATCCAGCTGAAGATTGCGTGAAATTATCACAATTTATTTGAAAGCATTTCATTATGGATAATTGGTGAATTTTCAATTTAAAAATTATGGGAAAACTATGCAAATATTTATGTTTCGATTTGAATCCGTTAACTGAAATTATTTGGTCGTCAATAAAAATATCTGGCCATATTCGGTTATCTAAATACTTCTCTCAAAAAAAAATTCAGTTGGATTTATGATTTGATCTTGAAATATGATTATCTTGTCGTTGAAGTGATAATCAAAAAGTCATTTAAAGATAAGATACAGATACTTGCGTGTAACAGTCGATGGATTGTATAAATCAAAATCGAAGTGCGATATGCGAATGAAGTGAATGAAAATTTAATCAGTTAATGTTTTTGGGGGATTATGTCCAAAATAAATAGTCGGAAATTAGTTTGTTTATCGATGCTATCTACTATTAAAATAATGTTTAAAGAAAAATTTGACTTTAACTGCGAGATATATGAGTTGCGGCACAGTGTCTACTATTTATGAATGTTGAAGCGATATTTTATGTTAAAATTTGTAGTGTAAATATACATAGGTTTAAAATTAAATTACTGAAATTAGAAGGCTTCACTTTGAAAAAATACCGCCAAAGTGGTTGAAATTCAGTTGAATAGTAGCCTTGACAAAATTGCGACTAGTATAGGATAGCTAATATGCCAACAAACTGACTCCAAAAAAAACATGCTATGAAATGTTTGTCAATATTTACATTTTTAAACGGACTTATCAGAATATTGCATAAAATAATTTAGAATACAATCAGTTGAATCAGATATATTACTGAAAAATACACATACGACAACAAGGGCATTCCACTAAGATTTTCACTATATAAAGATAAAAAAATACAAGGTATCAAATGAGGAATTACATGGTGAAACAAAATCTGAGAAATAAATAATAAAAGACTGTATTGTATTAGCACTGCAGTCATGCTCAAAAGACCATAGCCACACTCAATATATTACTCACATTCATGAAACTTTTGAAATATGAAGCAAACATATGTAGTTATAAATTGATATTTTAACAAAGGCACGAGTCACTGATTGTCATTTGACACCACATGCAACAAAAGTAGCGTCGTGGTGTCTCGAATAATTTGGCATTTGCGCTGCATCAGATCTGGAATTATTCATTTAAAATAAATTGATATGAAAGTAGAGAAATTTAAATGACGAAGTATGACTATACATACATATTAGGGTTTTCGAACCTCCGTGTCTAGTCGATAAACTCCCGCCCACTAGTGTGCTTTTTTGGTTCGCAACTCTGCTAACACTATTATTGCACATTAATGAAGGTTCTTGTTTCCAGGCTTCTGCCCGGTGCATTATTAAATTGAGAAGTGTGGTTTCGGAGTGACGGACGGCATCCTCATCAGGTGCTGTCACTTACAATCCGCCACCAGACAGCACGGCCATGGTTAGGCTTATTGTTGCACGACCACGGTTAGGCTTACTGGTGGTTAAGCTCATTATATTTCAACTATTTTATTATTTGTGCCCGCCTGTAAGCCTGGAAACAAGACCTCCATTAATGTGCAATAATAGTGTTAGCAGAGTTTCGAACCAAAAAAGCACACTAATGGGCGGGAGTTTGTCGACTAGACACATGGGTTCGAAAACCCTAATATGTATGGAATTGCTACGTATGCATAATATACGAAATTTGGCAATCGGTATACTTGGCGGATACAAATAATAAAATAGTTGAAGTATAATGAGCTTAATCCACCAGTAAGCCTAACCGTGGTCGTGCTGTCTGGTGGTGGATGGTAAATGACAGCACCAGAAGAGGATGCCGTCCGTCACCCCGAAACCACACTTCCCCATGAAGTATGATTATTTGAACCTATGTATGTGTATATATATATATATATATATATATATATATGTGTGTGTGTGTGTGTGCGTGTGTGTGTGTCGCCAGAAAATAATTGACATGATTAATATATCGCCGTTTAAAGCAAATTGTGTTTCCAAAAAATTTCTTGCATAATGCCCAACAAACAGTCTGAAACTGAAATTACACTGTAAACGTTTAGCATTGTGTTTTATCGACACGTTTTAACGTCTTGTTTTCTTGAAATCGTTGGAACATATACACATTAAATAAATAATTAGCGGAGGCAGAGGTCGGATTAGTGGTGAAAAGTCGACTTTCGTCACACTTGATAATATCGGCTTGATAAAAAAAAATCCGGCTATATCCACTCCATTAGGAGCTGTTTGAATTTTTAATTAAAAAAAAACGTGATTCTTATTTTTGGATTTGAACCTCCGTTTCTAGTCGAGACAAATCGCCTACTAGTGTGCTTTTGTTGGTTAGCCACTTGCTAACACTATTTTTGCACATTAATGGAGGTTCTTTTGTTCCAGATTAATGGTTGGTGCCATAATTAGATAGGGAGCGTGGTTTCGGGATAACGAATGGCTTCCTCTTCAGGTGCTGTCATATAATGTGCAAAAATAGTGTTAGCAAGTGGCTAACCAACAAAAGCACACTAGTAGGCGATTTGTCTCGACTAGAAACGGAGGTTCAAATCCAAAAATAAGAATCATTTCAAATTGCAACGTATGCACAATATACGAACGAAAAAATATAGACAGTCGTTATACTTCGCAGATGCAAATATTAAAATAGTTGAAATATAACGAGCTTAACCCATCAACAAGCCTAACCCGTGGTCGTGTTGTCTGATAACGAATGGCATATGACAGCACCTGAAGAGGAAGCCATTCGTTATCCCGAAACCACGCTCCCTAACCAAAAAAAACGTGTTTTTCCTTCTTCTCTCACTTCTAACTTAAAAACGGTTCATTCTAGAGCAAAATTGCGTGAGAATAAAAGTTGCGTAATAAAATTTTCAACAAGATAAAATTGGTTTCAAATTTTAAAACATTTAACCCTACCCGCAAAATAGCAATAATTTTAAAAAATGGGAAAAAGGCCGTTGCTTATTCAATTTTTTTACCATTTTAAATAAAGTTAGGACCTTAATAGTTCGCTTAAAAAATTTTTATAATAGAATGAAACAGCACACAAATTTTCATCAAAATCGAATCAGTACATTCCACATAACAGCTTGGCAATCATAATTTATTGCAAAAAATTCCAAAATCTTTGAAATCTTGCAATTCAGAAACTAAATATCGCACTACTAAATCCCGAAAACGCTTTATTATAACAATAAATAAATTAATGTATTTATAACAAAATAAAACCGAATTGCAAGATTTCAAAAAATTTGAAATTTTTTTTCAATAAATTTTAATTTTCAGGGCGAAATGAAATTATTCTAAGGTCTTATCGCCTGGACCGTTTGCCAACACTAATCTAGAATGCAGCATCTTGCAACGCTGATTTAGAGTGTTCCAAACCTAATTTGACTACATAATGGTTAAAATTGCTCGTAAATTTTAAAATGAATCATGAATGTCTCCTTCCAGTTAAGGGGTAACACTACTCTAGAGACCCCCTTTTTTCATGATTTTTCGTAAGTAAAAAATCCGCTTATGATAGTATATTGCATAACTCAAAATGTACAAAAAAAAATATTTTTTTCCTCCGAAATGGCGGCCATAGGACCCCGCATTCGGCTGTTGTGTGATCCACCTTTAAAAAGTTACCGGTAACTTTTCTCTCGAACGGTCGCTTCTAGAACAAAAAACCTATTTTTTTCCTTGAAGTGCATACTAATAGCTAGTGAAGTACGAAGGAGATTTTTTAAAACTAATTTTTAACAAAATGGCGCTGTTTTGAAAAAAACAACAACGATTTTTAACAAAAAATTTAGCCGTTAATTGTTTATTAAATTAAAAATAAACAATTAATCAAAAAATCCTTACGTACTTCACTAGATTTTGGTACTTCAAAGCTACTGTCAAAATTTCAAATGGATCCATGCACCCGTTCTAAAATAATCGTACCGGTAAGCTTGAAAAAAGTGATTTTGAGAAAAACGCGTTTGAAAATTTTGTAGCTGTTAAATAGTCAAAAACATAAGCGTCTTAGGAGCGACATCTATTGGCCTTCTTTGAAACTATAAACACCTCACGTAATGTAGGTAACAAGACTACTTATTATCCCGAAAGGGTATATCTGAGCAGCTGCGCCCAACGGCGCGTGATTCACCGACAGCGTGCGCTGGGCTCTGGGACGCGGTGCAGCAAAGTCGCTCAGTTAGTCCTTTAGAAATTTGTCCACGCTATAAAACTTCCGACATCTCATTTTTATGACCCTAAAGTACAATTTAAGCCCATGAAAAAATCGATTTTTTGAAAATCCTAGAGTAGTGTTACCCCTTACGATGCTGTCGCAATTGAGTCCAAACGCTAGTCAAACTGCATGCGGATCGGTGCATCTTTGCCGAATTTTGATGGAGCCATCAGTAGGTCTAAACTCGTGTAATGATATCTTCCTACTAATTTTTTGATGAAGATTATATGCTGTAATTTCTTAAACTGAATAATGTTTTATAAGATGCCGTTTTCATAAAGATATATATCATAAAAACATTTAATTAACCAATTGTTTTATTCTTTCCATTTCAGGTGAGTCAAAATCAAAAACTCTGCCACGTATTCATTTTGATCCGGCCACAGATAATACATCATCACAATATGAAGGTAAAAATCTAAACTGGATATAATTTTCTTAAGTTTTTCACCTGAAACACTACTATTTGGTGTCTTGAATGGAAACTTTCGCCTAAAGTTAATCGCCAAATTTTACGACATCATTAAACGCAATCGAAATGAATGAATGAATACATGGAAAGTGAACTTTAACACATTTACCACACATGATCATATATGCTCAATGTTCATACAGTTTATGCATTTCCATGCTCACATGCATAACTTCCCACAAAATTTAGCATGAATTTTTTGTTTTATCTGAAATTACATATCTTTCACGTTTCTTATTTGATTTCGTCTTAGATTTGCTGTTTGTAATTTTTTTTGTTCAGTCTCCCTTTTGAGGTTAATAGTCTCTCCGATTTCATCGCGATCGTATGTGAATGATGTGTGTATTTTTTTTTCGTGCGCTATAGTTTATTGAAACAAGTGTGTTAACAGGTGAGGCATACAAAATTTGATAAATAGTTTTGATGCTGTTGTTTTTTTGAGTAATTTTAAGGTGTGCCCAGTGCCACAGCCTTCAAAACGACGTGAGTGGATTTAAAAATGGTTTTGGTGTTAAATTATAAATTAATAATATCTTTACCGTGGTGAATTGTTAAATAAACATCGCGAATGAAAATTGGGCAAGATTTCTTGACTATGTTCAGAAGATTTCTAAGGTGTTTTTTTACTTTCTTTACGCGATTGTTGTTTCTTTTCAGTTAGCTGAAAGTGTTTATTAATCTTCTACTAGAAATCTTCTCTGCATAAAGTGTACCTATTAGTCTTTCAATCCATTAGCTGAAGTTGATTTGTAGATTCATACAATTTAGCTGCGTTTTGAGAGATTCAGGCAAACCATTACTAAAATGATTATCACCTTACTCGATCATGAATTTGACATACCAAATCCATTAATGCATTAATGTAGTTACTAGTAATGTTTGATTTTCTATTTTGCTGTCGAAGCTTTGATAAATGTAAAATAAGGCAGAATACTTAATGAGTTTATCGAACAATGCAATACCAGATAAACTGACCAACAGCCAGAGTAATTTTCACTTCTTTTAACAAATTTCATGTGTGAAATTCTGCAAATGTGCATCGATTAGCTTGAAACTTGAAAGTTTCGGTACCTTAACCAGAAAACGATTGGAGAATAAATTACTGTCGTTTTATTTTAGAAAAAAGTACCAGGTCATTACAATTTGATTTTTGTTTCAACTAGAATTGTCTTTCTAACCTTCTGGGCGATCTTTATTTCACAGAATTTTGTGTCAAAGAAAATGATAAGCAATTTTGTGGACGATTTTTGATCATTAAATATCTTTTGTGTTAAAATTCAAGTTGATGGTTCTGTAGCAATATTGGTCTTGCCGCAGTCAAAATCAAATCCACACTATTTTCTAGTTCTTTAAATGTTTGCAGGTATACCGTGGATCCTTAAAAAGGAAGAAACACTTGGTCTTAAAGGAATAATCGTAAGGGGCCATCCATTTACTATGTAACGCAATTTTTAGCATATTTTAACTTCCTTCCTCACCCATGTAACACTTAGTGACATTTTTAAAGCCCCCCCCCCCCTCACCTCTTCTTTGTTACGTAACAAATTCATTGTACCTTCCTCAGACCTTTAAATATTTTAATCAGAAACTATTAACAATGCATCTAAGTTTTGTTTATCGCGCCTAGCGTCTGCTGACACCTCATGGCGCGGAAAAATAAATTTAAAATTTGACTTTATGATTTAGTGTTACAAAAAATTAATTTTAACTAATTTCAAATTTTTTTACGTTATAATTTGCACTTAGTAACATATTCAAATACCCCTCTACCCTCTCCCTTGGAGTGTTACGTAATATATGGATGGTCCCTAATTAGTTTAGAAATTCAGTCTTAAAAAACGATCAGTTAAAAAGCTGCTTGCAAACCATCACACTTTAAGTTAATAATTCAATGAGTTCGTTGTTCACTTAGGATTCTGGACTAACCTCAAATGGCATTGATACTTTTTTGAAACATAATTGTGCGAGCTGTCCCTCTCTTTTATTTATCTTTTTTCAAACAGATGGCTCTAGACCATGCATCTAGCGCTAGAATTCTAATGAATCTAGATTTCCATTTTATTCACTAAGCCTGCAAGTTCATGGCTCCTTTTCAATCACGTGATCGAATTTTTATAAAAAAATGTGCAAATCAATTCCATAATAACTACTGAACCCATAAATTGATAAATTAATGAATGTAGTGCTGACCTATTCGAATATTCTGCTTGTGCATCATGCGGTGCTATGCCAGTTTCTTTTAAGACACCTATTGGCGCCCATACGTCTCGTCACTTGTGCAGACATACGACACTTTTGCTATCATTACGAAAATTATAAAATGTGTAATCGAATCTATAGACATTTATAATATGAATTGTTAATAGAATTTGTGATTGTATATCCATAACTTGCTTAAAAAAAGGTTTCTTCCACAAATTTTATTTAAAAAATAATTGTAAAAAATATGTTTTAAATTTTCTTGGGCAAAAAAACATCAAATCTGAAAGTTCCTTTGCGCATCAAGCAGTTCGTTCTGACTAAAAAATTGAGGGCATTTCAAAACATAAATTGAGGGGTGTGCAGCAATTAGGAGGCAGCTCCTTTTTTCACTTTTTGGGAAATTAAAAAAAAAACGTTTTAAAATTTAGGTTTTTGGATTTTTTCCTTTTTCTTTTGCATATCATAACACAGGTATCTACTTATAAATAAAGGACGTTTCTTACCCCCTTTCTTCCTTTTCTGAGTGGTGGGGGGAGGATTCATGTTTGAAGGTGCCTCGTTATTGCACCGTGTGCTAATTAACATCCAATATTTAAGGAATTTTTCGACTAAAAAAACAAAATTATGCTTTCAAACACGTTTGTTATTCTAAGAATACATGTGGCAATCAAAACAAAAAATCTTAATATCCGTCAAACCTGCTGCGATCTAACAATCTTTATTGCACCACAAGGAGGAGATATTTTTTTAAATATGTAGGTTATAATATTGTTATCTCGAAACCGCGTAAATTGGAGCTGCCTCCTTATTGCTGCACACCGCTCAATTAATGTTTTAGTCAACTGGGGGGCAGATCGTGCAAGTTATTTGACAATATAAACTGAAAACTTCAAAATATCCCTCCTAAATCCCATTTAAAGGTGTCAAACCTCAAAATTCTATTGGGTACGTCATACGAAATTCTGTTGACATTAAGTTTCGATTTCGTCAAGTAATTAGTTTCACCAGAAGAGTGAAAGAAGGAGCCACGTTGTTGAAGAAAGATGTCAAAAAATCCATATTATGCCATTCACATCAAGAATTGGTAAAAATCATTAACCTGTTATGCTCAAAATCTACAATAACAGCAACATATTCTTCATTTTGAACAAAACGTGTAGCAAAAATCAACAACAGCCAAAGCATCAAACCTCTAGAAAGTTTGGTGTATGTACAATTCCAGCTGGGCTTTTAATAAAGATGAAGATCCCGTAAAACTGTTTATTGACAAAACCATCCATTCAAAAGTAAACTTGAAAACATAAATTGAACAAAATGCAGAAACCGTCGTTTGAAATGAACAATAATTATGGTAAGAACTGCAACTGTCATCTGCCCCTAATGGCATGTCATCCGAAACTAAATAAATTTGTCATTCCGTTCTGACAGTTTACTCATAAACATGGCGGTTGTGACAATTGAAAGTTCTATCATTCTATACATATCATTCGTACTAGCGTCCATTCCATTCATCATTCTAAATGCCAATTAATCTAAAATGATTAATCATTTGTAAATATTTTTTTTTCGTTAATAAATTAATATTGTACACCCATTGACCTGTGTATCATCAGTTTATTATCAAATTTATGGACGATGCTCAATTTCATTTGAATAGCAATAATAATTATTCACATATGACAATTGGCGATAGTGAAAATTATTTTGGCCCAGAACCACAAAACGTTTGATTAAAATACTTCTTGAACAGAGTAAAGCAATTATATGATATTTCTACGAGACATACGAGTATGTATATACATATGTGCATGAATTATTCAATTTACACTTTGTGCAAAAGGTCATAGCAATTGTTATTCTGGTCATCTTATCTCGACAATTTGTTGCTGGCTTCTGGGCTTTGTAGGGATATGAACAAATAGGAAGGTTGTATATGATAGGCAGAATTTTTTTCATCGAATCTATAAGATATATAGATCCGTAGAACGAATGAATAATATACATAAGTGGTAGTATTTGGTAGCATCAGCATGAATTTCAATGTGTGGAAACAATAGAACGTTTAGCCATAATGGGCCCTAAAAAAATTTGGGTCACGCTTATGAGGGACCTATGAATATTTTGTCGTGTTGAACAATCTTAATTAGTAGACAAGTCGGTATTGTTAATAAGAATGATTAATTGATTAATTAGGGTTGGATAGTGTTGCCAGAAGGCATTTCGTGTACAACAAAGTACGTCACACCATTGGATTCAAAAAAACTTATGCTTATTGAACTGAAGGTACCACACTATCAAAATTAGCATCTTTGAAACAATGGTAGATGGTGCGGTAACTCCTCGTCACAATTGGAAGCCAGCACTGCCGATGGCTGCTTCAAACGGGACTGTCGCGAGGTAAGAAGAATAAACAATTTATTATTTAAATTTTTTCCGTAATGATTCACAAACCAAACAATGCCAGCAAATGGACACACACTCCGGCTGCAGCCATTTGTTAACAATATGTACTTTGCATTATTCCCTCGAATTAAAACTCGACTGCACTTCCAAGTCGCGACGGCTTGAAAACTGAGAAACATTAGTGATAGTATTGGTGTTGCAAGTGGAAGCCATGGAAAAGATACAACACCACCAAAAGATACGAACGATGAAACACAAGTTCCGCAAATAATGAATTATGAAAACAGAATTTCCCTTTGCAGTGTTGAAGGCTTGGCTTTTACACAAGATACTAAGATGATACACGGAATGTTTCGGGAACAAAAAGTATTGTTGCATTGTTCATCGGCTACTGTTTTGTTCACATCGTTACACGAAAATCGACAACAAATATAAACAAACAAAAAGACAAGTCATCATTGCTAGCGTGTCTTGGATGGGATCCATCGTAATGTATCTTTAAGGTATTTTTCTTGTTGGGTGGGTCGTATGATGTAAAAGATTTTCGGTAGTTTTATCATTATTTAATAATCATAACGTTTGAGTATATCATGTCATTCAATTCGATGCGGTCCGTCCATAGTTTTTTTTTTGAAAGAAAGTTGTTGAAAATATTTTATGGAGACCAAATGATGAAGAGGACAGAATGTGTCGCAAGATATACATCAAATCGATTGAAAATCACGCGAAATTTTTTAGTAGCTAATTGAGCCAAGATTATTAATAATTTAACGGAAACTGAACCGTGGTTAAATGTAAAATATCTAATGAAAATATTCGAAACTCGCATTTAGATAAGGACTGTATCGGAAAAAATTGACCTTTAGTTTCTCCTGCATAGCTCCTGTTCGGGATAAGTTTTAGTCTTCATCTAGTATGTAAAATTAGCTATGTATAAATGCGACAAAAAGAACATCTTATCCGATCGTGTTGTTAGATCGCTCTTGAAAAGATGTCATCAAATCAAGAAAAACTGCGTAGTTTAATTGTGTGCAAATACCTGGAAAATCCCCTTCGCAAAGGAGACCAATTCGTCGATTGCAACAGTGAAACGAACGATTATAAAGTACAAAAAGGGCCTACCTGTTGCTAGAAAGTCTGGATCAGGTAGAAAAAAATATCCATCCGATACAAATTCGAGCCAAAAGGTAAAGAGAGAAAATTTTTGAAGAGTCTTAACGCATCCATTCGAGATATGGCTCAAAAAGTGCAAGCATCGAACGCAATGATTCAGAGAGTTAAGAAGCATTATAATCTTAGATCATATAAAGTCCAAAAAGTACCCGATCGATCCGAGGAAAAGGGGAAGCGGAAAATCGGGCTCGAAAGCTATACAAGGATAACCTGACCAAATCCGATTGTGCTGTGTTGGACGATGAAACATAGGCCGATTTTGCACAGTTGCATGGTCAGGACTTCTATACAGCAGGATCAAAGGGTGGTGTTAGCCCAAAACATAAAACGAAAAAAGCACCAAATTTCCCAAGCCGTATGTGATTTGGCAGGCAATATGTCGATGTGGTCTCAGATCAGAGGAATTTGTAGCGAAGGGTACCATCAACTCAGCAGTATACATCGAAAAGTTCTTAGAGAAGCGACTAAAACCATTTATCGAGAAACGCGACGCATCTGTAGCATTTTGGCCAGATTTCGCGACAAGTCATTATGCTCGATCAACAATAAGTGGTATGAGGACAACAACATCTCTGTGCTACCGAAAGCAGCTAACCCTCCAAACTTCCCAGAACTACGACCAATCGAAAGATATTGGGATGAAATGAAGAAAACATTAAAGAAAACAAACAAAATTGCTAAAACCGAAAGGGATTTTCAAAATAAATGGAGAAACGCAAATAAAGTGGTCGATGACATCGTTGTACGGAACCTAATGCGTGGACTAAACGGAAAGATCCGAAATTCTTTTTCCTTGAATGGAAAATTCATTGAATTTTTATGTAAATGTTAGTTAATATAATATAATAATAAAAGAAAAGAAAAATTAGTTCGATGAAGCAATTAATACCACTTTTAGAGACATAATTATAAAGGTCAATTTTTTCGATTCACTGCTTATTTTTGAGATAGGATATTTCCAAATGAAATCTAGTGTCAAACGTGAACACAAACCAGTTAAATGTCCACTTTGGTTCTAATTATATTTATAGCAGTTAAGTACACATGATTAACCTAAAGAACGTTACATCCCCAAAAAATTATCCTTAATAACGTTATATTTCCAGAAGTCATAAATATAGTATAGAGATAAAATCTTTCAGCTATAGATTTTTCGAATTCAGCTGGTATCCTTAATGAATTCAAATTTGGATAAAATCTTAACAACATTCCTACCGATTTGTATGTGAATCGAACCATATTTGATGTAATCATTAAATGTGCGTGTACTAAGAAGATCGTTGACTTAACTCCACTGAGCACGCATCCATTTCAAACGACAAGAACTAAATATTCATGAAATATTCTACGAAGTGTTACGAAGCGTCAAATTTCAGTTGAATTGGTCCATATTTGTAAAAATTATTTAGGTTTCGAAGATTTTACACAAGATGTCTTTTGTAAATAGTTGGCTTGCTTTTATTCACAAAAAAAATATTAATTTTACAAAATTTGGCTAATTTTTTTTTCAATTTGTGTTTCAGTATTTAAATCTAAAATCTTCTTTCAAATGTATTTTTCCGGATACTCCATCAAAACAAGAAAAATGAAATTGCGAAGAAAATAGTTTAATTTTTAGATGATATTCGGCCTAAGATTTCAACAATAAACTTCAAATATTTTGGAGGAATCTAAGCTGTGTGCGAATTTTTTTATTTTTTAAACTACATTTGATGGTAAATTTGATGAAGAGCAGCATGCCAACAAATTATGCGTGTACAGAATAATATTAAAATTAGCTCAGGTCAAGAATTTCACTATGAAATATCAATTACTCTGGATAAAAATGAAACAACCATATGAGAAAAAATAATGTTGATAATCTATGGGCAAAAATCTAGGGAAGAAATCAATGAAAAAAATTAATAAAAAATTGCAGATATATATGAATTTTTACCGACATGAAACCGATGAAATACTTTACAAACAGATCAGATCAACCAGCTTCTACATGTTAGTTTCGTCGATTACTGCTTTTTCGCTTACTTTCAGTATCCGAATAAGTAAATTTACAGGAAAGTTGGAGAATTGTAATAGATCCTTTGAAAGCGATCGTCAACGCTAACGTGCGAGTGTCGCTTCTGACTATGTGATGCTTCAATTCGTTGTCGATTCCTAGGAAATAGCTCCGAGTGACGTATAGTTGCGTTACAGTTACCGATAGCGAAACTTTCTGGTGAATTTTCCATGGCCGTGAACGAGCAGGGGGTGCCACGAGAACCCCAGATATGGGTCCTTGTTTTCGTCTAGGAGAGTGTAGTGCCAACATAAACCTCAATGTTCCGGCGATAGGTTGAACCTCAAAGATTTTGAAACGTGAATCTTAATGACGTAAACTTTAAAATTTTCATTACAGAGGATTCAAGGAAATTGATTTTGTTGTAAAATATTCATGGGTATACATACCTACATTTATAGCATTTCCCCTCCAATTCAAGTGCTTTCCAACTCAAATTGGTAATTTTTCAAATCAAATCGGTGCTTTTCCATATCAAATTGCCATTTTTTCAACATCAATTGGTTTGTCAAAGTTCTGGCGTGATTTGGAAAAGCACTGATTTGATAATCGCCAATTTGATTCAGGAAGTAACGAATTTGATTACAAAAACACCTAAGTTCAAAAGGAAACGCTGTATACATATGTATATATTTTTATTGACGAATTTATTCACTTTGTCGTGAAGCTAATGATAGATTTCCACCTCAGAAAGGCACATCTAAATTCCATTTTCGAAGTTCTCTGTTATTCTTTCGACCAGAAAATATTTTGGATAGATTTTAAAACGAGATAAAATTTGAAATTGAATGAATGGAATCCAAGCAAATTTCGAGTTCGATGATCATAAAAATCGAACGAACAATTCAGTAATTATTATTCCTAACAAATCGTCTCTGCGAAATAAAATCTTTTATATCGTCATGATCATCACCCACAACAATAAAATACCATTCTCTGAAATCGTTAAAAATTCCAAGAACAATTGGTTGACTGTACTTACACCTATGGATGTATGTATGCTCCATAACAATTCGACTTTCCGTTCAAGCTCCACATTCACACGGCCATTGACTTGCCACGATGAAAATCAACAATTTTTTTTTATTACTATTATTATTAAAATTGTTGTGGTTGTTGTTACGCTTAGTTCGAATAATGGCTCGCCCAATAATCGTTTTCCATCTCATTTGTACATACACACATAAGGACGTGTGTGAGTCAGCACGGAAAATGGTTAACTTTTTAATGGGGTGTCGAAGAAACATTCTCCAAAGACAATACGCAAACGGACCCATTGTTCTGACAAATTTGGATTGGAAGATTAAGCGAATTAAATGAGGTGCACATAGAAAAAATAGAGAAGAACCCAAGGAGCCCAACCACACGAAGCTCCAATTTCAAAGAATCTTTCGCTTCGTTGGATGATGATGACGCGATGGTGGTTGCCTTGTTTGGGAGTGATTTCGGGGAATTCTTTTCGTTGGCGGTTTGGATAAATTACATTGAATTTTTTGGAGTTTGATTATGAGTAGACAAATCAGCGGTGTACCAATGTTAAGTGAGTGGGTTTTATTGTATTGGACGATCCCTGTTGGTTAAGTGGTCGGGTCGTCCTAATGATCGAATCCAAGAGAATTGTGAAGTGAAGAACCTATCAGGATGTATTGATCTTGACTTATGCAGCCCGTACTTCCATCATGATTTTGGTGAGCCCATTATATCGTCCCCATTTTACTTGATTTGATCATAATTTGATTCTAATTGCAATATTATTAGCATGAACCACCTCGTTAAGATTTGAGTTGTCCTCACCTTGAATGGACGGGAGAATCAAAAGCCGCGAATCAAACTCAGGAGCTCACGACCACTAATCCCAATATGGGTAAAGGTTAAGATTATAGCCCCCACCCCTGAAGGAGATTGGAGTAGCGGGATCGAAAGAAGAGGGTCCCCCTACTACTATGGCATAAAAAGTTCGCGGCGGTCACGGCCTCATGAGAAGTTAGGGGGTTCTCCCACTAAAATAATGATTATTTTACCTATTTCCAAAGATCATACGAAACCGTAAAATTGAACTGGGAAGTGATTTTTAGACTTGCTTAGAAGTCGAAAAAATTAAAAAAAATTAAAAAAAAATTTGCCGAATTGAAAAAAATATAAAAAAAAAAATAAAAAAATTAAAAATAATAAAAAAAATTATGAAAAGTAAAAATAAAAAAAATTGACTACCATAAATGTAATATAAATAGGGTTAACACTTTGGTCTCACGTGTCCCGCCCTCACCCACCCGCGCTACTGACTACGACCCTCAAGTTATTATACAGGGTGTCCAGAAACTACCGCACAGGTCATTCATCACGCTGCTACAAAATATTTGAAAGTTTCCGAATAACTAAAACCCTAACATCCAAAAACCATGAATTTCGATAAGAACTAACTTAATTTCAAATTTAGCCTTTTTATAGTGAATTTACACATGATTCTTCCCCAATAAAATATTTTTCAAAAATAAAATTCTATGAGACTTCTATTAACCGAAATAAATTACGAATGGCTGAGTTTTTCCTATATTCTATCGTTTCTCATTTTTTTTTAGTATCGAGACCCGTAAAAGCCAGTGAAATATACTAGAACGCATGCGACCCCACTTTTTATTTATTTTTTATTAAACAAATAGTGTTAACCGAGCGGGCCAGAGGTGTGCATCGCACGTTCACAGGACGATAAATACAACAATCTTAAACTTATTCCTTAGTGCTAATTTAGACTTCTACATATCAATTGCGTGTTTTTGAAAAATGTTCAATTTTTCATTTTTCAAAAAATATTTATCAGCAAAATGGAACAAAAACACGTTTTTCGCAAAATAACGTTTTTTAACATGGCAGAGAGATAATCTCCGAGTCTACTGAACCAATTTCCAAAAAATTTAATGCGTTATATTTGTTAGAGAGTATTACACCGTAATCCATCAGAATATGAGCAAAAAATTGAAGAAGAAAAATTTTGACGTTAAAAAACTACGAAAAACGGGTCGATTTTTGACATTTTTTTCACAAGTCCACCATTTTTTTAACTGATTTTTTTTCTCTTAAAAACAGTGGTGGATTACGGTGTAAGAGACCTTGTTTTTAATGTGCCGTTAAAATTTTTTGTTTCAGATCTACCAATCCATAGATTATCTCTCTGCCGTGGGGTAACGATTTTTTCAGAGCTTAATTTCAGCGCCTTTTATAGAAGAGAACAATAAATAAAAAATAAAAAATATATATTTTTTGTATTATTCAAATATGAAATATTACTTAAAAAAATTCATGTCAATATATAATGGAGTATCTCTGAGAAACAAATTCTTGAAAAATGGTCTTATTTTCGCCTTCTAAAGTGGACTGGTACCGTAAACCGCATTTGAAATAAACATTTTTGGACTGAATATTGCAACGATTCCGATCGCAAAAACAATTATTATTTAGTTCAAGCCTAATAGAAGAAACCAGGAGAGTAAACAAATATGCAAATAAAAAACAAAAACGTCACAAATATTTATTCGCTTCCAAAATTTTTCCACCCACATATGCTTCATGCAAATTGTGTATACAACAACATAAATTGCAAGCGAATGAGCAACAATTAGTAAGCACCTCACTTGCTTTGCTCATAAAAACTAGGTCGATGAATAGAGAAACGTTCACCCATTCAGAAGCCAATTTCTGGATACATTTTTTATGGAATCAGCATATGTTAACCAGCCAAAAATGTTTTATTTTCTTATAGAATAAGGACGATTGGACATGCATATTTTCGTAGGATGAATATTAAATTAAAGTGTCCTTATGTTCCAAAAATGGCAGAACAGATGAAAATAATTGAAATTGAGATTAATTTAGATAAAAGAATTGTATCCTTGGCAAAATGAACTTTCTTGTTTAATGTTGGCAAGCCAAGCAGTTTAGAATTGCTTAATATGAATGTACGTCATTATTACGGTCATATTACTTTACCTTCATGCAAACAAAAAACAGCATTATCCAAAAATATTTTAAGGGATTTCTTCGAGCTCCAGCGTAGAATAAGTTGAAGTCGCGTGTCAGTTACAGTGATTTCTTTGTTAATGAGAACATTCGCGCGTTATCTTGCATTGTAAACCTAATTTTTTTTTTAGAAAAATCTATCTAGTGCTTTTTTGCATTGTCTTTCAAAATTTGGATTGGATATTCACCGGTTTTAAGAATACAGCCAAGTATTTACGTACGGCGGTACAAATGATAATTTTAAGAAGTCATTCCCATTGATCATTTTCAAAAAATAAAGTTTTTTATGGCATTTTTCGTAAAAAAATACCTTGAAAATTTTCCTCATTAATTTGTACAACCAGTCAATTTTTTCAACCCAAACTTTGCTAAAAAAAATTCTAATAGTGACGGACGTAAACGTTGTGCCGGCAAGTACCGGGATCGCCAGCTGTATTACAACGACATCACAATGCATTGACGGTCGCACTTTTCGGTTCCTGCTTGATATATCATTGAAACAATTAAACCCGACTTTTTCTATAATTTTTGGAATGCTGTGATGAATTTTTTTTTTCAAAATCCTTAAGGGGAGGATCTGGATTTATTTTTTCAAAAAATTCCATTTTCCAAAAAAATCATTTTTCCGTACTATATATATATATATATATATATATATATATATATATATATATATGTAGAATTAGTATACAAATTCTCATTTTGGTCGGTTGAACCCAGAAACATACGAGTATATACACAGTGATACAATGTGAACGCGCTTTGCAGGTGTTTAAGCTTAAAAAGCGTTTTTCTCAAAACAACGTTGACACGATTTTGAAATTTTATTATTTAATATATAAACAGTTTCAGTTCGAACTAAAATCAGAATTTCTTATAAGTTTTTAATCCTTGTTTTAAACAATTTTCGTTGCAAAAAAGGTCAAACAATTGAAAAGTTCGCCATATTGTTTTTTTCGCTTAAAATATTTAATTCTAGTTTCGATCATAGCCGCTCACTTATATTTCAAAATGCCATTGAAATTTTTTGTTTCAGACTTACCTAACCTCCATTATGGCCGCCATTTTGTCGCCATGGTTGGAGAAAAATTATAACAATTTCTTTTGTGAAGTTCAAGGTCCATATTTTATTTTATAAAAGCTTGAATACATTCTAATAAATATTTCCATAAACGAAGATTGTTGAAATTTCATGCAATAAACCCAGACTGTCCCCTTAATATTTTATTAATAAAGCTCAAAAATATTTAGTTTGGAAACAATATATAATTTTTTCTAGCAGTTAAAAAATTTTGTTTTTCGTGATGGTAAAAATTGAAAATTGATCGAAATTCATGAATTTTTCTTCTTCAATTTTTTTAAAATTTCTCTTCATGAAATTTTTTTGTACATATTCGTTCAAAAAACTATTTTATTGAATACCGTATTCGATAATTCTGCCGAAATTTTTTCCAGTTTTCAATCTAAACGTCACGAAAAATAATCCTAATAGTAAAGGACGTCATTATCATTATTATTATGTATGTGCCAGCAAGTACCGTGATCGCCAACTGTATTAAGACGACATTACAGTGGATTGATGGTTTCACTTTTTGCTTGCACAGATTCCATTACAACAAACAGTTTTTTTTTGAGATGTTTACATTGTATGTACTCTCTCATTCATTGGATGTTTCAGAAAATTGATGTTTGACGCCAGTTCTCGATTGCAAGTATATAAAATTCAAAGTATCTATTTTTATTTCAACATGTATGTTTTCCCTCTATCATGTGCAATCTGCTTCAATCTCCAGTAACTATCCTAGTCAATAGTATATCATTTCTAGCCGACAGAAGATTAGTGTAGATTCATCGTTTCATATGCAATTTTATGCTTTCAATGGGATTTTTTTTGCACTACAACTCCGGTACCGGTTACGCAATGTTGGTACGTCCGTCGGAAGTGAAGATGAACATCAACTATTGATTGAATGTTGAATATCTTGCCGAAGAAAAGAACAAAATGAGTATTTCGCATTCATTACGTTGAAGGTATGATCTATAAGTATGTTCTTTGATGCAGTACACATCCAACTGCATCGCATAAGTGCACAATGTGAACATCTTAAGTAGTCTACAATTTCCGGTCTGATTCGAAGCTCCATCAGGCTGGAAATCAATTTATAGCATCCGCAAAACTATGCTGAAGAAAATCAGAGGAAATTTATCGGTCTTGAATTGAGAACGTGACTCTACCACCAAAGGAAATTGAAAAGATCATGAATGAGTGCCCGGGCGAAAGCTCAAAAGGTATAATTCGGAGACAGGCTGAAGATTGTGTTATCTTTCAAGAGAAAAATGTTGGCTCTACTCAAAGATGTGTCTTCATGTTACCTGAAATTTTATGCAAATTTTAAGCTCCATCACTTATTTCACCTGAAGACAAGTGAATCTTCTTTAAAAGGTACATAGTCTTCAATTCAACATCTCTTGCATATTTCGATTCCTTATCTCCATCTTTTGCGCTCCCTGAATACAAACTCCATCAATCCAAAAGATCGTAGACAATACATCTTGCAAGACATATTTGCACAACTGAATTCACAAATATCTTGCAAAATTCACACTTGATAATGATTTCGATTGTTTCGCCGCCGATTTCTTTAATGTTTATTTAACCAGAAAAAAATAAGTTCGAAGCTCAATTTCAAGGTGGAATGATGATTGCAAGGGGCTAAAAATAAAATAGCCACCGCCATCGGCACAATAATGAAATGGGTGTTAAGCAATTCCATCCAGAAATTCGTTGCAAATATTTTCTAGTTTTTCTTTGGACTTAACTTTGAACGATTTCTTCACACAAGCCCAGCAACTGAAAGTATCTTGTATCTTGTATCTTTTTGAGGATGTTTGAATTTCAGACCCGAACGCGGGGAGCGATTTGTGTGGACGCATTGTAGACCAGGTGGATTTTGTTTCAATGCTGAAGCAGGTGATTTATGAGACACTGGTTGGTTCATCACGAAGACGATCCACGTCTTCCATGACGGGGCTGGGAAAACTCGCCGTCCGATAAGATTTTGAGACAGTGTGGTCGAGTAGTTGATTTCCTGAATAATCTGCAACAGATAAGTGATGTAAAACAATGATGGGAATTTGACGTGACCCTAATGATCTGAACATCTTCTTTATTGCTGGCCACGGCTACCTGACTGATTCCGAAGATGGATGATGGTGGCAGTTTGCTGGATTTGGGAAAGACGACAAAACTTGGCGATTTGGAGTGGTTTTTTTTCGTAAGATTAAGACAAGGCCATTCGTGCATAGCATATATTTTTGTAGAGTTGCGTCGTGGCTAATTAGGAAGAGGTTCAGTTAATCGATTGCTAAAAAAATATTTTGTGATTTAATTAGTGTCTTGATGTGATCTTCAACTTTAGAGGATTACTGTTTTCACTTTGACTATCACGCTTACCATCGGCAAATAGTTGGGAATTGAACTGCTCGGTGGATTCCAATCAAGATGACCAACCTTTGATTTAGGTTTCAAAGTAGATGAAGAGGTCGAAACTAAAAATAAATACAACCAGAGCACTTTTGCTATCGTTAAGCTGATGAACAAATATGGATTAACTCCTGTTGCGAAAGAAAACAGTGAATGGTACTGTAGCCGAGTTTTATCAAGAAAATATACTCTATAGAGTTTCATGCGAATCTGAGCGTATTTCTCATATCTGCCAATACTTGGAAAATAATAATAAGGGCTTGATCCGTGTCTATTTCAACTTTCTCGATTACACATGGATTAGAATAAGACAGATTGCATTCTATATTTAAAAATTTGATATATAAAACTTCACAACCCAATAAAGTGTTTAATTTTGTATTAATAATAAACACTGACGCAACAGCATTAATTCGGCCGAAGCAGTTATGTTTGAGATATCTTGTTAACTTGTCCAATAGAGTCCTGTAGGGTAAAACGGTCTGCAACATGCTCATCCGTGATTATTACCCTGATTTGATTCAGGCACTCATTTACAGCTGGATGAACTGATTGGTTGGTTCTAGTTGCAGCGCTCTTTATCAAAAGATGGCTCACTTAGGCCACGATAGGCGCATCCATGGTAGAACTGATAGTCTGCCACCAAATTTCCTTACCGAAAACTACTTGCCGCCAACGAGTCTCAAACCTAGTACTCGGTGCATAAGAAGCAAGTGCTCAAAACTCTAAGCCATCCAGACTACAATGTATACCTACTTTACATGACCAAAAAAGGTCAAGTTAACAAATTTATTGTGAAGCCTCTGTGCTATATACCGGTATAAATCCTTTTGCATTCAATAAATGCAGATTGAAGTTAATAAAAAAAAAAATTATTTAAATATATATATACATAATACTACAATAGTGACGTCATTAAAACAAAAAAAAATGATTAAGAAACGCTGCTATTGATTCCAACTGAAAGACGTGCCTGAAACACGAAAATCAATAATATTATGTGCTTTTATGTTACTGGCTATCGTGTTGACCCATAAAAAAAATTTTGGGCAAAAAAATAAAATGGCGTCGGATCAAAAAAAGGTGTCCAAAAATCGTCATTTTTTTGTTAATTTGTGGTTTAAAAAATATAAAAAATAAAAATTATTAAGGTGTTTGATATTCACACGATACCTATACATATTAGAAGTAAGCGTGATACTTTCAAAAGGATCGGTTAAGTATATTTTGAGAAATCACCGTATCAAAGAAAATAATTTCGAGAAAAACGCGTGCCAGGTGTATCCGACGTGCTCCGAAGCGCTCTTGAAAATATCGAAATAAACATCGCTGTGATGCTCAGATCATTATGAAATTTTAACTGAGCATTACTGAAGAATGTAGGGGAAAGCGGGGCTACGCCGTACATCGAGGTAATGCCGTACACCTCATTTTGCCGCTACGTTTTGAAAATATATAAGTTTAGTCAGTGCTGACGCCTTGCGGAAGTTACTGTAATCTCATCAGACTGAGTTAGTTCATCCTCTATGTACGGTACGCGTTCAGGTATAGAAAGTCTTATTTTGTTAGTTTTACTTACAATTTTTGATCTTTACTAATTTAGAGGTAAGTGGAAAGCTTTTACGTATAAATTGGTGGCTTTTAAACTATAAAAATCGACATTTCTCAAGATAAGTTTGACATTACAACGAAAACCTGTTGACAACAAAGTTGAAAGGTTTTGTTATAAATTTACTACGAGCTCAGGTTGGGGCAACGTCGTACAAAAGTGTACGACATTGCCCCAAATGGTTTTTTATGACATTTTACTTCTGAATTGTTTTGCTTTCGTAAAGACTAGACGACAGTGATTCTTTATTTCAGATGGTCGGTTTCGGTGTTGTTCGTGCTCTGAATGGATGCACGAGGCGTGCAGTGCTGCTGAGTCTGCAGAAAACTTTATCTGCGATTTTTGTACAAATAATTATGAAAAATTACTTCTGTAAATGATGTTCTTTCTCAAAATAATAAAGTGACTTTTCTGTATAGGGTTTATTTCTTGTAATAATTCCCTGCTTTTACAATATGTGTGGTTGTACGGTATTACCTCATCTGTTGTACGGAGTTGCCCCGACACTCGATGTAATCTCGTAAAATGTTATTTTTTCTTAAAAATTTATTTTAAAGAATCTGAAGTAAAAAAATTAAGTATTTGTAAAGAAAGTTGTAGAAAAATAACTAAATTAAGTATCAGTAGTAAAAAAATTATTCTTATCGCCATTTTAAGTGAGAAATAAACAAACTGGCTTAAGTGTACGCCATTACCCCGCTCTCCCCTACTTTTCTTTCGAAATCCGTAAAAAAATTGATTTTTTTTTCGTAAGGTAGGTATGCCCATTAAGGCCCTATAAAAATAATTTATGCAAATAAAAATAAATAATTTTGATGCCTTCAACATGGTTACCATATTCGCGAAAATAATTTTTTAGAACAAAATTGGATTTTATGAAAAAATATATTTTTTTTATTTTTTGATATTTAAAGCTAAAAATTTATATGAAAACTTTCAAAATATGCTAAAATAATGTAAAAAATAGTCCTTTGCTGCACCTTCTTGAAATTAGTGCATTTTTGAATATAAAAATACGTCAATTTATTAAATAAAACTATAAAAAAGTATTTCTCTTATCACTTTAATGATTATTAATAAAGAAAATTCCTGAATAAATCTATGAAAAATCATTTTTAAGTATTTTAATTATAATTTTAAAAATGAAAATATCGTTATCGCGTTATCGTTACATATTGCAAATTATACGACATCACGTACTGTTGTGTATTATTACACGTAATACAGAACACTCATACACGTAAGACTCAGGTTAAACATAAAATTCTCAACTTTTTTTTATTTTATGGATGTTATACAAATTGACCCAAGCCCTTTTTCTAAGCCAACCCAACTACAATATTTTATTGAAGAACTCAATTTATTTCAATCATATTTTTTATTTGACAAAAATTATCCTTGTTGGGGTGTGGGGCAATACTTCGAATGTTATGCCATAGCTACTTTTTATCCCTATCTTCATAATAGAATCTGAAATTAAAATTGTAAATGATTATGGTTTTTTGCGTTCTTTTTTGATAAAATTAATTTTAGAAGCTTGCTTAAGCTAGCTTAAGCAGCATGTAGTTTCATTTACATTTCAAAGAATTAAACCTTTACATATATTTATTTTATTTTGGTGTTTGACTTAAAAACAACAAGTCAATGTTATTTTTTATATCTACCAAGAGTTTTGTTTTTATTTGAACGTTAGCCTATGGACCAATGATTTTTCTTTATCAAAAAACTGTCTAAAGAATATTGTCATCAAGTTTTTGAATAATTTCGTCGCGTACTACGTACATCTAAAAGTTTTATCCCAGCCCAAAATTATTCATTGTCCATATCAACCATTTCTATAATTCTAGCGTTATTTTTTTAGGTGGTAACTCCTTGGCCCATTCACCCAAAAGGGGGATTCTTTTTTGGAGGAGGGATGGTGGGAGTATTCAACACCGTAAAATTTTTCTTAAAGCCGCATAGTTATGGTAAAACAGTGGGTCCATCTCTGTCACCTTTATAATATAACACGGCGTAGCAGTTTTGTTTTTCACTTCCGAATTTTTCTAAAATTGTATACAGCAATCATCCCATCGCATAACCTTGACATTCCGAAAGTGGCACTCATCTTTATTAATGTGCTCAGAATTGAGTTTTAAATGTATATAGTGTCGGAAAACTAATGATTTTTCCGGAAAATCGACTTTTTTAACGATTTTTCGTACTTCTTGCGCTGTAGAGGGCGCTGATGTTCAAATAACCAACAACAAATTATGACATCTTGGAGTAGAGTGTATTTTGCAACTTTTGACGGGTGTTAATCTATTTTTCAGATGTAATTTTTACTATGAATTTATCAAAATTTTACCTATATAACGGCTTTTCCGGCTTACCACGATTTTTTGCAATTTTTCTGCCCACGGAATCGTGTTCAATGAGTCATTTAACGTCGGAAAGAATTTTTTGGATTTTTTTAAAGTAAATTAGACTTTTTTTGAAAATCAAAAATAGTCAAAACTGAAAAAAAATCACCCTGGGCACAGTTTTACATATTTTGAGCTGAAAGAAGAATCTTCATGGCTTTACATACAGAAAAACTTGGTTAATTTTTAGCCAAATCGAAAAGGGTCAAGTTCCGAAATTATCCCACTTGACATGGAATCGCTCTTTTGGATATCGTCAAGGGTTTTTTTGTTGATATATGAGCAGGAGAAAAAAATGAATTATATTTTCCGGCTAACATCGGAAACTTGAAAGGGGAAATTTTTTCACGACACGAAGAGAGGAATTGTATTAGAAATAGAAAGTTTCGTCCTGATGAGGGTTTCTAAAGTCAAATCGAGCTAATTTAAATTTTGTGAGTGCTGAACAATAGAGAAGGTTCAGTCCGATTATATTCGATATAAAAAAGATGTTTACGAGTTGAACTTGAAAAACGTTTGAATAAGATGTGCCACAGAAAAGTTTGAATTAGAGATAGAAACTTGGTCCTGCGTCTTCGCGAAGATTTACTTAACGTGAACGATTTTGGATCCAAATGCAATTGTTCAGATTTCATGTTCCAGGAAGACTATTCAGGCCACAATTATTTTTGATTTTAATAAAATTCCTATAAATTTTTGCGAACTTTATTTTTATTTATTTAATTTATTTTCATAGTCTCAAATAAATCGAACCAAATTTTTTCAAAATCACTTCACATCAAATAAATAACGTTCTAATTTTTTAAAAATCGTTTTCGAACGGTGTCAATTATTTAAAATAGTTGCTAATTTGTCCTGTTAGAAAATATGGTGAAAGTTTGACTGTTTCCCTATTTAGAAAATCAGATCTTAAAATGAATTCCTTACACAGCATTTTGTTCTCCTTTAAATTTTTTGTCGTCGACAATCAAAACTTATATCACCTTCTCCACCATCCAGAATACATCTTCCTGTTCTAAATTCACGGAAAAAATCAATGCAGAAGCACGTACGGCAAAAATGAGATAAAAATCCACCATGTCCCATCTCCATTTCGGTTGGAAGATGAAAAATTTATAAACTCAGCACGACGATGCACCAGATTATGTATTTCCCACTGCTGCATAATTTCTTTGAAAATTGCATAAAATGCCTACTTGATTGGATGAACCTTCATGCAGAAGCCAGCAAATGAATCCACGTACCAAATACATGAAATACTCTCACGTGAAACGCCACCGCCGCTGGCATCAGCAGCTTCAGCTAGGTGAAGCTGACTGCAGTCAGGTAACTAAGTTTCTACCTAGACTCGGCTAGGCCAGATAGATGGTTGCTGAGATATTGATGTTGGTGCAGTGGTGGCTTGATTATGATGTATGCCGAATATATTAGATGATGATGGCGATGTTGAGAGGCTGATGTGCAATTCAACCGTTAGTGCATATTAGAACGTGATTTATGCAAACGGGGCATGAACTAAGTGAATTATACCACATTAGAGGTGAGAAAGTTAGTATGGCATATGTATGTATCTAGGAAATGTGAAATGAGAACGTATGTAGGTTCAATTATGAGATTTAATTGGTTATTCAATTCAGTTCATATTTATTATTCTAATTAGGTTATCTGCAAAGGTAATTGAAAAAATATCATGAAATAATTACTTCATTATTTTGTGGGAAAATAATTTATTATTTTGATGAATATTTTGTTTGAATGAGCACACCAAGGAATTGTTTTACATCCACGTTTCTGTAAACAGCACATGACAATTATTAATTTTATTACGCAACCCAATATCCTGAAAAGATAGAGGGTGCCTTGTATTTTTGGCATGTTTGTATAAAAACACTTCCCCTTATTCATAAAATTCCGCTTTTTATCAGAATTTGTTTATTTCCTAAACACCTAATTCAAAAATAGTCAATTCGATGTACAAAAAAATTTGTTAAAATAATATAAATACTATATGTAATGTGTTCACTCATCATGGGCTATTAACCCGCGAATGGTGACGCATATGTCTGTGAGACCGGTTTCGTAGAAAAATATTTGTATGAAAATAACATAATTTTTTAGTGTGTGTTTAGGTAATAAACGTGATGTGATGTAATAATTTTTTGTGTTTTATTATACTTGAACCTTGTATTTTTTAAGTTCAATTTGCTACATTTACAGAAATTGCGTTATTTTGAATTGATCTTCACTCGAAAATGTCGGTCTCTGAGACCGACGTCACCAACTATGTAAGATAATTTTGCGTCACCACTGGCGGGGAGAACGACAATAAATTTGTTGAGGCTACCAAAAATTTGGTTTGAATTTTTTCCTAATGCTCAAACTATCCCAAAAAATCAATCAAACATGGATCATAAGTTTTAAATTTAAACTGTGATATTACTTATATGTAAACCTTAGAAGTCATAATCGAATTAAAATTGCAAATTAAAATTTCATCGCCACATTTATGGGCATAGAAGTTAAAAATCATGCCCTACTTTGAGTCGTTTGACCTCCATCTTTTTGGCGAAGCTAAAATTCGTGTGAAGAACTTTCTGTGTTAACATTATTCTTCCAAATGTTTTTATCGTTTGTATGAAGTTTGTTGTATACTTTCATAAGTGCGAGCCCACGTTCTGCAACGTCCATTAATAAATTTAATAGAAGTAGGTATTGGCTTGATTTTCATTTCAGTCGGTTATATCTGTTGGCAGAAAAATCTGCTGGTAGATCTAGGGTTTTTCAAAACCTCAGGCTGTCACTGGAAACAAAATTTTGCAAGTCCTTTTTAAGGAGTTACATAGGTCTTGTATTTTCAAAAAATCGATCAAATTTTTTTTTTGCTGAAACTTTGCACAGTTCCTTTTTATAGTATTGTCTCGTGATTGAACGAAGGGATTTTCATTCGGTCAACTCGTTCTTGTTTTATGCGAAATTTTTTTTTTAAACGATGAGAATCGAAAAAATGCTAAAAAATATGAGACGAAAATTCATTCAAACCCATTTCAAAACTTTAAATTTCATTTTTTTCAACTGCTTCGTTCAATCACGAGTCAAGGGCATAAACTGTATGATTTTTCTTTGAATTTTTTGATTTGAGATGAACCTACACCGAAATATTCTGCCTACCGCAAAAAAAGGTCGGACGAAGAAAACTGCAGGAAAAATGTCAATTTACAATATTTTTAGCTGAAATTTTTTTTACAACTTCTTAAAATGCTAAACTTTTAAGCGTGTAAATTTTAAATAAAATAGATTTTTGGGTTTTTAAAATACAATTTTTTGAAAAAGTTGTTTTTTTTCCTTCAAGATCTATATAACCCCCTATGAATAACATTTAGATTAACATGGGCTTGTTTCAATGGTTTCTCGTTGTCTTGATTTTTAAAACGTCCAAAATATTTTCCTTTGAGTTTCTTGAGACACGGCGTGATCAAAAGATACAAACGCAAGAATCTCCTGTGAAAAGTACCACAAATATCGTTGCACACTTTGAAATGCTGACCTTACGCAATAAATTTAATCAGGAATGTTAAATAAGGAATCGGTTTTTTGCTTAAATACTTTTTGCCAAAATTTAAACAAAAAACTATAGAAAAATCAATTCAATTATTATTTAATTTATTTTATTTTCCATTTCAGGTAAGTCACCAAAAAAATTAATCGATGACCATTTGTGAGTATACAATAATGAAAATGAGATAAAAATCAATTTGGTAGTCCAGGATACAACTTAAAACAATTCCACTACTCATAATCTGCCACCAATTTAGGACTGCGGGTTATACCGACCGATATATACTGACCAAAAGGCCCCGAAGTATCGACCCTTGATTCTAAATCCGAATTCGGCATTCATGGTATTTTCAGATTATAAAACATTAAGAATTTGAATATTATATATAATTAAATTGATTGATTTACAAGAATGGGATGCAGAATATAAAATCTTACTGAAAATATTTGTATTCTAAGTAACTCGTGGTAGGAAGGTTGGTGGTAGTGGTAATAATTTTTCGGAGATGTCTTATTTAGGTCTAATTCACTGCAATTAAGTAACACATATTGTTAATATAATCCTTTGAACACACACAACCAAAAAAAATCAGTGTCTCTCTCCGCTTGTATGGAATTTCCCTGAGAACCAGGCTTAAATTTATATATAATACATAGTAACTGATTCATAGAAAATCTAGAAAGTTTTCTGGTTAAAATTTTGAACAAAAAAATCTTAGACATTTTCATATTACGTTGAGGAAAAGTTTGAACATTTTCAATTCTTCGTTATGTCCACATATAATTTTTGCAGCAGTCGGAGCAAAAATGATTAAAAAATAATTCAAGAACTCTCAAAGCTTGGCATCTCAAAAAGTCCAACTTTATTCAACACCGCGTAATGATTTTCTTAAGCATTTCCCAATTGATTTAAACCTTTTTCCAAATTAAACTTATATAAAAATTGCGTTTATGCATTAAAACTTGTATATACTGAAATTTATGCAAAACTGATATTTTCCAAAATGTGGACTGTGACGAAACAATTATTTTTATTTATCATAACAATGATAACATCAAAAATAAAATATTAAGTCTAAAATTAATTATCCTTCAGGAAAACGTGCCAAAATTTTAAATGTTTAGTTTTGGAGTAATTGTGGGCATTGATTCGAGCCATTCATTTTTGAAAACCACGTTTGAGTTGTAGTTTATGTAACTGATCGCCTTGATCTTTCTAGACAAAAACCATTGATATTTTTTTTTTGATTTTTCTCAGATCCACGCACCTGTTCTCAAGGCATTATACTTTAAGAAAAGTAGAGCAGAGTAAAGACTGGAAAAAATTAATTTCTAGTGGTTAGCCCTTAAAAGTCAGTTAAAAAATCCACTGCAAAATTTAATGAAGCTGTAGAAAAATAGCTACGATTTACTGCAGTCAAAAGGCTGAATAAAATTATATACAATGCTAATATAAAAAAACTCAAAACTATCCTTAAAACATGCGTTGATTAAAAAAACTATGGAGCATTATCGCACTAGAAGGGCATTTCATCTTGAAAATTCAGCTCAAGACTTGTCTTTTAGGAGTTGACACATTTAAGCTGAATATCATATATTAAGTTACATTTTTTTTAACAAAAATTGGTTTAGATTTTGCTCTTAACTCACAGGTTTGGTCGATCATCCTATAGAATTCCTACCAAATTGAAAACTCTAATGAGGAAGGTCTGTTAGGCATTCTATCGCCTCATGAGTTTATTAACTTTTGAATTGTGAGGAAAAAATTGACACAATAAATCATTCGAACTATTTTTATTTTTTGGTGAATTTTAGACAACACACTTTCTACCACAATAAAAAAAATAGAGTCTGTTCAATTTGATTATTTATTGCTTGAAAACGTGATTCAAAAAAGGCGCAGTCATATTTTTCCAACTTCATCAAGCACCTAAAAAAAATGTCTATAATTCGGTGAAATACGATTCGATTTGCATGAAACTTCGAAAATTATTGAACACAAAGCACCAACTAATTTTATAGGAAATGCTATGAGTGTACAATTTTTTTGGGAGGTGATTCGAACCTAGTCCACTCTAAAAACTCATAAAAACTGAAAACGTAATAATTTCCGTAAATTTTGCTTAAGTCTTTATTGAATGTGACGACATCTGCATTATTTGTTTAAACGTTAAAAATCATCACGAATTAATATGACCCTTGCGATCAGCGAAGACTGACAAACAATCTTTCTACGCAGCCAAGATGACATACGTTTTTGACATGATTATTTCTTTGTATCATTTCAAATAGTTCAAAAGTATCTTGAGCAGGTGATTTGGACAAAATCATTTCAAAAACATGTTTGAAATCGATGCTGCCATCGACGATAAATGTCACCATTTGATATTTTCGAGTTTGACACACAACACAATATATCAAAGGAAACGTAGTGCTCCCAAAATAATTTGTTCAATCATAAAAAAAATCGAATTGAAATAAATTTGAACATAAAAATCAACTTCAAATATGTTTCTTATGATTTTTAAGGAAGATAAAAAGATTGCCGCAATTATCTTCACTCAACCTACAATTTTAAATATTTCTCTAAAATTCGACGACTTCTTCTGTGTTAAAAGCCCAAATTTTTTTTTGAAAAAAATCCTGCTTTTGAGTAAATTTAAAAAAAAACCAATATTTTTTGTAGCTAATTATTTACATATGCATATTTTAAGACAGCAACTGTTCAATAAGTGTAACCTGACAAACCAAACCATCTCCGTGCAATGTAAACGGTTTAAGATCTTTTGAAATGCATCAATCATACTCCATTTTTTCGTGATCGTGTTAGAAAGTAATGTCCGTTCATTACAATGACACCTAATAACATAATCTCATTATTAAAAAGAAATCTACGAAGGAGCATTGTCCACAGTAGATTTAAAAGCTGGTAAGTCTGCATTGACTGTACTTCAAAAGATCATTCGAGACTCAAACCATGCATGATCGTCAAAGCTTTAAACATCATTCTTGCCTGACGATATGCAATTGACGGTGTGGATCTTAAATTTTGTCCAAAGATAGATGTATCTTCTTGTGGGTACATGTATCTTTGTCTTCAAAAGTTTTCTCTCTTTCACTTTTTTATAGAAGAAAGTTTTAGAGATTTTTTCTGGTTGGATTTATTATAGATATATATTTATTTTATTCTGATTGTTTAAATTAAATGTATATAAACATTTAGAAAGTTATAAAATTTAATTAAAAATATTCAAAAAAATTTTAAAATATCAAAAAAAAATATAAATAAATTAATGAAAAAAATGTCATCTACAATTATAGTTTAAAGAAAAGTATATTCCATGTAGAATTTGTGATTATTATTTTTATCATTTGGTAGTACATATGACGATATTTTTCCTGCTAAATTTTACTAAACGAATTGATTGGATTGTGCATCTTTTTGCGATGCCAGCACGATATCAAATATCATTCCTTAATTGAATCTAACAAATCACTAGATAACCTTTAGCACCACAACTGCATCGTCTGGAACAAACCCCTCCTTCAACCTCTTCTCGAGTTAATTGAATTCCACCACCCCACAAACATCCTTATCTATAAATTGTTCACGATGTGACTCATGGATTTGAATTTCTCCCCCATCGATAGTGTCGGGTCGCGTGATTTATAATCATATATTCTTCACACGTTCGGGTTATAAACGACCCGATATCATATCTGTGCATCGAAGCAGTATCTAGAAAACGACAATAGCTGAACCGCAACAGCAATGGAAAAAGATAAAGATACACAGCACATATGTCGGTTCAGATACATATATGCGGCGACGCGACTACAGTACACATATTGCATGCTGCATGCAATATAATAAAAGCAAAATTCTTGGACAGGTTTCTTTGGAATTCAGCTGCTGCTGGTGGTGTTGCAGTTGTTACTGCTGCTGCTGCTCTTGTACTCTTGCTGTTCTTGCTCGGACTGTTATTGTTGCTAATGTTGCTTACGAGGCTGGTCTGTAGGGCATGTGCATCATATGCAGGACGTGTGTGGTTCTTTTTGTATCACACATCCCAGCCTGAATTCAGCCAAATGTGTTTGGTGCATTATAATGCGTGCATGCATGCATGCTGCCAAGGTCCCTATCGTAAGTCTATCAACACTTATGCGACTCGAAATCGTGAACATCTGAAGAAAATTTTCAAAATGGAATGTTCTCGCTTGCTGATGGCCATAGGGCGTATAATTTAGTGAAATGTGACATGCAACAAATTGGAGGGTGGTATAAGATTATGCTATCCGAAAGGAATTAAGCTCTAAATTAGGGGAGGAGAAGGAGCGATTTGCCTGGATGATAACATAAGTAGACTTCAACACATGTTTTTTCGGCTATGTCCTTTAGATTCGTTGGATACTGAAACTACGCCCAAGAAACCACAAAGCGTAAACTAGAAGAAAACCTCGAAGGTTTTCACGATCAACCTTAATCTTAATGACCATTCTATGAATCATAATACGTGCTATGTACACCTAAAATTGGCGCAGGGTTTATGTTTTTCGGTGTCCGCCAGGAACTTTACCGAGGTTCTTCTTTTCATCTAAAGTTTAAAAAACTATTTCGACGACTCTTCGAAACCAAACCATCTGGATTCAATTCTTTAGAATACCCAAATATATTATTCCGACTTTCAATTCTTGGATTCCTTAATTTTGTGGAACATTTTTAATATCTATGATGTGCGTTCGCGTAGCCGAAAGTTGTTAGTATTGTTAGCCACCATAAACTTCTGATTTATGTGCCTGGATTTTAAAAGAGCCCAACAATTATGCTCAAAAAGTAAGGTAACTTTAATTTTTGAAGGTTTTAACGCTTGTCTATCATAATCTGCTCAAGTTTTCCTTCTAAAGTTACTTCTCGAATTCTGCAGGCTTTTCAGGGAATGCAAGTTAGGGCTTTAAAATCTTTTTTAAATCATGCATTTCGTATTAAATAAGAAAGAACGGTCTTGGTTGATGTTAAATACCATTTAATAGTTAATTTAATTAATAGTTATTAATTAGTTAATTTAATTTGGTAAATGAGACTCTTTATTTGAGTAATTCACACATAAAGTTGAACTTGTTGTCCAATACCTTTACGGGTAGAATGCTTATATTTTATGGAATGCACTGATCCTGAAGAATTCGGCGAAATTTTTTTACTCTATGTACTACAGTAACTAAAAATGTGGTCTAGGTGCGACCCTTGAGGTCCACACGACTAACTTCCCAGTGGGGTGAATAAGAAGCTATAATTTGCTTTTATTACTAATTACTATTATTAATAATTACTATTATTAAACATTATTATTGTAAATTAATATAATTACTTTTATTATTTTTATCAATTTTTTATCTAACCATAAAAGCTTTGGTAGAGGAAGACGTCTCCACCCCCTTTTCATTCTCTACCAAAGCCTCGGCAACCTCGTCCTCTTCGTCCTCGTCATCCTTCTTGTCCTCCACTTCGTCCTCAACCTCGTTCTCCATCTCGGCCTCGGAATCAACAACTATTATTGAGGGTATTTAATTATTATTTACAATAATCATTCGTTATTAAGAATGTTTGACCGTTACTGAATAATTATAATTGACTTTATATATACAATACAAATTATAACTAATATTATTTGATTGTTATTAACAATATTAAATTATTTATAACAATATCCAATTATTAACTGCATTAGCGTCTCTATTCCCATTCACCCAAACCTGATAATATAAGTTTGGAATTTTATAAATTAATCTTTATTTTATTTTTGAAATAACATTTTTTACAAATTTGATCACAATTTTGCTAAAACGCACAATAATAACAATATTACTATGAAGGTATTTGGTATCTGCACGAGTTAATAGTGCGTATCAACAGTTTAAAACTAAGCAATTTTTATTGATTTTTTCATTTTTTTCATCCTAAATAAAAAACCGGCCCAACCGATTTTGCTGAAAAGTCATTCAGTTTTAAGTTACGTAATTACGCGTCAAATGAAACCGGTCCCACGTCAATCCGATCTTTGGTTCTTGAGATAATCGAGACGAAAAATTATTCCGAACGCACATACGCACATCCGCACATACGTACATACACACTCGCAGACATCTCTCTAAAAACGATGGATTTGGATTCTAGAGACCTTTGATTTGAGCCTTGCGAAGGCGGATTTTTCTCCAGTCGCGGTGAAAACTCTGTTATGGGGTGGAACTTGGTGGCTGTGGTTGGCACATATACGAGTACAGGTGTACAGATTTCATCTTAAAGTCGTCGTGCTTACAAGTATGGGGACTTGATGTGAAATCTTGGGGGTACTGGCGTAGAGTTGCGCGATGAACAGGATGCCGGGGTCCCAAAACGGCGAGAAGTTGCTGAGACCAGTAAGCTCTCTGAGCCTGCACTCAGTAGACACACTGGTACTCTCATGTTGGAATGGGGTGGCGTTGCCTATCCGCATAATTTCTGCTACTTGTCCTATGAAGGACCATTTGATTAGACTCTAGATCTAGTAACAAGGCACTTTGAATAAATAACTCAACCTAAAACACCTAATGCAATTTTTCTTCAAGTTTTCCTGCTTTTTTCAAATACGTACCTAATAAAGATATTAATTTAGCTTCAACTACGCAATTGAGGCGAATTTCATCAACATCTAAACAAAAAGAGTTCACTCTCCAATAAATACTTCACTGAAATTTCAATTACAGACCAAGTCGTTCAGCTTTTGGTTACACTCAGCAACGGCTTAACAGCTAGTCTATACACAAAACAGACATCAAAGTCTGATTGGTGTGAAAAAGTATTGCAGAATAATATTTTTTTCAACCAAATTCAATGATACAATTTATATCTTGGACAATGAGACCTCTACCGCTTTCAGCGCCGTTGCTTGATGTTTTCCACATTTTCTTTAGCGAAAATCTTTTGGGTCTCCTAGATGCTCCGTAAGTTTTCGCACTGGAGTTTTTTTCCCGCGAACCGTTCATTTTGCTTTAAAATGCATTTTTGCGTGACTTTTCCCCGTTTGAAACACAATAACATACAGTGATGAAAATAAGCAATACCGCAAAGAACTTGTGATAAAATTGTTTGATATTTATTTTCGTACGCATTTCGCGGAAATAGGGAAAACAAAGAAGTTTTGGCGCAACGTTATTGACGCGTTACTCTTTTATTATTGATACCACGTGAAAGTGATGATCTAAAACCACAAGTTTGCCATACGTAACTTTTTTGTAGGAGTCATGGCTGCCGAGATATGGGGGTGACCCACTTTTTCTTCTTTTCAACATATCCCCCAGAGGATTGAAGCTGCGCCACTAGAAACTTGATTTTAAGCTCACTAAAAGACATACTATATATTGCACTAGAAATTTGCCTGCCTACCTGCTCCTTGAGTTTCGCAACGGGGGGTTTACCATCAAAAGCCGATTATTTGGCCTGAAAATGCGTTTTTCCGCGTGAGTTTTCTTCCTTTGGAATGCCATAACTCTCGCCAATGTACAGTGATTTAAACAATCTATATCGCAAACGACTTGTGACAAAATTGTCTTAAAAAGGATTCCAAACGTGTTTTGCGGTAAACGTAAAAACAAAGAAGTTGTGACGCTCGGAAGTTGATCACCTTTTTTGGGTGTTGTTTTTGGCGTGCAACTCTTTTATTATTGAAACCACTTAAAAGTGATGTGTGCAAGTTGCTGCCAGTTTGTGCCATAGTTTCTGAGGTATGGAGGTGTTCCAATTTTTTGTTGTTTTCAAGATGGCGCTAAGGGGATTGGAGCTACGACCTGAGAACTTTGATTTTAAGCTAACCATTATACCGGTCACATATTGCAATAAAAATCTGCCAACCAGCGCAAAACCTACGGTTAAACCACCATTTAACTGGACTATTTGTCCAATTACCAAAGCAAACTCGCAAACAAACTGGGAAAACTGCAAAGGCCCTCTGTCCGAAAAACACTTTTCAATTTTGAACAGCATTCGCAGTGCGGTTTTTCATCCGAAGAAATGAGAACTGGGATATACTATTCCAGTTCTCGTTTCTTCTGACTAAGGTTCCGATAAAATGTGGTATATCAATATATCTCAGCCTTAAAATAAAATCAACATGAGCATCTCTTCTTAAAAAAATTGACTCATAACACCTAAGATATTTTATAATAATTTAATACTATAATTTCATAAACGAATTTGTACTTGCAGGTCGATTTATCGAAGAGTTAACTAATTTAAAAGGATAGTCCTGAAAGTTTAAGTCGAAAAATTTCATCTGACGTTAATCATCAACTGATCCCATTGATAACTTATAAAATTACCCGAAATAAAGTTGACTTTCTTTCTGATTCCTTGATCAAATGATCCCATGCAACATTTGATGAAGGTTTTACCTCGTCCCTTCCTATTTGATTGTCTTATTTAGATTTCAAGTCCAATAAATTCAAAGGAGAACAGCTATGATTTATCGAACTTCATCGCATATTTCACCCTCATTATCCTTTTCTCTAGAACTTCCTTCTTCATAGGAACATTATCCCGCAAAACAAAGGCATACTACCTACACAAAAGTTTTGATTGTTGATCCTTTTTTTATGCATTCTTTTTCGATTCAAGATCCCTTTTTTCTAAATCAACAATCGTCACATATCCCTGTTAAGAAAAATGATCGTCGCAAGGATAACCCAACGACAAATTCTTCTTTTCATAACCGATTTAATATTTCCGATTCTCCATCATATTTCATCACTACTATGTTTGCCATACGTAGAACAAAAAAAAAACGATGAAGGATATCCTTCCGCAATGGAATGTCCTGTCGTTTGTTTTTCCTTCAGTTCAACTCTCATGAATGGAATGAATGGACATGTCTCCCTCGACAGGAAAAGAATTTTGAAGCCGGAAGATGTTGATACGATCATCGCATTCGGGTCAGGTAAACATGCCGGAGTCCTTTTTCGTCGTGACCTTATTCATGGGAGAGTCCGTTGGCTATGGTTGTTGGGTCCAGTTACATATGGACGAAACGTTCTAATTTTTTTTGTTTTCAATTGAATTTCTCTATTTGTAGATAAAATGATAAGATCGGGATTGTGTTGCGTCCTATCCAATTAGTTCAAGAGAGTTTATCATGGCACATATATCAATTATTCATAATGAGGTCAACCCTTTCGTTTTGGACCATATGGAATGCGTGACTGGTTGGCTGAATTTTTTTTGGACAGCTGCTACATCTAGACGTAGAACTCAGCATGTCCTGCATGACTAGGAAAATACTTGGGAATGCGCAAGTTTGGTTTGCGGTTGAATCCAAACATTATAGTTTCATTGGGAGTGGTTTCCCGCCCAAAAATGAGATAACAATCGAATTATTTTTCTATAGACCTTTGTGTATTTTGGGTTTCAGGAAAGCTATTTATGAGAAACTCAGGAAAAATATCATCATTCAATGGCTGACTATGGTTTTTGAATATAATTTCAACTGCATTTGCTGCATTTTTTGGCCTAGCAACAAAACTAACTCCAATGTAGAAATACAGTTTTTCTTTGCTTCAAACTTAAGAAAACGTGCCCTTCCTGTCATCCTTTTTCGATTGCATAAATGGAATTCAATGCAACTTTAAACTCTTTCAAACATTTTTGATATGATTGACATAACCAAACGTTTCATAAGACACATGTTACGCAAGAGGTCTAACAATGTATACCTGAGTTACCTTTAACCAACCGCAATATCTTCACATGTCATGTTCGATTATGTACTTTTCAAACATGTCTTTCGACAAGACCACAAAAATGTAACTAATTGGCCTTCAACATGCATAGTTTGTAGCATGTAAGCATGAAGTATCTTAGAAAATTTCCAATTGGGTGAGAAAAATTTCACAGGTGAGCGATTTCCATATGTGTAGTCGTAACGGAAACATGGGTCATCTTCAAACCATCATAATTGGGTTTCATTATGCATGTACACTTTGCATACGTACTATCTTATGGCTTGTGTTACCTTTAAGCTATCATTTATGCAGACATGGCTTACTACTGTCCATTTGAACGATTTGCAATTCGGTAGAGGTAGGTCTGTCTCTTTGATCATGACAATGATGACTAGTTGGGCCCTTTTTAAGTACCATTGTTGTCTACACATTTTAACAATACAAATGACGGTTGTTGTTATTTGTTTTTGGTGAGCTTCCATAGACAGTCTATTTATTTTGTATTTCAATGGCATCATAGTTCAATTATGTGTAGCCTTAAAATATACAACAATGGAATATTCTGAATGACCGGATGGAATATGGTGATCATCAGGTCATGGGCATGATATATGCTGGAAAAGCTGCTTTTAAATAGCGTTTAGCAGTAATTAAGCATGAACATGAGCTGCAGAGTACAGGGCGAACATGTTTTTCGTTACCCTTAAAGAAAGCAAATTCATTTTCGCTTCTCAAATCATATTATTTATAGTTAGATTTGCTCAACAGATAATTGGCAATTGTGTTAATATTCTAACAAGAGTAGCCTTATTTATCTGCTGAACGTTTTTCGACAAACATTCTCCGATAGTAATTGAGTTTACTTCATTCCCAAAAAATATATGATTGTATGATTATGTTGTGGATTGTTTAAGAATCTATTTAGCTATTCAGACCAGCTTCTGTCCTGAGTGCTTTTCCCACGAAAATAAGAAGTCAACAAGACGTTCACCGAAATTGAACTCACAGACATTCGGTTCAGAAGACGAAGCAACCAACATTTTAACTCGTGCGGACACATGTGTTTGACCTCTTTAAGACTAGAGGTGTGGTGACTGCTAGCAGACCAGCTCAGTTTGGCGCACAATGTTGTGGCTCGTTTCTATAGTCTTGGCCACGAATGTCATTAGTTTAGTCACTTTATTCTCGAATTATAAAATACCGACCAAAAGCAACATCAATCCAAAAACAAACAAGCCGCGAGTTGCGACCCTTGAGGTCCACACGGTCAACTTCCCAGTAATATCTACATAAACATCAACAACATTACAACAATGAGAGGTATTCATAGCAGTAACAGGAATGAGTTAATATGAATCATATCGTCTACGGGGGGGTCCATTGATTACGTAAGGTTTTTGGTCGATGAGGACAGATTGAATATTCACGCGGATCAATCGATGGGGGCCTTTTTGGTGTTGAAAAATTTTGTTGGTTTTCAAAATTTAAGCAATTTTTTAAAATTAAAAGACTATAAAAACTATTAAAAATCTGCTCAAATTATGCAAATATCTTAAAACTTTGATTGAATTTAAAACAATTTTTTTAGAATAAAAGATATAAAGTAATAGCACTCGTATGAACCCTCTTTACATGGTAACTTTGAATGATTTTTTTATTTTTAATTAAGTTTTTTCATAATCATGGAATAAAATTTTGCCGGTTTCTCTCCAAAAACTGATAAGAATGTATAAATTTTATAAACTGGATCACTGTGCTGTGCAAATCAAGTTAAAAAATATTTTTTTATGAAAAAAACTATAATTTTTCGCATTTTCTTCTATTAAATTAAAAAGACAGCTGAAAAGAATTTTTAAAATATTAAAAACTTCACAACGATGTTAATACACGTCAACTGACACCCTAATGATGCAAATATTATATCTGGCTCGTGATATATAGTGAATGATAAAAATGACCTTAAAAATCATGATGACTTTTAATGATTTTTTATTTTTAATTTACTTTTTTACGTAATCATGAGAAAAAGTTTTGATGAAGTTTTTGCGAACAATGCTTGGAGTACATAAATTTTATAACCATTGGTTACTAAGACTTGACAATAAGGTTAAAAATTTATTGTTTTTGAAAAAAAACCCTAATTTTTTGCACTTTTTTTTTAAAAAATTGAAAACCGCTCCAAGAATTTTTTTAAAAACTTGATAGAATCACGAAAACGTCAATACGCGTCGATTGACACCTTGTTCAAAAAAATCGTACGTTTGGTTCGCGAGATATAGCGCATGACAGAAATGACCTTCAAACGGGCAAAACAGCAAACCCCCCCGAACGAAGTTTTCCAAAAACTAATCAGCTCTTAAAATTGCAAAGACGCTTCGATTGACACCTCAACCAAGTCGATCGGACTTTGTTTACGTGAGTTATGCTCGTAGAAAAAAGTGTCCACGAACGTACAGACGTACGTACGTACGTACGTACACACACACACACACACATACGTCTCCCTTTCTAAAAACACTTTATATATACTCTATAGACCTCAAAACGTAAAGAAAAGTTGAAAATTTCAATTTCGATTTTCGAGGCGATTACAAGAACTTCCCATATACTGGGAAGTTAACAATATCCTATTTCAAGGCTATACATTCGACTTTTTCCTATAACATTATTTCGCGCATAAATTGAGTCAAAGTTGCTATCAAGACCTTCTCGAGAGCATGAAAATTATACTACATTATTGAAACTTATTCTCACCGAAAACAATCAATCGAATCTACAAAAAATTTAATGCGAGAGATAACAATAACTTGCGCGGAACTCGCCAGGTATAGATTTTGCTGCCTGGGCCCACCATGCCATGACCTATTACTTTTGAAGTTGATATTCGGGGCTAGCTTCTATTTGCTAGAAACAAAGTGGAGAAAAGCTCACAGGGAATCTCTTAAACCTTTAATTTTTTTCAACGTTGGGAGGTGGAAATCTTCAAAAGATGTCGATCAGCTCCTGCCTCTTGGCATGCCGGATTTCTACCAACAAAAATCACCTCCGTTTCTTCCAATCACTCTCTCCATCGAAATTTAGTAATTTTCCGTATTTAAAATTTTACTTCCTAGACGATAAGAATTTACTCCATATTATAACAGTGCACTATTGACTGTTCTTTGTTGTTAAGAGCAGCCAAAAGGGCAGACAACTTTACAAAAATCAAAATCAAAAACTATCAGTACTACACCATTCAATTATGACGGTCGTTTAGTAGCAGTTTTATAAAACTGCTTGGATGATACTTCAAGAAAGCAAACTAATCAAAACTAATAATAATAGTGATCTTACATAAATTATGACAGGCTTTACGATTAGATTTCTCTTCCTTTAAAGAATAATCAAATTTCTGGTAGAGACTATGATAGACCAAGGTGGATCTGTAAAAGAAGAAGAGAAGAAGCCAAATCTGTTGAGAGGGGGCACACTGATTTTTGCAGAAAAAAATGTAGAACAACTTGTACAATAATAATTAGCATATCCTCCCTCTCAAAAAATTCGGAATTCGAAATATTTAAAAGTTATAAAAAAACTCGATTTTTCCCTACTTTTCTAACTTCTTACTTTAAAATGATTCATTTTGGAGCAAATTTGTGCAAAAATAGAAGTTGCGAAATTAAATTTTCTATAAGATATGATTGGTTAAAAAAATTTAACTTTTTTACCCTTTCCGCAAAATAGCAATAAATATAAAAAAGGACAAAAAACCCTTTTTTTATTTGTTCTACCACTTAAAATGAACTTTAGACCTTAATATTTCGCCCTGAAAAACTTTGTAATATAATAAAACAGCACAGAAATTCTCATCAAATTCCATTCAGTAGATTTCGCATAATAGTTTTGCAATTTAAATTTATTTTTAAAAAAATATTATTTTTAAATCTTGCAAGTCAGAAATCAAAGGATATAAAAGTTTGAAATTTTTTCACCTACAAAAGAGTACTTCACTTATCAAATGCACTTTATAAAATTAATATCGGCATATTAGGGCAGCCTCAGGATTTTTTTAAAATTATAAACCTTTTTTTGCTAATAAACAAATTAAATATCTCGATAAATATTAATTTAAATTAAATTTTCAATAGTCAACTGAAAACAGATGTGCCCTAGTCTATAATTAAAATCATTTTGTTTTATTATTTTTATTGATATTTCATTCCTTTTGTTGAATTAAAATATTACAATCCTATTTTCAAAGTAAAATGACTTCTGAATCCTCCAAAATCTGGAGGTCATTTAATTTAGGGTTGATGTTTCTCACGATTTACAAAACAAACCAAATTCAACATTCTTCAACAGTTTCCAACAATCCAATCCAATTCCAATCGATGTTGTACTTTCACTCCTTTCAAAAATTCAGTGTTCCAAATTTTCCACTATTTTGAAAAATTAAAAGTCAGGATATTTATTTTTTAATTCGAAGTCGCAATTCTTCGATTTGCTCAAAAACTCAAAGTCAAACTTCTTACACTATTTATGACATATTTGAATTCAAAATTCATCCATATTCTAAACAACTCAAAGCCAAAGACTGTTATACTAAGTAGTTTCAATTATTTACAGTCAAATATTTTACACTATTTTCACAAATTCAAAGTCACTATTCAATTCATTAATTTTCCGCAAAAATGCACAGTTACAAACTTCGCGCTAATGTCAAATATAAGTCGAGGTCAAAATTATTCCATTATTTTCAAAAACTCCAAGAAAAATACTCCAACTAGTCGCTCTTTTTGAAACATTCCAATAATTGGAAATACATTTCAGTGGTGAAAAATAATAATGCGCATTACCATTTTTAGCGTGCCAGTTGTGGTCTTTTGGGTTCCAAAAGAACGTTTGAACCCTAGTCCTTTTTCAGCATCCATATAGCATCCAAAATAGCAAATGGCCGGTCAACAGCTGCTCCCTCTATCCCCGCGGCGAAAATTTCAGTTATGTTACTCTCTCGCTTTTATCTCCATCACTGGAGTCTGAAAATCTGACTGAATAAAACGAGAAGATGCGAGAAGCATCACCGTGAGTCCACCATGTAGGTGTTTCATACAAATTCCAACCACAAGCGTGATGCACTTCCTACAACCTTACCTTCAATTTTTCCCTTACTGCTTCCACGCTTATCTCTATTTGTCTGCTTAATTTATCCTCACCATTAATTTTTTTGAATTTCATCTAAATCATTCTAAAGATGCATCTACCAACTTCCATCAGAATTCTACAATTCTATTCTCGACATGCTTTCACGTTCACTTCTCTCAAACAACTCTTCTTGTTCCAGTTCGTCCAGTGCTTCCTCGCGTTGCGTTTTTCCGATGGTTTAGGATCAGTTCAATCACATTGCTTGTTTTTCGATTTCACAGTTACTGTTGCTTCCGGTCTTCATCCTCCTACCTCTAACGAATCGTATGTATTCTTATCTTCTAATCAATTCAGAAATATAATAATATTTACAAATTCAATGTTATAATTTCGATCTCTACTCTACGAGCCTCATATTTTCAAGGATATTCACCAATGGTAGTGGCTTTTATTTTGAAGGGAAGTCTATGTTAGCCTTGAGTGATTTTTGCCTCGGGTGAAAATCATTCAAGGCTTCTTTTTTTTAACAGACTGCGTTGAATGGTATCATGTTTACAGTGATGCAATGTTTTTTCATATGGCAGTAATATGTCTTCGTCATAAAGGACTCGAAATTAAAACTGGGCTTGGATTTACTTTAAACTTGATCTGGAATGGTTTCAAATTGAAATAAGCATCTTTTAGTACTGCAGTTTTAATATTTGGCTGTTTTTACAGAAAAAAATCCTACTGTTTTTTTTTAAATTTGCTAAGTTTTAAAAAAAAATTACCCTTAATTGTGGTCAAATATTTTCATAAAAACAGCTAAGCAGTATTCAGAATGTACAATGCAAGTCTTCAAAAATAATTGTTCCACGAATAAGTTTAAACTAGTTTAAACTAGGGGAAATAATTTGGAATATGCAATAAAAATGCTGAAAATTTCTTCTTAATGTAGACCTAAATGAATATAATTTAAACAATATAGAATTAATCATTAAAACTCATAGGTCATAAATACTTTCGGTTCGTAAAATAGTACACATCTTCCTGTCCCATCAAAACCTGCTCTATGAATCATTAATTCTATCATATTCTCTTTTAAATTGGGTTTTAGTTAATATATCACCGCATAATTATCTACTGACATGCTATGCAAATTAAAGGACCATACAATAAATCATAAATAGTAGTCGTCTTGCAGTGCAAAGTCCCAAGTACTAATCTATTCAAGTCACGAATTTCCGGATAGCTTCACAAAAGCCACCACGTACATATACTATATCTACTCGTGCATCTATAAATTGTATAGAGTCACTGTACATATATTTATCTCTAGCGAATTTCATGCCTTCTTACATAAGTATATCTACAATTAATCAAAGTCTGTCTGTATATCATGTTGTGTTAACATGCAGCATAAAAAATTCGCTGATATAGAACTCAACTTCGCCCGGGGAATCTAACAACTTTCATGCTATTTGGATCATACTTAACAACAACAGCAAGAACGTGCGAATTTGCACACATCATTATCATCGTCCCGGCCAACAATTGCCTGATGGTTATTCAAAGGTGTTAAAAATATCACATAGTTGTTTGAATGTTGCCAATAAATTTTTTTTCTTGGCAAAAAGAAGGATGCAAAGGACTTGGTGGTTCTATTACAGCAGCTGCTACATATTATTATCCTTTTGTCATCCAGTCCCCTATGAAACACTCGAAGATTATATCAAACGACACAGTCATTCAGTCAGGCACAAACAAGAGGGTCAAATACTAACCATTTAATGTGTATCTTTTTCGCATTTCTTAATCTGATTACAATCCGAATCTATTGCAATAAATTCACAACGTGTCATTGTTTGCATTGACGAAGCTTCAAAGGTGTGTTAAAAATTCAGCCCATTCAGAATGAGGATCATTGCAAACTATTATCGTGATTCGCGACTTCGGGACGATTATAACTTCCCTTGCCACGACAAAAAAGGTCATCGAAATGTATCTTTTAATCGGATAATACGATTATGAATATCAAATATGAAATGTCGCATCGAAAGCGTTCTAGAAACATAGACGATAACTTTATAGTCATATCTTTTCGACAAACTATTTGAAATTCCCACGACGAACTCAATAATGTATGTTAACACATCTTGTGGCCTCAATTTGAATATATGTATCTTTTATTTTCTCCGTCGTTTCCTCTTAAACAAATCAACATTTCATCCATGCATTTGTATATTTTTTTCTGTGTCTAGGCATTGTAAAATTGTGTTGATTAAAAAATTATCACTTGAAATGGTGCAACGGTTGTACATGTATCTATTTGTTAGCGGAGCTATCCGAGGAAAAAGATACATTTTTATCAGCTTATTTGTTCAAATGGTTTCAGAGATTAGATCTGTAAAAAACGACTGCATTTGGCCGTTGAGAGGGGGTACACTAATTTTTGCGGGAAAAGTGGTGGAATAACTTGTATAATAATAATTGGCTTATCCTCCCTTTCAAAAAATTCGGGAACATTAAAAAAACTCGAAATGTTTAAACAATTTGAAAAAATAATGGTTTTTTCCGTAATTTTCTCACTCCTAACTTTAAAACGGTTCATTTTAGGTAAATATTGAGTGGGAATAAAAGTTCCGTAATAAAATTTTCTATAAGATAGGATTGGTTAAAAATCTTAAAACATCTAACGCTTATTAGTAAGGATTTGAACCTCCTAGTCTAGCCGACAACTTTTGCCTACTAGTGTGCTTTTTTGGTTAGCAACTTACTAACACTATGCTTGCACATTGATGGAGGTTCATTTATTTCCAGATTAAAGGCTGGTTCCATAATTTAATGAAGTGGGGAAGTGTGGTTTCGGGGTGACGGACGGCATCCTCTTCATCCATCAATAAGTCTAATCGTGGTCGTGTTGTCTGGTGTCCGTCACCCCGAAACCACACTTCCCCACTTCATTATATAACGCTTGCCGCAAAATTGCAATAACTATAAAAAACAGAAAGAAAAAAGCCTTTTTTATTTAATATTTTCACCACTTAACATGCACGACCTTGATATTTCGGTTAAATATTTCCAATATTATGAAAGAGCAAACAAATTTTCTCGAAAATCGATTCGAATTCGAAATTTATTTAAAAAAAAAATCAAAAATATTGGAAACTTAAGCTTATGAAAGTTTGAAATTTTTTCCACATATTAAAAAGCACTTGACCTATCAAATGCACTTTAAAAATTAAAAACGAATTATTAGGGCGTCCTCAGCAACTTTTGCTAAACTTGGTAATAAACTCTAAAACAGTGCTGGAAGGCTGCGGATTCTGTTGATGAAAGCATCGAAGCTACGACTGAATCCACAGACGCCCAGCACTATTTTAGAGTTTATTACCAAGTTTAAAAAAAAATTTAAGCGAAATATCAAGGTCCTGAGTGCATTTTAAGTTGTATAAACATTAAATAAAAAAGGCTTTATTCTTCCTGTTTTTTTATATTTATTGCAATTTTGCGGCAAGACTTAAATGTTTTAAGAACCAATCTTATCTTAAAGAAAATTTTATTACGCAACTTTTATTGCCGCACAACTTTGACCTAAAATGAACCGTTTTAAAGTTAGGAGTGAGAAAAGTAGGAAAATTTTTTTTATATGTTCCCACATTTTTTGAGAGGGTGCATAGGTTAATTATTGTTGTACGAGTTATTCCACAACTTTTCCTGCAAAAATCAATGTGCCCCCCTCAACGACCAACTGAAAACAGATCCGCGCTGGTCTACATGTACTTAAAAGCTTCGCGAATTATCCCGAAAATAAGGATAGATACAAAATATTTCTCGTAAATTTTCCTCGTAAAATATTCGAAATGAATATGATAATATATTCAATAAAAAAGGCTTATTGTATGTAGAAGTATAGACGAAATGAATGTCATGCGAATCGGCGCGTAATGATCATTTATAACTAACAAAAAAACATTTATAATATCAAACTAAAATGTAGTTATTTATTCCGATGCGAAAAAAAGATATTACTGAATCTAGCTCCGGTCAGCTAAAGTATCTTCAAATCGACTTCCTCAATCTTTTATCATAACATTGACCCTAATCAAGTTGCAAATTTAATTATGTTGTTCTAACATTGAATTCTCACCATTTAACATATTTAATTTCTCCAAACATTTAAAATTTTATGCGTACACTATAGAAAAGAAGAAAACAACATTTAAATATTATTGATTTTTCAATGGAATTTGTCATTAGGAAGTTTCAATAGAAATTGATAAAAAACAACAACAACGATTCAATTAATTTAATTGATTTTAATTTACATAAGTGTGCGAATCGTAAGAAAGCGAAAAGCATGCACACACAAACAAACAAAATACAAACTGAAGCTACGACTCATAAAAAGTGAAATTAAATTTATTTTATACTCATTTAAATTGATGATAGTTTATTTTATTTTCTTTAGAGAAGATTCTACGAATTTCTCGCAAAATATGTTGAAATATAATAAAATGAAATGTTCTTTTCGTTGTTATGTTTGTTACTTTCTAAACGATGTGTTTTTATTGTTTAATTTGGACGATTTTTTGTTTTTTTATGGTTTCTTGGGCTGATCTTTCGGATTCATGTTTCACGAGGTTCAATGATGCTATCAAATGTTTGTAGTGAAGTTTAGATGAATATCTGATGGAATTTTGAATTCTCTTGGACGATGCTTAAAGTGTTGATGAAAGAAGCATTTGAAATGTTTCTTACTAAGTTTGAAGATTTCTCTCGAATCAAATCAGACTGAATGTTGATAAATAAATCAGTCAACATGAATTCAAATTCTTGCCATCATATTTGTAAAATGTGGTTCGAATTGCATGAAGCTTAGCAATCCCGGAAGATCTGACTGCATTTTTTAAGATGAAATAATTGAATATGCGTAGTAATCCGAATGAATCCTGACTGTAGTCGAATCAGCTTACCCAAATTAATGATTTTAATATGAAAAAGGTCTTTACTTTAAAAATCGGTAGGAAAAATGTCAACAACTAAAATATTTCGAAAAAACTTGATCCTGTAAAATCCCTTTGAATAATTTTTGTTTTTAAATTAACGAATTTTCAGTCATTTTAACCAGAAGTTTATTGTAGTTTTTTCCTGATTATTCGTTTAATAATAAACCTTTTATTATTTTATTTTATTATTTGGATAATTTATTGGATTTTATTTGTGCCTGCTGTTTCTGAAATTATAAGATCCCAGTTATTTCGATTGAAAATCGTTCCAAATGTGTATATGGTAAATCAAACCCCAAATACACCACGTAGAATTTTGCACTGAAAATAAGTTAGTAAAAAAATTTTACCTATTTTTTTATGACAAATGTCATTATTAAATTTGTCTTTGTTTAATTTTTTCCATCGCAAATTCTTATAAATTGCTATAAAACTCCATGCCGGTAAATTCTGATTAAACTGCATTGGTAGCTTTTCATTTTGAAAATCGGCAGGAAAAATATCAATAAATAAAATTCCAAAGAAATTTAGTCCTAGAAATTCCCTTCGACTATTATTTTTAAAATTAATGATTTCTCAGCTATTTTAATCAGAATATATTTATTTGAAATTTACACATTATTCATTTAATTTAAATAAAACTTTTATCAAATAATTTTATTTGGTACTCCTTGAATAATATAATAAACTTTATATTAAACTTAATTTGTGCTTACTGTTTCCCCAGAAGTTTTTTGTAGCAAGAAAGAGGGGAGAGATAGACAGAGTTCCAAACGTATATCAATCAAGTCGCGAATATGAATATTATAAATATTAAATTTTTTAACTAAAACGAAGCCTCTTAAAAAATCGTTATTGAATTTTTCATGACAAATTGCGTTAATAAATTTATTTCTGTTTATTTTTTCCATCACAAATTCTTATAAATTGTTACAAAACACCCTTTCGACAAATTCTGATGAAATTTGGGTAGAAATTTCTTCCTTTATCGAGTTGAGTGTTTCCGGAACTTTATTCTGACTTTTTTCGTCAAAACATTTACATCAAAATTTCTATTAATTTCTCGTCAAAGCAAGCTTAGCTGTTTTTGCTATTCAAATGAGGTTTTGTTGATTTTTTTCTCACTACATATTTTTATTTGTAACTTTTCGAAGAATTTTACGTTCAAAAACTATTTATTAGAAAAAATATAAAAGCTTGCCTGGAATATTCTGCGCAATTTTGGCAGAGTTTTTGAAATAATACTCATAAATTCAAATTTCTTCGATTTCTATTTGAAATTTATTATAAAAACTTCAAATAAACTTTTTCGTTTTAAAATGTTTTGTAGGTAAAAATTATGTTAGACATTTTTAAAAAAATGAATAAAAAATATCTGAAAAAACTATGGATCGAAAAAATACGTTCTTTAGATTTATTCAGATATTTTTTCGTATAATTTTTATAAAAATGTCTAACTTTTTTTGTTTTTTTTTTTCGTATGTATTTCTTCCTAAATATTCCTTTTATTTTGATCCAAATATAATTACCCTAGACAGCATTTCGTAGACTTTTTATTGTGAAATATTTATCCACGTATATTTCCTTTGATATTTTCATGCATGATTTTTTTTGAGAATTGTTTTTTCTAGTGCTTATGTTTCGGTCTCCAAGATTTTCAATGAAATTTTTATTTTGCAATTTGTTTTCCTCTTTGATTATTTTTTTCATTTGTTTTTTAAAATAACTTCTGCCGTTAATTTGCTCCACATCATGTGTTCATGATTAATTTTTGAAAGTTTTTATTGATATAATCCAAAGTATTTTTTTGTCTTTTTATCAAAGTACAATTTTTGGCTCTATCAATTCTGTAAATATTTTATTCTTAACACTTTTTCTAGGAAAATTCCTTTCCAAAAATAATTTTCCATGCATTTAGTAGAGTTTTTATAATTTGTACAAACAAGACTTTTGTGTTATTTTCCATTCATATGATTTTCTTCATAGCTCTTCAATTTTTTTTTAAATTAAATTTTTAAAATGATTTTTTTTGAGTTTTTTTTTCGTTACACGTTTTCTTATAAAGCGTTTGCAGAACACTTTGGTTATTTTCCCCCCAGTTGCTTTTTGTTAGAGACGTGTTTCAGTAGTAATGATCCGAAATATGTTACCTTTAAAAAATTTGTCATATAAATTTTTCGTTGTATTATTTTATCCATGAAAGTTTCCCCAGATATTTTTTCGCATAATATTTTGCAGGAATTTTGTGCCCCATATTTTGTCTAAATAATTTCTCAGATATTTGCTCAAGAAAATATTTCACAAATCTCACCGTCAAATTTTTTTCCGAGGTGTAAATTTTTTTCTGGAATACTTCACTGTTTATCCATAAAAATTAGCTTAGATATTTCTTCAATAAAATATCGCGGATTTTTTGATGAAAAAACATTTCCAAGTTTTTTTTCTAAATATGTACAATTTTTGAAAGTGACGTGATATTTATTCTTCATGAATTCAGTGTATTAAATGAAATTTTTTGAAATGTTCCAAAAAATATTTTTCTGTAAAGTATAGCTAAAATTTTTTATCAATTTTTAGATGCACATTTCACCAAAACAGATTTAGTTCGAGTCTGGAAACTAACATGGTTTTAAAGTTTTCTTGTTGCGAAATTTTGTGTGAATTATTTTTCTTATAGCGACTACATCATCGTCAATGGCGCAACAGTGTAAATTGAGTCTTGGTCTCCTTATAGGGTCCGTTTCAATAATGTTCCACTTCCCGGCTGCATCTAATTGTTACAAACTTGTCTGATCTCTCGTTGGTATGTAGGAGTAGAGTTATATGAAATAGTATTTCTTCAGGTTTTTTTATAGATTTTGGTCTATTCATTGTTCCCATTGTTGGACTTATTATCACAACAGTTTTTCATTTAAGCTGCAGTAATATTTTCTATTGATTATTGTTTACTGATGTAACAAAAATATTCTATCATCTATACACGAATAAAAATGTACGCAGAAAGCACATATTTATTTCACTTTAAGTATGAAAACGGAATTTTTTTATTTCGTTTAAATATTCAACGCAAGTTTGAAAAGGTATCACCTCATGCTTATGCTAGAAACTGATTGACCTGCCATTCAAAGATGGTGTTAATAGTCTGCAATGATTTTTTCCAACTTGTTTTCTTGACAAGAATCAAATGAGATCGTGCCCTCTTATTGATTTAAAATATTCGTTACCGAAAATTTTCTAAAATGTGCACAAACTTCAATTGAAATTTTAAAAAAATATCTGAAAACATGAGTTTGCTGCTCAAAATCAGCAGCCGATCGTCAGCTTTAAGTGGTTTGAACAGCGTGATATATTTGAAAGCATTTAATGTCAAGGATCAATGGAAAAATTTGAACCCGAATCTTGTGACGCAGCATATGAGTCATCCATTAATATGAGCAAATCAGCACGACGCATATGTTGTGTCGTATGATGTAATTACGTGTAACAAATAAATGAAACATTGTTTTGAACATAATCTTTAGGTTCTTCTTGTGTACCTACGATGGCAGCAGTGTACGATTGTTGATCTTACTTGAAATACATTCTAAAGTCCTCTTCAAGTCTGACTCATGACCATAATCAGCTTTTAGATTTAGAATTCCACTATCGATTTTATCGCCTCTAAATATTTAACTCGACTATAAACTTCTAACACATCTAGCTATCGTTAAGTACTTCCATGCATTCCGTGAACCTAAAACTCTTATTCAATTTATCTTCAATCTGAAGCCAATCGCGTATCCCATTAGGTCCAACTAACAGCCCACCATACCCGGTAGTCAATGTTTCTTTTAAGGTTGTAAATTAGCCTCGACCGAATCTATAAGCAACATAATCTTCAGTACAGGTCGATGTTTCAACAATTCTTTTGTGGTCATTGCTTTCTCTATGCATAGACGATGGTAGTAGCGGCGATGATGAGGATGATGATGACCACGGTCATAATTCTGTACACAACCATTGGCTACTGTGCACGGAATAACTAACCATTAATCCGTGGACACCTTCTTTCTTATTTGCTTTAGTTGGCTTCGCGGCGTGTCAACATGTCCTTCGTTAGGGGTCATCAAGGTATGCCAGGCGAACGGGCAAGGTAAACCAGGGACGTTGCCGACGAAGACAACAACAACAGCCACCACTAAGAAGTTGATGGCATTTTTCACATACTCGCGTCACATACGTTTTTTTTCTCATTTTATTCTGTTTCTTTTAAATTCCTCTTGGTTGGACCATGGCGAGGCCGTTTACAAAGTAAAATGTTAAATGTTGCAGAAGTAATGTGGATGAAGTTACAGTTGTTCATAACCCTTTCGATGGGAAGATTTTTTTAGAACCATTGCTCCAACGTTTTGTCGAGAAAATTCAAAACTGTTTCATGACTTTTATAAGTCACAAAATAAGATACTCTCGAAATTAAGATCTGCTCGCTAATTCATCCAGTAACAAAACACTGAATCGTTTAGATTAAATTGAATAAGACAAACCAGTCAAGCTTGAGGACTTGTCGTTACTTTTATTTTCTCGTACAAATAAGCGTATAAATTCTGTACGTTATGTGTAGTTATATACATAAATACGAATCTATCTTGATATCTATAGATTGGATGCTGGTCACGATACTATAAGGTGCAGTGTTGTTTAGCTCTTGTGATCTTACATCCACCATGTTTTTCTGAAAGATGCAGAAAAAAAAACTAACACACAAGATATACAACCACAACACTGAATATCTCGCCTGAAGCAGCTGTTTCTTTTGTAGTTCCTTCTTTTTGTTGTTCGAAAAGATTGAAGAAAATCCAACACGTTTGTACGGTTCGGTATGTTCTCGGCATTTGCTTATTACCTCAACGATTTCTAGTTTAGTTTTGATCCTCTTTCGTGTAATTTGAATGGAATTATGATCTTGCAAAGTTTATGGATCTCGAACATGGATTCAAATGGGTGAAAAAATGGTCCCGATATGATGAGAGTTGAAGATGATCCCGCATAGTTTATTAGTTCTTTTGTCTTTGATTATGTTTACGGATTCTCTATTTTATGAGGATGTTTAGATGGACGAATAGTTTTGATTGCTACATTTTTAGTAGAGAATCGTGTTTGATGAGTTTTTGGTGATCTTTGATGGAAGTAGTCGTTCAGCACTACCATGAACATCTTTAGATAAAGACGTCGACCGTAAACATCTCTTGTAGGCATCAAAGATTGATTGCAACATACGAACCAATTTCTTTAGTAAAATACAAAAGGTAGAGACGAATGAATAAACGCAATAAAAGCTGCTTTTTCATCTCCTCCAAGAATTAGGTATTAGTATGATTTATGATGGATTATTTAGATCGATGGACTTGTAGCAAAGCATGCTTTATGAGTGCGTATTGTATTAAATTATTTGGGGACTGTTATTGCTTCGAAAGGCCGGAAAACTAAATCTCAAATTGGTTCATATTTTTTGTATGCATGATAATATCAGAATTTCGATTTTTTTTCGATTTTGATTATAAAGGAGAAGTGTGGAAGTTGATTGCCGCCAGTTTGTCTAAGAGAGTTCCTTGGTGAAGGGAAGCACAAGGCTGACGTTGTATTAACATTTTAATGGGTTTTTGAAATTGTATCATGATTGTTATACGAGCCTTTTCAACGTAGGATTACCTAAAACAGTATCGCAGGCTACTTTTAACTCTAGAGTAATAACCCTCTTGGAAATAGCATTGAAGACAACCATACGCTTTAGAGACGCACGATGCTCGATGCATACTTGTGGAGGTTTTATTTTATTTTAAACGTGGGCTATCAGTCTAGGGTTAAGATCAATAATCTTTGTATTAACTTTATCATCAAATCAATCAATAATTACTGGTAAATTTGAAACCGAAAATGAGTAATCGCGCTACAAGTAAAAAATAAATTCAACTGAAGTTAAAATTAAAGCTTCATTTCAAAAATTCTCCAAATGAGAGAAAAAATACCTTTATTTTCCGAAAGCAGCGTCTTTCGTTAAATCATGAAAAATTTCTCAGAAAACCTTTTCAAAAAATGAGAAAAAACACACACTTTTATAGGAACAATCGTCTGAAATTCATGGTAAATTTTTAAGGACATGTTTTCAAAAAATTAACATCCTTGAAATTTTATACAGAAAGATAGAGGAGAAGGGTGGCAAAATGTTCTAAATGCATAGAAATCAAATCGCAAACATAAATCGTAGAACTTTTCACTAAAAATAAGCTAGTGGAAAAATTTTACCCATTTTTTTTTCATGAAAAATCGCTATGATAAATTGATTTTTGTTTATTTTTATCCGATACAAATCTTTGAAAAAATTTATAAAGCTTTATTGTGGTCAATGCTAGTGAAACTATAGTCGTAGGAAATTTTTTGTTATTATTTTCAGGCCGATTTTTTTAGGGTGCAATACTGTGATGTTTTTCGTAAAAACATTTACAACAAAATTGCCATTAAGTTTTACTCGTCGAAGCAAATTCAACAAGAAAAGTATTAAATGAAATTTAAGGTACAATCTCAGTACCTTAAATTGCATTATATACTTATTGCTCAAATAAGTTTTTGTGGATTTTTTCCCGCTACATATATTTATCTGTAAATATTCGAAGGATTTTTATTTGAGAAACTAGTAGAAAATTTGTTTTTCGTTAGAAAATTTACAAAAACGCAGCTTTATCGAAATTTTTTAAGGGAATCCTTGCAATATTTGTTCAAAAGTGCTTATTTTCTGGAAATTTAGAGAATTTTTTCAGCGAAAATAAGAAAAATATTCCTCATTGAACATTTATTCGGAAAATAGCTATCCAATATTTCATACGGACTTGTTTTGAGTCACCAAAAAATCAACACTTTCTGGATTTTTTTACGTAACGATACGTTTACGATATGGAGATTCCACTTTTATTATTGTTTTCCCAATATTTGCGAATTTCTTTTCCTTTTGTATTTGTTTTTATGAAAAGAGAGAAAATTGTAGATTTTTTTCAGGCAAAAGGGCTTCCATTTGAAAAAAATTTGTATTCATTCAACTTCATGAAATTTATCCACGATTTTCATATGGAAATTTCAACATGAATTTTGTTTGTAACAAATTCTTTAAGCATTTTGCGTACATTTTTTATAAACTCATTTATAAAAAGAGAGAGAGAGAAAGAGAAAGAATACGAGAAAGATAGAGTGAGCGAGAGGAGAAGGGAAGGAAATTTCTGTAAGTTTTGCATACATTTTTTTTAAACTCTTTTATCGAGAGAAAGATAGAATGAGCGATAGGGGGAGAAAGGGAGAGGAGGAGGGAAGAAATCGAAAGATTAAGAAAGAGAGAGATATAAAAAGAGAGAGAGAAATCAAGAAAACAAGGTTTATTTTGGTAAACTCTTCTTAACAAGTTGCTGTGAAAGTTTTCCATGGTATTGATTTTTTTCGTGAAATTTATTTTTGAACTCAATCTTAATTTATTTAAATGTTTCCTCTTAATTAATTCACAAAGTACATTCCAAGAAAAGGACTAAATGGCTTCATTAAAACGTCCGTTTCTGAAAGTTGTTAAAACATACGCAGAACTATTGAAGACCAAGTAAATTTATTCCGGATACCTTGGAGTGATTGTATTGCACTCTATGCGTAACTAGACTATAACTTGTTGGCACCCTCATACCTCTTTCAAACTATTTTTCCATTAGATTATATAAATCTACATTTGAATAAAAAAATGAACAATGTATATTCTGAATTTTCTCCCATGTTTAGCGCTTCGAACGATTGTTTGATATTTTTACTATTCCTTTCCATTAAAACGCTATATTTTTTTAATTTTTTCCCCATATATATATTTCGGGAGTAAGTTGCTCCCTTCTTCAATGGTGATTATTTTCTAAGAATACAAGGTCCTTGTTTGGAATTTTATAATGTTAACATTTAGTTTCTACCTGGTTCTAATTATATCTCCTTTTATAAAATTATAATTTTATAAAAGGAGACAAAGGCCTTGTATTCTTAGAAAATAATCACCACTGAAGAAGGGAGCAACTTACTCCCGAAATATATATATGGAAAAAATTAAAAAAAAATATAGCGTTTTAATGGAAAGGAATAGTAAAAATATCAAACAATGTATATTAATAAAAAAAATAAACACAGGACAATTCATATACATACTCATATAAATAATTTTCGAGGTACACCTAAAAATGCATATTTTGTTAATTGTAGCCCTCGCCTCCCCTATCTGTCTTCTTTAAAATCAACAAATATCAACAATAATAGTTTAATGAAAAATATGCGATGTGGGTTTATGGATTGATATCCTCTTCAGATGCTATCCCGTCAACTCGTCACAATGCAATACGACCGCTTAAATCTGTAGATGGTTTTAGATCCTCGTAGCCTCAGCATGAAACAGATTTACATTTGCAAAGTATTACTACTTACTAAGTTTCGTATACAAATGATACGTATTGCTTTAATCTATTTAAATGACACTTGAAATCATAGCCGTTTACCAAATAAATCAACTACTTGAATCCAGACAGTTGCGGAACAACTTTCTCGTTTTGTCGCCTCGTCTTTCGTACGATCAAGGACTAAGATGCCAGGGCTACCTCTATAACCAATAAATTAAGCGATCAAAAACTAAGATGCCTCTGAAATCAGAAAATCTTTTGAAGATTCACCCTTTCATACACCCGAATATATAACCATTCGCATCTTACCATTTATTCACGTGGTTTTAGTTGTCAGAAGCCTAGTTAGCCTAAGCTTGTTACGTACTTTTCCACTGTTACTTAATTGGTAAACACGTGCCCACATATGACTAGTCGCGATCGGTTAACCTTTTTATTTATTGCTCTTTTCTTATGTCGGCACCAACGCAAGGAGAAAGAAGTCCCTGGTTTGATTTTGGGAACAAGGTATGATTCGATCATCAAGCGAAGATTCCGCTTGGATCACATCAGCACCTACCTTATATGTTGATTGTCTTCTTGCAAATGGTCAAATTTGTCCTAAAGCAAGAATACCCATCCATCTAAAATTAATCGTTAACCTATTTTTTTCTTCTTCAAAAAGTGAAAACATACCGATCAAATCCATTATCAGCTTTCTGCAGCGTTCAATAATTGCCAACGTCTTCCGCTGCCGTTCATAACCGAAAAAAATCTCCATTTCAAATAGTTTAGTTCTCGCGCTTCTGAAATATCTTTTGATAATTTTTTTTATAATCGGTTTAACACTATTCAATCAAGCGACTTCCTGCAATCCCACATTAATCTGATGACTTGCTAACTTGGCCAATGGGAATGTACATACCTTACTTCCGCTTTTATCTTACCTCTTGCCTTCTAATTGTTCTTCTGATACTTACTCTCGCCGCGTATCTATATTTTTCACCATTCAATCTTTTCCGGTGCTAAACGTTTCTGGCACACCGAAACGCTAATGCGCGTCAATGCCTTTCCTATCGGACTTGGTGTTGTTTTTTTCTCTCCTTTCTCGTCGCTATTTGTTGAAAGTTTCACACACAAGTAGTTCCAGTTCCAGATTTAGCTAATTCGCGTCCAAGGCTAGAAGCCATCGAAAATCGTAGCAACATTGCATCTGATTAGCCACAGTTACGAAACGCCAAAGATTCTTCTTCGTCGCGCAGTTAGTCTCCATTTTCTCGGGGTACCACGTGGAAAAGTGACAACGACGCCAACTGGAACGCCTGGAAGAGATTCTACGCTGCGTCAAGTCAATTGAGGTCCAATCGTGGCGGAACGCGACGGAACGGAACGGAATCTGGTAGACCCTCTTGTCGCGTCGTGGGCTCGGCTGTCACTTGGCGTTGTGTCGTTGGCGAGAGAAGTAGCCGAGTTGGTGCGCGGGAAATATTTGAAATGTGCGAGCCGTGATAGCGCGTGCGAGATTCGAATGCGTTCTTGCGCTAATTTTTTTTCTTGTATCGCGCGTTTCATTAACAATTTTGTTTTTGTTTATTGTGTTCAGTGCGTCAATTAACCCCGTTGTGGAGAATTATTAATGCTGATGCACTTTCCGTGTGAAAAATTGCAGCGATCGGTGATGGGGAAGTAAAAGTTGGTTTTTCGCGGTGAGAAAACCAACCAAGAAAACCTCGTCTGTGTTTGCTGGTGGTGTTGTTCCCTTATCGATTTTTCCTTTTCCACTTCTGCAACGCCGCCGCGTACGGTGCGGTCGGGTTTGTTTGTTGTAGCCGAGCATTGAGTGCGGGACGGTTAGTACGGGTTGTTGGTTGCGCTGCGGGACGTTATACAGGCGGCGGGTGCAATCTCGTTGGACGCGGGAAGATCTTTTTGTGGTGTACGAAGAAGAAAATCCGGTTTTCCTCGACAATAAGCTGCTTTGATATGCCCAGCGACGGTTCTAGTGTTGGTGGTATTTTTTGAAGATCTAACCGTTTTTCTTTCGCCAATCTAACGTTATGCTGTTAAGTGCGGCTCTAAAATATTAAACAGAAATGAAATCCGAAGCCACTATTGAAGCATGAAAGCGGTCCATGTCAATAGAATTCTTCAAATGAAAAGTGTGAAAAACGACGAGTTAAAAGCTCTAAAATAAAACAGTGTGGAAAGATAGTGAGCTGTGAGAGAGAAAAAATGTTCCATGGTCTATATTGCTAGATTTTTTTTCTTAGCGGTCGTTCAAAGAAATTTCGAAGGTAAAACAATCTTAATTAATTTATTGAAAATGTACAGTTCAGTGTTACACCTAAGACGCGACCTTAAATAGTTAGTGCACCAACAATTAACCAAGTGTCTCACTGTTTTGTGGTCAATTTGGTCGTTCAAAATGATACAAAGTGCTGAACAAGCATCATTCTCGTCCACTGATTCAGCGAAACGTCGATCAACATTCTATGTGCCCTTGATCCGACCCGAACCTGATGATAATAATATTATTGTAAACGGTGAAAAACTCACAACGCTTCTAGGAAGGCATTTGGCTGAGACCCACCTCTACGGGAAGGAGATGAGTCCTCCGTGCGGATTCAATTGGAGTCTCACGGAAGCCCTGATGGGTGCGAAACCCCGCCGATCGGATAGTTCGACTAGCGCCAATAGTAGTCAATCGAATCACCAGACCCCGAACAATGTTCGTTCCAAGCGATATGGCATTGTCCTGAACGGGATCAGTTTGGACGACGAGGACTACAGCGAGTTGTTGCGAAAGAACAACTCGATGGTGAAGCTCCAGCATGATTTGGACACAAATCGGGATCAAGACGCCGAGGATGATCCTGAGATATGTCGCATGCAAACCAACACATCGACTCCCATCAAGGACATGAAATGTCGATCACGTTCGAACATCCTTTCAGTTCCGCAGATGTCCGAGTCGAACCTTGTTCTGGCAACCCAAGCCCAACCCCCACTATCCCCGTCCAATGCAGCCATGAAGATGAAGTCCAAAACCCTTCCGCAAAACCTTTCGCCCGCATCGGCAGGAATAATATCCAACACCTTTCCGCCGAAGAACCTCTTCCTGATGAAGTCCACTCCGAGAATCCTACCATCGTCATGCTCCACAGCTTCATCAACAACAACAACAACAACGATAACTGGTCCGGCCAGCTCAGCTACCGCCGCCAAGAATTACTCATCGGACACGTCCGTGACGTCACCGCAAGTAACACCGAAGAAGTCTCTCAGTTTTATAAGACGTGCACATTCCACGAAACTTTCACGTAGTAATTCCCTGCTCAAGTCGCTTACCTCGTCATCGGTGTCTTCGACGAAATCGTCATCCAGCACGGATGGCGCGAATGGTAGCGGAGGTGTGTCTTCGCCGTACTATGCCGATTTCAATGTGCAAATGTTGCCGCTCGATCGGCTCGAGCGATTTTGGCGATCGGACAAATGTGCCGAGATCATACGGGAGTATTTTCTGATAAAGGACGACGAGCCGAACGAGACACACGTAACAACGGCCGAAGGAAGCACAACGAGGGTGAGGATATTGAGTCCTGTTGTTGCATTTGAAGAGGATACAGCTGTTCATTCTGGTAAGAGTAAAAACATGATCAGTTTTCTAGGGGTAGGACACTAAAATGTATCTAGTGATGTTCAGGGATCGAATTCGAAAATCAATCAGGGTTAGGCTAAGCCGAAAGTTTGGCCTTCTACCGAGTTGGAAAAATATGGATGGAACTTTCACTTATCTACTTTATCCTCTTTGGGTGAATCCCTCTCAATTGTCAGCTTTTGGTGGAATCCAATCCTTAGGAAAACGGTCCTCCTTAAACTGTTATTGAAAACCAAAACTAAAACAAGCAGTAGTACTCATAAAAATCCTGTGAAACCGACGTAAACGTTCAGGAATCCCTGGAAAAACAATTCATTTCATCGCAAAGTTAATCTTCTCGTCTTCCCAGACACGTATTCAAATAAGGACATCCACCTCAGTAATGGCTTTACAATGGAAGTAAAGGAAATATTTACTTCTCTTTTCAATGCTGATTAAGTATTTCTCATATTGTTGAAAAAATTGAAAGCCATTGTTTATAAAAATGGCAACAACTCAGAAAAAATACAGTTTGCAGGTTTGTGAACTTGGAAGTAACGTCAGTGATACTTCCAAATTATTCATTACCAAACAAATTCCGCTTTGTATCTTTCGCTTTGCTTACGCGACACGCATAAATCAGAAGCATTTTCTTTATCATGCTTGCTGCTAAGGGACGTGGAAGTAATGAAAAAACAACTTCCAGTGAAAAATTAGGCTTACTAATATATAAAACATCTTAAATTTGTGTCGAACGTTCGTATAAGATATCGAGAAAATAGTTCCATGTTGGCTTCACTTGGTATGTCCTTAGTTAAGAATGGTGTTGAAGTGCAGTTTATTAATTTTGGAATTATAGTTCATTACTTTTTTGATGGCTGACAGCTTTTTTTCACTTATGTGTAGTCGCGGATACTTCGAAAAATGCTGGACACTATTTTTGACGCTTCTATGGTTGCAGTAAAATCATTAGGTTTGTGTGATATTTGTAAGGAAAAAAAACAATTACATATTTGTTAACAAAATTCACGTAAGCTTCTTCCCCTAAGGATTTTGTCTAGAGCCACTACTGCCCTAACCTATGGACTAAAGAAATCGTCGCTTCAGAATATACAACGTGTTGCTCAGATGTTTTTTTGTCTAACTATCCTGTTTTCTAGTACTTTTCAAAATTTCAGCCAAATCACTATCTGCAAAAAAAAAGATTAGTTGATCTTGTATAGTCAAAATGAACATGAAAACCACAAGACATCATAGTGGCTTTCGGTATCCTTCATGAATTCAAGAATGTTAGACATGTGATTCGTTGTCCTGAGAAATATTTGACGAATTTTAACTCTTCATAGACTTTCGAATATGAAATCAGGACCTTGAAACTTCACAAATTTTTCATCGTAGTCTAAAAGAAATAGATATTGCCATTAAAATGAAATCTGATGCAGGTCTAGAATTTAAATGGACAAACCTTACGACAACCAAACTAGTAGACTATTCGACGATCTTCTTCTAAAAGGGTGCAGATGCAACTATAGAATCCAAAAGGGTCAATCTTACTACATCTTAATCGCTTTATAATCCTGTAATGATCTTTCAAAAGGGATTAAACAAAATTGAGCCATTCATCAAACTTTGTTTCAAAACAAATACAAAATAAGCAAGATCGGATATTCAAGTAGAAACTTCCAGAGAAAATTATCGGTCCAAAAAGACAGCATCAACACTTTCATGTTGGTAAGTCTAAAGCGAAAAATATTTAGATATGACACCTTGGAGGCCCTGGCGTACAAAAACTATGCAGAGTTTTAGTAACGAAGTTCTTGAGCGACGAAACATCATGTTAAGATATTATTTACGAATTTTTGGAATGAAAAACATATCAAAAATACACACGAAAAAAATATCAAAAATATTGTGTATCTAAAAAAATTATGCAAACTTAAATAAGTTCAGTAACACCTCGAATTTAATATAATAATTTTTGCATTATTTATTTTTTAGTAGAACGAAATTTTGCTTGTTTATTTTTTCTTAGATCCAAAAAAAATAACGAGCGAAATTTCGCTTTGCTAAAAAATTATGCAAAAATTTCTACATTAAATTCTTTTCTACGAAAAAAACAAACAATCTCCAGATTCAAATTTTGAAGTGATTCTATTCAAATAGATGTTTCAAAAAGAAATGATTATTATTGACAGAATTTGTGACTGTATTTCAAGGATATTAAGTTAATAATTAAATGAAATAGAGAATAATTTTTTTTTAATCCTTAAATCTTTATGAATCCTTTTGTTTCTTCAAGCAGATTTATCAATGAGAAAATTTTTATCCCCGTTTTTGCCCAATAATTAATAAAGTTACTTGAAATTGAAATTTCGATTTAAATAAAATGACTGCGTTCAACTTCTAGATCTAAAAAAGCTTGCGGTCAAGACAGTTTTGAAGCAAAATATTTCCGAAAAAATTTGCAAAACCTTAGCCTTTGTAATACTAAAAATATTTTGCAAGAAATTTTTTGCCTGTTGCATTTTCAAAATTTCTAAAATTTTGTATGAAATTTTTTGATTAATATGTATAATTAAATACAAAACATTTTGCAAGAAAAATTTATCGTACGAATTTTTTAAAGCGAAAAACTTTAGAACATAATTTACTGTTAGAATAAAATTCTGAGCTATCAAACCCAAATTTGCAGCGCTACATTTTTGATTTATTTTGATTGTATTTTGCCTGAAACTTTTTTAGCACATAATACTTTGTGAGGAAATTTTGGGCTTACATATTTTAAACACTTCTATGACTAAAAATTATTTACCAAAAAATATATTAACTGAAATATTTTTTTAAAGCGAAACTGTTTTTTACATAAATTTTTGTTGGAAAAAATCCCGAAGCAAACTTTGTTTGCTACACACACTTACATTTATAGTTTTCAATAAAAAAATTCTGTAGCAAACAATTTTCGGATCTGAAAAAGCTTGAAATCAAGACAGTTTTGAAGCGAAATATTTTCGAAAAAATTGGTAGAACCTGAGCTAACTAATACTGAAAATCTTTTGCAAGAAAATTTTTGTTGTAATTTCCAAATTGCTAAATTTTTCTTGTATTTTCCAAATTTTTTAACTAAAAATATTTCGTAGGAAATTTTTTTGACTAATATTGTATAGTTTTTAAACAGTTCTAAAACAAAACATTTTTACCTGAATTTTTTTAACACATAATATTTCGTGAGCAAATTTTGGGCTTACACATTTTTAACACTTCTGAGTAATAAGTTTTTGTTTTTATTTTATATTTTAACTGAAATATTTTTTAAAGCGAAGATGTTTTTCGTATAAATTTTTGTTGGAAAAAAATCCTGAAGCAAACTTTTATTATAAATTTTTAACACAAAATCTTCAATGCGAACACACTTAAATTTATAGTTTCCAAAAAAAAAAACAAAAAACTTTTCGGTACACTTTTCTGATGAACTGTGAAGGATTTTAGTTGGATCCTCATATATTTTTTGCAATCTATTAAATTTTTCATGAATTTCTTCAACTGCTTAGTATTTTTTTCTTTATTTGCAAGACTTAGTAAGAAAGCTTTCGTGAAATTGAACAAACTGTTGTTGAACGTCCAACCGTTGCTTCCAAATAAGCAGCTATTCGGTTCACTCTTCACGATTTGTTGAGAAAAACGCTGTTATTTCTTTTCCAATACTTGTTAAATTCAGTTTGAGTTCTTTTCACAATATTCTATGCCTTCTACCAAATAAAACATTGGATCCATCTTCAACCGAGCCCTGGAAAATTCATTGGAAACTGAAAGATATCCACAAATCTCGTCGAAAATCTTTATCTAAAACAAATTTGGCAAACATAGTTTGATTCGCGTGAAACTCATCATGGTTGAGTAACAGTTGAGAACAGTAATGACGTGTATGTTTTTAGGATTTTTGTTTCATTTTCATTCCACTTTATTTACGAATTGGATCCATATCGAATTAGATGTGTTTCGGAGTTCTTTTCACATTGAAATAGTTAAAAACTATGCGTAGACTGCATCCAAATACTGAATCCTTGCCATAGTGTTTCAAAACTGATCGTTGACTCACCACATCACCCCAGACTATTCGCTTCATCATCCACTTATACATATTTGGCAGTTGTACCTAAAAACTCTTCAGATTCATGATATTTTCTTTTGAAAACCAACAGTCATGATTGCCGTAAAGCAACAACAATAAAAATCGCAGAAGCAGAAGAAGAAAAAAGCAATCTCTGCATAGATTTTTTTTATTTCACTGTATCGGCAGCAATCATAATACTATTCATTTTAGCGGCAAAATTGTATGATAGCGATGCCAAGGTAAACCAGGTAACCGACACAACGCTATTCGATTCCGCTAAGTCTTAGTCAGACTAACTGACTACCATTAACATCATCTTAATTTTCATATGGAAATTCCGCGAGTGTGGAAAAAACCATGCAGCATATTCACACTTGATCAGTTAGATTTTGAAAGAATCTTCGCTACTCGAAACGATAGATTTCTTCTCCTTGACTTTTTCTTCCTTGTACGTTCATCATCGAATTTGGTTACGCAATCTGAAATCCATCCATTAGGCAACTGTTGAGATACTTTTTCGCGTGGATTTCATAACGAATCATGTATGGTATCTAAAATAAACGTCGTGCAATTTATTTCGGTAAACAGCAATACAATGTAGCTCGCATGGTGCTGTTAATTTTGTCTCGCAAGCAGCTACCCTACTTGGTTTATTTGTTAATATTAATTATCGATTAGTAACCGTCAATAAGAATTAAAGACTGTTACTGTTCATTTTGTTGGGCACTGCAAAACAAGTTTGGCTTTTGCTGACCAGCAAATTCGTTTGAGCATGGTTGGAATTTCTTGCGTTCCGGATGAAGCAATAGTGCGGAAGAAGTTTTGTTTTTGGGAAGACGTACGTACGTACATACGTTAACTCACAATCAGTTTAGAATTTTCATGAGTCGCTCTATAAAAATGCCATTGTCATGATTTTTGTGGGAAATTTCCGCTAAATTATAATTTTAGAACGAGTTTTTTGGCGGTTTGAATGCAAACCAGAAAATTGGATGTTAAGTAGCTACGATAAGATACTTGTATCTGTACCAGGTCTACGTTGGCATTTAAATAATTCTGAAGATTTTAAAATAGAACAAAAGTGACGGCATATTAATGCGGGACAATCTCTTTGGGAAAGTCCATCTATTGAGTCAGGCTTTCCTGTAATAAGCAGGTTAAGACGGTGAATAATATCGCATTTGGCACGCCATTTTCTTGACGTAATACAAGCACTTGGTATTAAAATTAGATAGTATCCAACTGGGTCAAAATTTTCACAATGCTATATTTCATAAAATTCAGCATTTTTATTTCAATCACTTCACCAATTTGCTGTCATCACCTTTGATAGCTGATTGGACTCCGTTTTGATGTAGTCTCATCAATACGTTCCAGCCAGATTTGATAAGAAATCTGAAGTAACAGCTAAAAAAAGGAGGTATTTCCCTCTATTTTCAAATGATTTGAAATCAATGACACACCGTATGCGTCATCAATATTTCTTTCAATGGTTGTTATTATTAATACAAAATTAAATACATGAAATTAATATGAAACCTTAGAACGCATCAGTCTAATTTTTACATCGAATCCCATATAAATTATATTGACGCACATGCTGCGTCACGATTAACGAACCATCATCTTACCCATTTCCATTTTATGTTAGATTTTTTACATCTTGCCCTGAAAATATCTAATCACGTTTCATCATTCCTGTTCAGTCGTCTCATCATGACAAATAAATAAACAAAAAAAAATAAACAAAAAAAATCTTCAACATGAGCACATGATCAAAAGACGTGCGAGCAATTGCATTCAAAAACAATTATTATGGTTTAAACTTGAATAACCTGCTAAACACAGCACAAATAGATACAACTCCGTTCGGATAGAACCTATCGTGACTATTAAGAAGATTCTTGAAGTATGTACAGCTTCAAGATATGTGATTGGTTTACGTAATCAGTTCGTGCAGCATTGGGTCATGTGAACATGGTTGCATGTGTTTCGGCTGCTATAATATAATCATGTATTGGAAGGCATTCCTGCGATTGGACTTTGTGTTAGATAAACGATTGAACGTTTATCCAGTTTATGGGAAACGGAATAAATTTTTAACAATTTAATCAATTCAAAAAAGACAGTGCTACATAGAAATTGATTACTTTTTTTTATGGTTTTTAAAAATATTATATTTTAAAGCTTAAAAATTATTTTAAATAATATCTGGATATTATTCCACATTTGAAGACAACATTTAATAATCTTCGAATTGCCACAACACTTTGGGACTAAAAAGTTAATCCTTTATTAAATTATTGTTACTTTTTTTAGTGTTTCCTAAGTCATTTGAGTCCATTAAATTCTCACAAATTACATTGTGGCCCATTCAACGCGATCTGCGCCACAAAAAAATGCTTTTGATTTGCGATTCATGTAATCCAGGTCTCAGACGAAAAATTTTCTTATCATTATAAATGATTTTAGGATCGAAGAACTATCATTTGGGCCACGCTAGCATCAAGCGTTACGTATGACAGTGCATCAAGCTCCCATTTATGACAGACGAAATTCAAATCCCAGCGTTAATTTGCATATGATTTCTAAGGAAAGTTTTCCTTTGGATTTTACGAATCTTCATTCAAGCATCCAAAATAAGTTATAGTATTCGAAAGGTACTCGTTTTTAAAAAGGTATTTGAAGGAGTTGTTACGTTACGCGTCTATTTTTGGGTAAAAGTTTTCTAACAGATTGTTATGGGTATTGGACACTTCCAAAAATTCAATGCGGGATTTCACGTCACAACTGCTGTAGTGCGCAACTAAACATTTTCGTCGTCTTTTCTTGGAAAAAATTGTCTTTTCCGTCTAAAAATGAAGGGAACAAATACGACAAGCGCAAGGTGTCAAATACGCCAAGGAGAATCAGTGAAACAATTTTTTCAAGAGATGCATAAAAACATGCAATAAAAGTACCGATTAAATATTATTTATTAGTTCTTAAAGAGCCGAGAAATATTTTCGAAAAGCATTTTTCATCATCAAAACGTCTTCAAATTGTTGATTGTTTCCAACGTTTGTAGTAGCCAAAAGCCGGGTCTCCTGCGCGTGTTTTGCTCTACACAATACACAAAACATTGTTCCCCTCAAGTTTCGCTACACATTTTTGATGGTATCAACAGTGTTTTTGCTTTTCATGTCCGATGTAAAACATCTACACATTTGTCCACCGCAGGACACGAGGAAGACGGTATAATCATTTCTCGACAACTCCCGTGGGCCACGCATGTGTTTTTGTGTTTAGTTGCAGATAAAAATGGACTCAAGTAGTAATTTGCAATTGATAGATCTGGGATTCTCAATCATCGCCCTATAAAATAAAAAAAGAAGGAATGTCGCCGTGGAAGAAATTTCACTGCTGATGGCTGTTACAGTCATAGAAATATTCAAAAATGGACTGTTTTAAAAAATCAGTTCAGCAGGGAAAAAAGGAAAATGACAGGTGAAGGAAAAGTTTCCTATACAAAATCGATTCTCTATCTTTAGCTCCATATAAATGTTAAAATTTCGAGACAGTAAGTAGGGCCTTATACGGACTTTAGGCTTTCTTCTCCTAGGAATCAAGCCGACCACAGCTAACACTGATAGTACGTCTTCTTCGTCCGAACACATTTCCACAATGATTTGTTTTAGAAAACAATATGTGAGCAGGAGACACTTTGTGTATATACACAAAAAAATGCGTAGACGTTTTTGTGTAGTGTGTAGAAGAAAACACGCGCAGGAGACCCGGCTTAAGGAAAACATCACACTAACCGAACCACACGATCTATGGGCTACCCAAATAAAACGCGTTTGGACGACAATTTCGCATTCTTATTTCATTCAAAATATATGGATTTCAAAGATGCCAAAAGTATGTTGCACTCAAAGGTATACTTATTTTTTTTTCAATTAAAATTTGAATTTTTTTTTAAAATTTTAACGATAAATTTCAATTTTCAATTGTTTATAAAAATTAAATTAACCAAAGTTGACTGCATCGACTACAGAAATATTGATTTTTTTAAAAATTAATTTAATTTTTAAAAAATTTATTAACACCTTTCGGAACTTTTGTGTTTACCGTGACATGAAAAGTTATTTCGAGAAAACGCGTAAAGCTTTAAGTCTTTCTAATGCGTGATCAGAATTCTTAGTACACGGTCAGCAAGTTAAATTTTTAAATGGGTTTTCTAAAAAGTCTCTTAAAAGTATACAGAAGATACAGCGAAAACATCAGTAACTATTCTTGGAAAGTTTTGAACGTATTCAACCGGTCATATCAAAAATATACAGACAATATTGCTTAAAATAATTAACTATAATCAATGTAAAAGTTGAACAGTATCGAAAGATATCTTCAAATAATAACCTGAAGTTTAGCTGGAAATATATCATTAAATGTCTAGATAATGACTAACACCGAAAACACTCAAACTGTTTGCTTTAATACCTACTTTGCCAGGCCAAAAAAGGTCAAGTTTACGAATTTATTGTGAAGCCCCTGTGATATTTACCGGTATAAATCGTTTTGCATTCAATAAATAAAGACTTGAAGTTAATACAAAAAATTTATTTAAATATATGTATACATATTACCACAATAGTGCCGTCATCAAAACAAAAAAAAATTATTATAAAATGGTGCCATTGATTTCGACTGGAAGACTTGTCTGAAACACGAAAACCGGAAATATTATGTTTTTTTATATTCCTGGCTATCGTGTGAACCAACTAAAAAAAATTCTGGGCAAAAAAACAAAATGGCGTCGATTCAAAAAAAAGTTGTCCAAAAATCGTAATTTTTTTGTTAATTTGTGGTTTAAAAAAATATAAAAAAATATAAATTATTAAGATGTTTGATATTCACACGATATCTATACATATTGGGAATAAGCTGTAAAAATTTCAAAGGATCGATTAAGTAGATTTTGACAAATCACTGGCACCGGTTCAAAAATAGTAGTTTCGAGAAAAACGCGTTTAAAGTGCGCCAGGTGTATCCGACGCGCTCCGAAGCGCTCTCGAAAATATTAATGTAATGCTCAGATAGTTATGAAATTTTAACTGAACACTACTGAAGTATGTACTTTTCTTTCGAAATCCGTAAAAAAATGTTGTTTTGTAAAGTAGGTATACGTCTTAACATTAATTTCAACTCGTCAGCAAATATGCTTAATATTCCCTATTTTTGTCATGATTTGCTTAGATCCCAGCGTAATTCGGACAAATATGATGCGAATCGCATGAAGTTTTTCCGGTAAAATGTCGAACCAATTCCAACAGTAAATGCTTGAAAGATTCACTCGTTTGTCTTGTATTTATTTCTAAGCCTGGTGCCAAATTTCGTTTCTATTTTGCTATGAATAAAAAAATACAAATTTTAAATTAATCTTGATAGAATTTTTATTTGTTAGTTAACCTTACGCACAAATTTTGAACAAACCCATTCGATTTTACTGTGTAACCAAAAATAATGATGGATACCTATTCACGTTCCCTTTTATGTTCATACCATGAAATTTTAACGAATAATTCTTTCTTAATTGGCAGTTAGGTATACATAATGCTACTAATCATCTAAATATGACTCTTCACAATGGACTTTTGGCCATAAAAGCAAATAATTATATACTTTTGCTACTTCTAGAAATCGAATCGCCTCAAATCTAGTCATTTCCATAAAACCGAACACATCAATTCCCACAATCTCTTAACCTCATCATTAAATCCATTAATACTTTACGCAGATCAAACCGAACAATAATTTCCAGTATTGATTCTCGAGAACTCCACCAACTAAGATGGCTGACTCGCAACATTGAATAAATGTTGGATGGTCGATGGTGGATGATGACCTCACCATTAAATCCCCACAAAAATGTAATTTTCTTCAGATAATCGTCACTCATCTACTTTTTCTATTCGAGTTGCACACACCAGCTAAAATTCCTCTAACTCTACATTAAATTTGATTAGTTCTGTCCGCACTATCTTGTATCTTTTATCTTAAGCCGACGACGACGATTTACCAGCGCCAGCAAGTTTAGGACAAGAGGTTGGTAGGCATGACAGTGCCAAAAAGATTGAACATGAAAAATAATGGTATATATATATTCTCGGCTGAGTTAGTGCGCCGCCGTTGGCTAAGACCATAAAAAAAAATACTACATCTGGAAGATGTGGTTGAATCTTCTAAAGTTGGTAGTTTTGTTTTTCAATTGAACTAGCATCGATGGACAAAAAAGAAATAATTCAAGATCGTCATCATCGCCATCATGAACAGCAACAGTACCAGCACTAGCATCAGCTTGACTAATCAACATTCCAACCTTTTCCTGCCTCGGTTTTTGGTGCTCCTTCCGATGATAGTCTTGCGATTGAGGTTTGGCTGGAAATCAATTAAAGATGTTCCTCCTATTTATTGTTCAGCAATAACATCTGAAGACATTGATGGATTTCGGTGATCGATGTATGGATTGTTAGAGATGAAGATCTTTGGATATTGTTTTTGATAAAGCGTTCTTTTTTCTCGGGATAGTGTTAGAATTTCCTTTTTTCAGACTCACGGGGGAGAAAATAGTTTCACTTTCGTTGTGCCCCTTTTGTTATTCTCGGACAACCTGGGCGCATAAAATCGTTTATTGACGGTGATTGTTGGGTTGATTAAGCATCAGGTTAACACATTGTAACATTGACTTTCTAACAAAAAATATGTTAATTGCTACTAAGTATGTTGTTTTGTAGCGTTTTAAGTCTTACCATTCATTAACTGATGAGAAAAAATGACCCCAATCGAATTCTTCGTACTAGTAACCCTGTTCCACTTGAAATGCCAGATATTTCTAAGCAATTCATTCTTCGAATTTCCTTGAAACTCTCAACAAATAGCTCAGTCATCTGCTTAGCCTTCAAAGTATACATATGTTAGCTTATGTGGAATATAAGCAAATCACACCCTAAAAAAAACTGGTCATCGTGTAATATCCCATTGGTAATCCATCTGTAAACAGTTTCAGCACCATATGTGGTATTTCCTGAATAAGTACCATAGTGTGCACAATATGGTTCCAACCAACGTTGACAATATTATTTCGAAAGGATATTTTTTTGTGCTCATTTCAAATTTCCATGTGGAGTTCAACCCTTTAGCGGACACAATAAAAATCTCATTTTTTTGGACGACACTTTATCAACTCGTTATGCTACTGAAGCCTTTCGATCGTTCCAACAGATGCAAATCATTTAGTGTGCATGTCGGCTTAAGGTTTTTTTTTACTTTTACATACTTCTTCTTTCAGCATGTCCGTTCAAGTGAAAAGAAAAATTCAATCATGTGAATAATCGATAAATTATTTACTTCAACATGATTTGATGATCTAACATTAAAGTCAATCGTTTTAGTCAGAAAAAATAATTGGTGTATCTGTAAAGCCATAAAATTTTTATTTTCAACTGAATTCGTTACTGCGTCTGCATCTGAAATCGTTTCAATTATCCGGTCTTCATCTTGTCCTCTTCAGTTAGTTATCGACCATCGTCAATCAGTTGGATTTTAGTAAAACAATTAAAAGGATTTCGCTTTGGAGGAAGCGCACAACACTTCTAACTATAAGAAATACGAACGATGCGAATGAAGGATAATTTAACTGCAGCTGATTCCCTTGATAATTTCAATGGAATCAGGAGTGCTAGAAGGGACATGAGAAGATGAAGAGGAATGTATATTTTCCACTTCTTGAATAAAAACGACAGGTGAATAATTGCAGCAGAGTTTGATTGTCAGCTGCTGCCTGAATTTCATGGATCAGTGCTGTTGGTTGCATGTTTTGTTCGATGGTAATTTTGGCTTTTCGTGGGTCTCGGAATATCAGTTTCCGTTTTGGACTAATTAAAAAGCAAACGTGACGGAAATTTTGTAAGAGTAGAGTGTTTAAATTCTTTCATTTATGTGAAAATAACAGCCAAATGTTGGTAAACGAAAATATGATATTCGCCTTGAAAATGGTTGATCAGATTCCACAAATTGTCCTGAATTTGAAGCATGTTTTGTATCCTCGATGAACTGTATTTTTTTGAACTCTTTTATGGTCCCTACTAACAGATTGATTCAACAACATTATTCAGACTGGCGTCATATTTTGATGTTACCCCGTAGTCCTTTCTTTGATAGAAGCAAAGGTTTTTTCACATGCCGGAAGGTTAGATTATTTTAGGATAAGACGGTGCCTTAACGGGGATCAATTTGATACATTGCCTCCTGTAGACGTGAAAACCTTCTAAGCCATTCCGTGAACCATCCCGATTTCTTATGGAAGTCTAGACATTGGTCCATTCCAATAGTATCTACCTCACTCTGCTTCGCGAAAAAGGATACTTCTAAATGTTCATTTCTCCTCACAACCAAAGCAGAACATCTGCACAGATATCTGACGAAAAGTATCTAAAGACTAGGCACATATCATTCCTTAGTTTCTGTCTTTTGAGCATTTTACCCATATAACTGACATTGTGACAAACAAATGCGTCTTATGTTTGGTGTAATATGTACCAAAAATGTTAAATATGATTCAATTTGTTTCAAACTGCGCACGTTAGTCTAAGCCGTTAGTGTATTTTGGTTGGATGATGTTCATGTCGTATTTCATTGAACCGATAGAAGCACTCGTGGAAAAAGTCCGTGCTTACAGGAGCATTGTATAGGGTGCCACGGGGTCGAGGAGCGCATGATAGGTTGCCATCATCCTCGACAAGGTGAGTTCCACTGGTGGGAGCAACGTGGTGGTTGTGGTAAGGTACGCTAGATAGTTCGGCGCTTGGTCAACCAGTACCGCCATCACTGGCCCTATAAGTCAGTGGCAATTCTATGACCTCCATTGGAGACAGTCTGCATGGGTATGCAGTTATGCGGGGCGTTTCTATGGGGAGGGGTGATTATTGACACTTATTCCAATAAGTCCTCCTTCAGGATCGTGTTTTAATGATTAATTTCGGGGAATGCCTCGAGAACTACTACGAATATAGCTTCAAAACTTTTTTTTAGCATATTTTTAGAGTATTTGAAACATTTCTTACTTGATGTAAGAGAGAAAAAATCGATTTTTTGAGCAGTTACATGTATTTCCCCCTTAATAGAATGATAAAACAAAGTCTGTCTCATATAGAATCTAAATGCTTGTGTAAATTAAAAGAGAATACCGAATGAAAGACATATTTAATTAAATAAGTAAATTCAACCTGTAGGCAGTGTCTACGCTTATAACGTTTAGTAAACATGATACAAGTCAGTTGAAATTATCCTGGAAGACTGTCAAAAAAGATCATTCCATTTCAGGAGAAGATTTTTTCATGTGGGAAAAAGATTTTCTCATTTGGGAAATCCTATAATTAAATTGTGCACTTTTCCATGTTCTATTTGAAAAAATCACATCAAATCGTCTGAAACATATCCTTCTTTCATATTAACAAAAATTTATTTCATGCTTATAGTCTTCGTTCTCCATTATAATCATACTTTTCAAAGAATCTAATGTATGCTGTCTCCTAAAGTGTGTTAGCGACCATCCATATGTTACGTAACGTAATTTTTAGAGTATTTACGAGTCTATTTTTTTTATTTAAGCCATAAATTTCCTGCATTAAGTTACAAGAAAATCGTTTGCTGCAGTATATTGTCACATCAAAGAATGCATATTTTCTCTGATTGAAAATCATTATAATTTGTGTATCCATACATCTTGATACGAATGTATCAAAATGGCACCCCTTAGTATGACATCGTCTTATCAAAAAAGGAAAACAGTAAAGTACTTCAATTTCAACACATTCGTACATTATCCGCCTATAGAAAATGACAAAAATACTTGAATTCATCTGAGATTTTTTTACCACAAAACAATGAACATTCCTTTCTTCAAAGTGAAACACATAAAAAATATTTTTGGGAAGAAATCAAAGAAATCCTAAAAATGCATAAGAAATTTTTTATATGTAGTTAAATTCCAGTTTTAAATCATCCACTATACAATGTAAACAGTCATAAATTGAAAGACAAAAAACGCATGAAATTTTCAATGAAAATAACTGTGAACCTCTATTTTTACTAGAAGTTACTACAGGGTATTTTTCTAAAAGAAAAACGGCTATGAAAAATTCTCAAAAGCAATTTTTTCATCCAAAAAATCCGTAATATCTTTTCTGAAAGAACTAATTTCCCAGATCCTCGAAAATCCTTTATAGCTAATTTTCTATCTAAAACTCGCAACGCATTTATAAGTTAAAAATTTTTTTAACGCTAATTCTAAAATTGAAAAAAATAGAAACTTATAATAAAAAAGTTTCAGAAATTTGTAATACAATAAAACTAAAAAGAAGTCAAAATTTTCACATTGAGTTTGATAAAGGAAAAATATGTTTGAAGAACGTTTTTTAAAAGAATTTTTGTCTGTCTGTCTGACTATATAAATTACTCTAATAACTGTCTAAATGACAAAAATTTTCCATATTAGTAGCTTATATCCTGGGTCAACATTTAGAATATTTTTTATTTCGAAAACAAAACAAAAAATCTCCATGTGTAAAAAAACTGTATCCCCAAATTTGAACGTTGCACGCAACTCTTAATACAGGGTGAATAAGGTACTGGTTTCGACATTCACTGTCATGCATTAAAATCGTTTAGACTTGAGTAGCTGGGGATATGAGAGCGGACAGATATAAAATCAAACTAAAAGCTTAAGAAATGAAATTCTGTTGATAACCAAGAGCTGTAACTTGAAGTCTAAATTGAAATTTAGTCGACTTAAAGTTGCAATATCGATTAAGCCACATACGTCATATAATATCACGCCACTCAAGCGATAAAACATTTTCTAAAGATAGCGTTCAAAATCCCCGCAATCATATCTATATAGTAACGTTCGTGGTGCCTTCTTAAGTATCTAAAATGTTTATTTAAACAAAATGTCCGAAAAAATCAATAGAATTTCAAGGTTTAATCATATAAAGCCGTTTCATGCACTACGTATCTATTGAACTGTTTTTTTTTAAAAAAGACACGTAGATATTTTTATCTAAGAAAAAAAATTTTTGTTATCTATATCTTTAAATTAATCCCTTTTTCAGTTGATTTGCCATCAGACATGTTTAACAGTTTCAAACATTGTTGAGTAAAAAAAAATTATCAATGTCAATAACAAGTTAGATAAGATAAAACTTTTTTTTAGCAAAAAATTTTAGCATTGAATTTCTGTCGATTCAGTAATTGTGCGAATTCAGTTGAACGATACTTTTCTTGGTGCGAACAAATAACACGCGTATTGATGCTATTTATTATTTTATTTGTGCGCTGTGGTGAAGATATCAAATTATAAGTGATTTTCATTGGTTTATGTGCATGTCTTCTTGTAGAAAAAATAAATCCAGACAAGCTTGTTTGTGTTTTATATTTTTTGTTTTAAACTAAATTAAATATTTGCTGACTTAGCTTTTTTTTCGTGTCGTGTTTCATATTAGTTGTTCAAGTGTTTTAGATTTGTAAGCGCAGATTCTAGTGAATTATTAGTGGAATCTTGTCGTAAAAATATTTCAATAGAAACTATTTTACATTGAACAAGATGTTCAATGCACGTTTATTGTGTTGAAATTCAAATTGTGAATGAAAAATTGTGTTAAATTTCGAAATACCAAAACTAACTATGCCAGTCCGGAGGAGTAAGTATCTAAATTGTTTCCATATTCATATGTATGTGTGTGATATGATTAAAGATTCTCTGATAAAACACACAGAACGCGATGATATCACGACAAAAATATGCAATTTTGCCATGAAAAAAATTATCATAGCAGACAGTGTGCCTCGTCATATCAATTCGCTTGAGGGGAAATACATATAATTAACTCATGAAATATTTATTGGGGTTTTGCGAATGAAGAGAACATTTGACTTTACAATTATCTTCTATTAAACGATTTTAACACGCATGATTACCGAGTATATAGTGTGGTACACAAGTGAATAAGTGTGGCTTTGAAATTCTAACAAAACAGAGTGATTCATTTTTCTGACCCCGAAGTATATACATTATTTATATATCAAACTACCAAGTTTGATTTATAAAATGTAATACAAAATAAATTTGATATCGAAATCAAACGAAAAAATTAAGTATATAATACAACCATGTGTCTTGATTAGATACAGCTGAACTGTGAGCTACTATCTATGGATTGTAATCTCTTCGATTTTAGTGGTGGTTCATTTTAGCCGCAAAAATGTCTGCCTTCTAACAGAAGCAAGCAAAGTTTGTTTGCCGGAGTTTGTGTTGATTGTATCAATAAAACATTAAAATACGTCCTAAATTTCAATACATAAGCATGCAGATATTCATATTCAAAGACGTCAATGTTCAAAGATTTCAACAAATATGCTTCGATTTGCTTTAAACCTAACACGTCTACTTTGAAAAGCGAACCTGCAACAGAAACTAGCAAGAGTTTTCTGCATGTTTTGAAAAACCAAAAAGGAACTGAACGTGAAATATAGTTTTTAACTACATATTATATAATATATAATATTTTTGATTATATTTGCACAGTACTTGTATGGATTTCAGTTGTTCAATGTAAATTTTCTCTAGACCAAAGGTTTCAATTGGGGCTAATATATTACAATTTTGGTCAGTTTTGAAATACAAATTGTATGTTGAGTAGCATTTCAGACGATTAAATAATAGAATGAGTAGCTCAAATAGTGCTTGAATGCGTAAAACTCTAATCGGGCAGTAAAATAAATAGTTTGGGCATTAACACACTAGCAGTAACTAAATGATAATCATTCCGGTGAAAATACTGGAAAAAGTAGTTCTATAAATACTCAAACATATATTATACTCAAGCTTAGCAATTTATAAAATAGAAACAAACAATGGATACAAAAAAAAAAGATTTCGGTGTCTTACTTCGAATAGTAGGCTCTATTTTCTTGTTAGTCCTTAAATAAATTAAATTAAATTTAAAATTGTCAAAATAGTTATTTTCGAAGCTCAACTCTTAAGCTCTGGAAATTTTTGTTTTGAAAATTTCCTCAAAATTTGGAACATTTATATAATCATTCACTAGTGCTGATAATCATTCGCTAATGCAGAAATAGAGAAACATTAGTTAGATAATTTATAATAAAAAATATAATATCGTTCGACTAGGAAAATTTTTCCCCATAATTATTTTGTGGATTCTCCTTTTATTTGTTTATTTAAATTTTCACTATTACCAAGTAGCACTCTTACTTGTTACCATCAATCTAGGAATGTAGCCATGTCTCCGTCTAGCACAGGGTGCATCGTTACACTTGACGCTAGCAATTCGACCTAATGATCTTTTGAGAGGTACAAAAAAGGTTAAGCGGCTACCGAAAACCGCCGATGGTGAGGAGCTACATTTTTTTCCGGGAACGCGCATGGACCGTTTCCATGCTTACCTTTAAGCTTTTTCGCTCCAATTTTTGAGCTGAAATTCTCTCTTAAAATTTCCAAACAAGAATTTTATGTTCTATAAAATTGACTCGAAGTGTGTTGAAGTGTTTGAAAAAAATCGTGAAGTTTTTAGAAAAAATTGTAGTTACCGATTTTCTTTTTGAAATTATAGTATAATTTTCATTGATTCTCCAGATGAAAAATATTTTCCAATTCATGTTTGAATACCACGTGGCTTTGTAATGTTTCTAAATTATGATTCATAGGTATTTTTGAAATGTTGTGATAAGAAATTATTACTAAATTTTTTACACGCAATTATTATATCATAATTATTATTTTTTATGCTATTTTTTCTTTTAAAAAATTGCTATAGTTAGTTGTTGTGCATTTTTCCCAAAGATTTTTAATGGAAAATCCTGTTTCTGACTTCTGAAATATATTAATCTGTGAATGTTTCCACATTTTTTCATGAAAAACTGCCGCAAAAATTTCCCTGATTTATTTTAAATTGATTATCTTTCATTTTTTCAGTACGAATTTTGCTCTTCAGTAATACACAAAATAAACATTATAAACATTTATTTTCTATGATTGCAATACACAAGAAAATAATCATCCACCTTTATTTTTTATCAATTTCGATAAATATCTGTTCTCAAAAATTTTCTTCAATGTAATATAAGAAATACTTCGTAAATATTTATTTAACAGATGACAGTTTCGTAATATTTTCCTAATTTCCAGGTAATTTTTCAAGAAATGATATGAATAACAAGGGGGAAAATAATTTCGTTTTATATTTTTTTGGAAATTGTTGTGTCAACTGTTCAAGATTTGTAGCTTGTAAAATTATCCGTAAATCGACAATAATTTAATTAGTTTTATTACAATCTTTCTTCAGTTTTACAGATTTATTTATTGGTTAAAGGTAACAGTACTAATTCTGCATAACAGAATTCACGACACCACTACAGATTTCTTTGACAGAAATCATGTAATTTTAATTTAATATTTTTGGATAAATTTTTTTAAGCATAATTTAAATGTAGATTTTATTAATAAATTTTTAATCCACACTTTCAAACACGGTTCGTCAATTTTTAACAGAATTCTCTGTGCAGTTTTTGTGACGATTTCTTTGTGGTAGAAATTTTTCGGATGAAAGTTTTGTTTTTAATTTTCTCGTTTAAAATTCTTTCTCATGGATTTTGATTACTTTGATGCATTTATTTTGTTACTTGAGTTCGAATATAATTTCTTGGTTTTGGTGAAATTTTTTTTTGTAAAGATTTTAGTACAATGGTAGCCATTTCCCTGACAGAACATGCATTGTAGAATTTGTTTGATTAATATTTAATGTTGAGATTTTTCACTACGGAATATATAATTTTGATTAATAGTAACTATAATAATAACTACAATCTAAATGAATATTCATAGTAATAACGAAAACACTATGCAAATTGTTAATAACTTTATTTTATTAATTGTTACAAAACTCAGAACTTTACAAGTTCGTAGTACATACATACATCCAACCGTTATTAAAAACACTCATTGGCTGGACAAGTTTTCAAATTCATAAAACACATTAATCACACTAATTACTATTCACTATAAGACTTCATAACATAATCCAAATGTGACTAGCATCGTCTGAAAATGTAATTTAATCTGATTAAAACTGCTTCGACGAATACAATCGTTCCCATGACCCAAAACCGTCATATTCGTATTTATTATAAATAAACTACGAAACATGAAACGTTTGGCGGCGTTAAAACCACTGACCATAATAAAGCATAAAAGAATCACAAAATAACATTTATTTATGACATTTTACATATCGGGAAAATAATTTTCATCGATGCTTAATAGTATTTGTGATGTAAAAACATTGCGATCGCAGTATTTAATCGCTTGGAAATCAATTTATGTTGAATATGATTCAATTGTACTCAAACTGACAGCAAGCAGCGAATAAAACATAGCAACAAAAAAATTTAAATTGATGAAATTCGGCAAATTTAGTGCAAACCGTGAGATTAACTCTTAAAAAAACTGCAAATTTGCATGCTTTCAACGGGTTCAATGCGCTCCAGTACATTTTCCCAGACTATTTTCGCGTAGTTTGATGAATTGCTCATTATAATTAGCTGTTGTGTTTAATACTGGTAGCATAGCGTAAGAATATGTAAGTGATTTAACGTGCTATTCTCGAAATTTATCATTAAAACACGGTCCTGAAGGAGGACTTATTGAAATAAGTGTCAATAAACATCCCTCTCCTCAGAACAGACATTCCGCATAATCGTGCGGAATGTCTCCAAGGGGGGGTCTCAGAATTGCTTACAGGTCTGGTGATGTCACGGACTCCCATAAGGGGGTCTCACCTTGTCGAGAATGATAGTAACCTATCAAGGACTCCTCGACCCCGTGGTACCCTAACAATCCCAGAGGGTAGGGATATAGCCTGAAAAGCTGCTATGGTTTTGCTCCTGTAAGCACGGACTTTTTTCCACGAGTGCCTCAGGTGTGTGGGGTCGACATTCACAAGAGCTTCACAACTGAGTGGCAAGGTCAATCTATTGGTTCACTCCCCTGCACAGGGTAGCATAGCGTAGTTGAATACAAATTGAAAGAAAGACTGTGTTATTTAGACAACTGTGATGAATTAGGATCGCCTTGTGAAGTTTGTGGTCCTTTGCCGACTTGGTTCTATCCATATCGACTAAAGATTCCCACGTTGAGGATATGTGAGTTAAAAGAAATTATTAAAACGAAAGTTAAGTTTTGAAACGGCCGGCACAATTTTTTCGCCACTGCACAAGGAATATATATGCCGATTGTAGGCATTACCTGAAGTGCCGAATTATTGGCACAATCCAGGGAAAGTCTTTTAAGAGTGCCTCGAATGATAGTGACAAAAAAGTCAAAAGACTATAATTTCTTTAACGCTTACTTGCTATTTATACAATTTCTTAACACTAAATCAAACACTTATGATCTAATAAAATATCCTAAATTATGCATTTCACGTTGTCATTCATAAATTAAATAACTTATCACTACTCATTCCACATGGCACTCGCAACCAAAAAGGCGATGTCCATGCTCGCAAGGAAGGATCACGTGGTGATAAACGCTTTCTGTCCATTCATGAAGCCATGTATTTATTGGTGATAAATACATCACTTTAATGTTTGAAGGCTGTTCTCAAAGGGATACATCACACAACTAATAGAGATTTATTAGAAGTGCAATCCCACAATCGATCGACCGCCATTACGGAACGCACATGAAAAGAGCTTAGACGACAGAACAAGGAAACGTCATATGATGTAGGCTTCTGTATAAAGGCGCAAATTTCAAATTTTCGGTTAGTATGTTTTCTAAACGTAGCTCCGAAATGTATAAGACTTTCTTTTCATTGTAAGTATAGTAATAAATATTTGAATTTACTTTGATAGTTGATGAATATTATGCTTAAGGTACTAGTCCACTTTATAAATTTCAATAAATGGAAATTAATTTTTTGCATTTTTCGACTCCTTAGAACTTCAAAAATGACCTCCAGAAAAATCTTTTCGAAAGTTTAATATATAAACGGTGACTTTGATTGTGTGCGCGTTTTTGACTCTTTTCAGGTGTTCGATCAGCTGTCGGCTGCGTAGCGTCTCTTTCATTCCCCTTCTCTAAAATACCGATTTCTCCTATATACATTATATTTGCGACTTTATTGCATGCGTTCAGTGTTTATTTAGACTTCTACAAATCAACTGCGTGTTTTTGAAAAATATCTTATTTTTCATTTTCCACAAAATGTTTGGCAGCGAAATGGAACAAAAACTTTAAACACGTTTTACGCAGAACAACGTTTTTTAACATGGCAGACAGATAATCTCCGGATCTACCGTACCGATTTTCGAAAACTTTGATGCGTTTTATTTGTAAGAGATTATTACACCGTAATCCACCAGAATATGAGCAAAAAAATTGAAACAAAACTTTTTGGCTTTAAAAAAACTACGAAAACACGGTCGATTTTTGAAAGTTTTTTTCACAAGTCAGCCATTTTTTTAAACTGATTTTTGTGAAAACGGTGGTGGATTACGGTGTAAGAGGCCTTGCTTTTTGAAGTGCCGTTTTAAATTTTTTGGTTCAGATCTACCAATCGATAGATTATCTATCCGCCGTGGAGTAACGATTTTTTCAGAGCTTAATTTCAGCGCCTTCTATAAAAGAGAATAATAAATAATAAATAAAAATTATAAATAATAAATTAAATTTTTTGTACTGTTCAAGTATAAAATAATCGTATAAAAACCGATTCATGCCAATATATAATAAAGTTTCTGAGGAACAAATGCTTGAAAAATGGTCCCTTTTCGCTTTCCAAAGTGGGCTGGTACCTCAAAATCTAAATTTCGAGAATTCATTCAAATTGAAAATAACTTGAGAATTTCTTTTAAAAACTGCTTCTAGGTCAATTTGGTTCTTTCCAGATCTTATCATAAAATTCAGAAAATGTATCTTTGTTCGCGGGAATATTCTAGACTTCTTTAAAAATACAATTAAAACTGGAGCAAGATAAGACCACCAAGAATCAAGCATAATTATTTTCCGTATTCAAATTTTAGCGATATTTTATTATTCAGCGATTTATCTAAACGGGCCGGTACATGTGTCGTAAACAGCTGAAACCGAATATCAAATAGCATTGAAACCAGCTACATGTCAGAAAAACTCTTATCAATTTTGATAAGAAACTCTTGCTGTTTGTGCGCAGTATCAACTTTCGGACGACTTTATCTTTTACATATTGTTGTAATGAAAAATACTATTTAATAATGTTATAAATACATACACTTGCTAGAAGAAGTCTGCGTTCACCTGCTGTCAATCGGTTTGTAACTCTTAAAAATCAAAAACAAACAAATATTTTCCAAATTTGGTTCCATATATTTATTAAGTGATAGTCGACACATATAAGTTCATTTTTTCGCTTTTACTGTTTTTGAGATAACGGCCATTTTCTGAGAAAAAACAAAAAAAAAGTCTGCGTTCACTTGATGAATTATGGGATTCCCCGGAATAGGTCGTTTTAAATACACTCTTCTATTGTTTTATTGCATTTATTATTCATTAGTAGCTATTCTGACACGTGGTTAAATAGTTTCCTGCAGAGTTTGTGTTGTGAATAATTTTTTTTCGCAATGGAAGATAAAAGGACAGACATCAGTGTGAGTGAAAGAGAAATCATTATAAAATTATGGAAAGAAGGGAACAGCTACAAAGATATACCAAAAATAATGGGTAGGTAATATTCGTCAGTACAAAGGGTTATAAATAATTTCAAATCGGCAGGAGAACTCACATCCAAACCTCATTTCGGTCGTCCATCAAAGTTGTCTTGTAAGGAAAAACGATATATCGTGTCACTAGTAAAATAAAATCCACGGCTGACTGCATTCCAAATAGCAACTAAAATCAAGGAAAAATTCAACAAAAATATTTGTCCGGATACTGCACAAAAAACCCTCAAAAAAGCTGGATGAAAGTAAATATTGCATTTTGGCATTAAAGGACGCAAGTTAGTGTGGAGAAATCCTGCAACAGCACTCCAAAAAGAAAACCTCCTACTAGTGAGTACACTAGTGGTAAAACAGAATGATGGTGGAGTAATGGTGTGGGGGTGTATGGTAAGTAATGGCGTTGGGAAGTTGGAGTTTATCGGATTGACAATAGATAGATTTGCATATCTCAACATTTTGAAAAATAATTTGAAGCAGAGTGCCATTAAATTCGGCTTAGGCTCAGATTTTTGCTTCCAACATGAATGTGATCCGAAGCATACAGCCGAGATAGTTAGGCTTTGGTTACTACATCATGTCCCAAAACAGCTACATGCAGCCCCACAATCACCAGACCTAAGCCCCATCGAACACTTATGAGATTCGTTAGAGAAGAAAATTCGATAACACTCAATAACAAGTAAGGAAATGTTGAAAACTGTTCTCACAGAAGAGTGAGAGAAAACAAGTGCTGAAAAGACAGCACAGCTCGCCAATTCAATGTCGAACAGGCTCCGAGAGGTAATAAAGAACCGGGGATACCTCACCAGTTATTAACAAATTTAAATATGTTTTACTATATTCTATTTTATTTTTTTTATTAAAAGTGAACGTAGTCTTTTTCTCCCTCACTTTTGTATGTTTTCTCAGAAAAGGGTCGTTATCCCAAAAACTGTCGAAGCGAAATAAATGAATTTACTTGTGTCAAATACGTAAGAAATACTTAATAAATACGTGAAACAAAATCTAGAAAATATTTGTTCGTTTTTTGATTTTTTACAGTTACAAACTCATTGACACCAGATGTACGCAGACTTTTTCTAGCAAGTGTATATCGCTGAATGAACACTTTCCTTATCTGTGTCCACCGAAACAAGCCCGACCGTCATTGTAAATACATACATAATAATAATTCATGGACTGTCGATAATTAAAATAAAATTTGAACATTCAATCGATAGATTGGAAATATTTGAGCATTGAACGATACATTTGGCTTGTCACATAAATGATTGTTAAGAAATTAATGTTTTGTGTCCCAGCTGGAAGCCTGTTGTGACTTTCTGTAGTTGAGGAGGGTGTCTTTTGTCATGCATAAGTATTGACGGGGAATGAAACCAGTTCGTGTTTGTCCTGGAGGTTTGAAAGGTCTTTGATGAAACATTATCAAACACTGAGGAAGAGATCAAATAGATCCTGAAATATACGTATCGGATATTGAAGCAATAAAACGTTGTGTATGTTTTTTTATATAAGTTTTTGATGTTTTTCATAGAATTCAGTATGTATTCAGTTTCGTTTTTCTCGAAATTCATTTCGGTGATCCAAAGTTCTAGGAAAATATTACAGATAGATTCAAAATTTAAATATTTCATCGATACTTTCGTACTGGATCAACTCTAACTTTCAACATTCCTGAACAATCTACATACGCTTTTGCCCATCGAAACGATAACAAATGAACGCGGTTATATCAACAACAAAAACAACAAAATCTACAGAGCATGCATGCATTCCATAAATATACAGAAAAATAGTTTGTTGATTATTTAAATAAGATATTTCGTACAGTATAATTGGGTAATTGCATGTTTGCGCTCGACTAGTAAAACGTACCGCAAACAGACATACATTCATAATGTAGCTAAACTACAGCTAGCTGTTAGCCCATATTGGCTAGAAGAAGAAAAACAGATACCGCCATCTAAATAAGTCAGTAAGTGTAAGTAGACTTAAGACGTGTTGTGATTTTCGACCCACATAACATATCTTGTATGTAACGGCGCGACGTGGTCAAAAAGTCTTGGGTGACCAAATTTTTGATTTAACTTTTGACTTTTTTTTTTGGTCGAATGACGGTTGAGTTTAGGTTACTGAACCGTTGCATTACTACTACCGCATTCAATTGAATTTTAATTTAGTCTCTTACTAACGGATTTCTTAGCCGCAATTCATGCTTGAATCCTTCGTAATGATTGTGGTTGATTGCAAGAAAGTTTGTCACTGAATCTTGAACGGTCTGAACGGTTCGCTACCACTATGCAAGATACTTTCTTAAGGTCTTTTGTCAATCCAATCGAAGGTAATCCACATCTTGAATGCAGTGAAAACTGTATCTATGCTTATGTTTGGTGTCCATTCAACTGTTAAGATACTTTTAGAGTTGTAGTTCAATGTGATTTGTGGTACGGAAGTGTAGGTCGATTGTCGTATCTTTCTGTCGATGGCATACTAGGTGCATTTTGTTGTATTTAAAGACAAGACTTTCACTCCTAAACAAATAAAACTAGTTACAGGCACTGTTGCGTTATTGGATATTGGAAAAGTAACAAGTCAACTCATATTTTTCAAAAGTAAATAAGTCAAAATGTACCAACAGATTTGTTAAATGTGGTTCGATTTGTACGACATTTATTCGCTTTGTATGGGCATAACACCGTTTTGGTACGGAGGAAATTTAGTTTACATATAAATATTTTGTTTGTTTTGCTTTTTTTTTATTTTTTTATTTGTTTTTTTATTTTTTTCTATTTGTATTTTATTTTATTATTTAACAAAAATTTATCCTTCGGCTTTTGGCTCATGCAAAGCAAGTGAATAAAAATAAAATGGATCAAAATAATAATAAATACAATACATCGAACCAAATTTGACTAATCTAGTGGTCTAGAATGATTCGCGTATATTTTTGGTTACGAATATTTGTTTAGAATTGTTAATTCAGATCAAATACAAAATTTGGCAATTTTTTCTATTTGGAATAAAGTTTAACGACTATAAATTTATTAAACAAATGTTGTCTTATAGTTTTGACCTGTATTTGAATAGAATATCCACAAATTAGTCTCCATTTCAATAAAAAAAACTGTTTTGCTTCATAATTTCACTGTTTAGAATTGCACTCTTATGAATATTTAAAAAGAATGAAGCATGCTACCTAAAAATAAATATGTTTCCAAATAGTATGTCACACTGGCGCATCAGTTTTGAAAATGGCTGAAATTTTTTTAACTGAAATATTTTTTTAAAATTGTGCAAACTATAAATATGAATATTTTAAAATTAAATTAATCTTTTTCAATATAAATTTCGCAGAGAAATAACCCGAATTTGGAAAAAAATCATTTGGAATATTTTAAATTTTAAAACACGTAAGGTGCCACCCATATATTACGTAACACTCCAAGGGGGGGAGGGCCTGTTGATGTTTGAAAATGTTACTAAGTGTTATTTGGGAGAGGGAGGATGTTCAAAAACTCTAAAAATTTCGTTACATAATATATGGATGGCCCCTCGTAACAAATGCGTACAATTTTTAAAGTTTTAATCCTTGTTGTTTTTAATTTTAATTTAACTTCAATATCAAATAAGCATCAACAATAATTTGGCGAACTCAATTTGACATGAATACTTTTTTTTATAAAAATGGAATTAATATCCAAAGAAAGAGTCACTTTTGTTTTTGAATTCAAATTTGACCGTCGACTGGAAATTTATCCGTCAAATATTTTCTTATATTTATGATCTGTATTTAAAGAGAAAATTCATAAATTAGTCTTCAATTTATTGAAAAAAATGCGTTTCTTCGACAGTATTCATCTGTAGTAAAATAATCAAAGTGAATATTATTAATCCTTGTGTGCACAGCCAAACTTTAATATTAAGATTTAAAAGAAAGGGTCCTTATCTTGTTTTAAAATAATTTAGGCAGCAAAATTTCTGTTGTACTATCTACTTTGAATTAAGCTACATAACGATTTAATGGTTCCAATGTAAATAAGAGTATTACCTCAACTTTCATGCAAAAGTGTATTGTGATAGGTATCCGTGTGGAAACGCCAGGATTAAATATTGTTATGGTTACATCTTGAACCATTATCAATAGGTTTTATTAAAAACCTAACAAAATGGCACCGAAATTTGATCAGCTATCAGAGTTTTCAGAGTCTTGTTCAAGAGCGGTTTTGAGAACAAATTGATAAGAAAGCTATAAAACGTTTAGAATTAAAAAACTGTGTAATGTTTAAAATAAAAAAAATGAATTTGATTCAATATAGAGATAAATAATAAAAAAATATCAAGATAATTTTTTTACAATAGTTTTTAATTTTGACTAATAAATTATTAATGAATTGTTTGGAAATATTACAGCCGAATAAATGTCCCAAGCCTGATTTTCAATCGCAATTTATCATCAACTATTCAAACAAATCATATTCATAAAATGTTTTCTCTGATACTTTTTTGAGAATTTTCCAAGAATGTTTTTGGACGAAATGTCCCGTACACAAACGTACAAACGTTGATGACAATTTTTGTCTGAAGCTTTATTTTGTTCTCATAGACCAGGGTTTTTTGCAGAAAAAGTGGTGGAATAACTGTTATAATAATAATTGATTTATCCTCCCTCTCAAAAAAATCGAGAACATCATAAATTCGAAATGTTTAAAATTTAACAAAACAACTTTTCTTCCCTACTTTTCTCACCCCTAACTTTAAAACGGTTCAATTTAGAGCAAAGTTGTTTGAGAATAAAAGTTGCGTAAAAAAGTTTTCTACAAGATAACGTTGCTTAAATTTTTTAAAACATTTAACCCTTGCCGCAAATAGCAATAAATGTAAAAATAATGGAAACAAGCCGTGAGGTGTGACCCATGAGGTCCACACGGTCAACTTCCCAGGAATATCTACATAGATATTAAAAATATTAAACACAATAATAGTTATGGAAATAATACTACTTCAAATAATAAAAATGTACCTCTCATAAAATTTATTGGAATGATTTAATATTAATCGTAACATCTACGCGAGCGTCAATTGATTACGTAAGGATTTTGGTGCATTGGTTTGATTGATTATTCACGCGGATCAATCGGAGGGGGGACAGGTTACAAAGCAGTTTTTTTAATTAAAGTTAAAACATGGTGCTGTGAAGACTATTGAAAATCTGCTCAAATTTTGCAAATATTAATAAACTTTGATTGACTATACAACAATGTCTTTAGAATAAGAGATTTAAAGTATAATGATTCGAATGAACCCTGTTTACATGGTGACTTTGAATGATTTTATATTTTTAATTTAATTTTTTTTTGTAATCATGAGAAAAGTTTTTGCTGGTTTCTCTACAAAAATTGATAAAAGTTTATAAATTCTATAAACATCTATTATTACGATGTGCAAATCAGGTTAAAAATGATTTTTTTATGAAAAAAACACTACTTTTCCAATTTTTTTAATAAATCAAAAAAAACGCTTTAACGATTCTTTTAAAATATAAATACATCATAAAAATGTTAATACCCGTCGACACACATCTTAATGATCGGAAGATTATATTTGGTTCTCGAGATATAATGAATGACGTAAATGACCTTGAACGTTTAATGATTTTTTATTTTTTATTTAATTTTTTTCGTAATCATGAAAAAAACTTTTGCTGGTTTTTTCACAAAAACTATTTGGAGTATATAAATTATATAAACATTGATTACTTAGGTTTGAAAATCAGGTTAAAAATTTTGTGTTTTTGAAAAAAACCTAATTTTTTGCACTTATTTTTAAAAAATTAAAAAACGGTTCCAAGAATTTTTTTAAAAATTTGATAGAATCATATAAATGTTAATACGCGTCGATTGACACCTTAATAATGAAAATCGCATGTTTGGCTCGTGAGATATAGCGCATAACATGGTTGACCTTCAAGGGGTGAAAACAGCAAACCCCCCCGACCGAAGTTTCCCAAAAACTAATCAGCTCTTTAGATTGCAAAGACGCTTCGATTGACACCTTAACAAAGTCGATACGACTTTGTTTACGTGAGTTATGCTCGTAGAAAAACTGCCTGCGAACGCACATACGTACGTACGTACGTACGTACGTACATACACACACACACACACACATACTTCTTTCTAAAAACACTTTATATATACTCTATAGACCTCAAAACGTAAAGAAAAGTTGAAAATTTCAATTTCGATTTTCGAGGCGATTACAAGAACTTCCCATATACTGGGAAGTTAAAAAGGTATTTTTTAAAATTTTTTTTACCACTTAGGCTGCCTTTGGGACCTTCATAGTTCGCCTAGAAAATCTTAAAAGTCTAATTGAACAGCACACCAATTTTCATCAAAATTGATTCAGTAGATTGATAATTTTCTGTGAAATTAACAACTGGTTAAAAAAAAAATAGTAAAAAAATAAACAAAATTCGAATAAACCAAGTTCTTAAATAGTTTTACAATTTAATTTTGTATGAACACAATTAATTTTGAACTTTTTTCTTCCATTTACAGGTAAGTCAGATTTGACACTATGCATCGTGAACATTGATAGTAAGTAATAAATTAATTTTTTAAAGTGTTGTATTTAAAAAAATGTTAATTTACTCTACCGAAGGAATGGCATCATTTCTAATTTTGCGTGAGATTAGTAAGTTTATTCGTTAATTTATTAAGATATTAAAAAACACAAGACAGCTATCTTATATAAGAAAAAAATACTCAATTTTATTGGTTCAACTTTTAATTTTCGACAGTCAAGTTTTATATTGATTATGATAAATCTTAGTTATTAAATTCAAAGCATATCGAGTTTATGGAACATATTTATAAAACTTCATTTGATATTTGCAACATACCATATTTTTCCAGTTACTGCCACCGGTGCTCTTAAACTCTGAAAGAAGTGACGTAACATTAAAAATTAATCCTGCTTCAAAAAATGTTTACAGAAAATATAATAAATTGTATATCCGCGCAATATAAATACAACAAATATTCCTTAAAAATGATTCGTTAAATAATTATCTTGAAACAATCTGGCAAATTTTTGAAAAATAATTTTTATTTTCCTTTTTGCTTACCAACTTTTCAGTAACATTTTTTCCCTAAAAAGTTACTAGGTATTCTTTCATGAAGCAATTATTTAGTGCATAATTTAGAGTCATTTCTGACTCTTGACGATGCTTTTAACGAGGTACTTCCACATTTCTTAAAAACATACAATAAATTGAACAATTCAATGTTTCTCCACACATTTTATTTTAAATTACCAGTAGATTAGAAGCAAACCAAATAAGGTTGCCTTGTAGAGCAGATGCCATGATTCTCGGCCTAAATTATTGCAGTAGTGCCTATCGATTTCACATGGCAATTATTTCACACGGAAACCCACAGTTATAAACCACTTAATTAAAATAGCAATAAATACGATTGAAATTTTAAAGAGCCTTCAGAATATCTACTCTTCAACACTACGCAACCAAGGAGTAATTAAAACCATCACTAGTAAAAAAAAGTTGATACCACAACCATCGAGTCAAAGACCTCTCAACATAAATGAATTGATGAATGGCACTTAATCAAATTCTTAGTCTTGATTTTAATTGAATTGGTTTCGTGAAGAAATAAAATCGTAGTAATTTGGTTTCTAGAAGATGTTGGTTGATTTTTTTTTTATTGCTGAGGCTACCATTGAATCACCCATTTTATGACCAGAGTTAATCGGTTTTTTGAAGATATTTGGCGGTTAAATGAATCGCTTTTGAGGTACCAGTTTAATTTATTTGATTCAAAATATAATTTTGTAACAAGATGTGAATATCAATTGATTTTCCCGAAAACGATTCAATGTGCTAATCAAATGTATTGAGGGCAACAGTATTCATTCAACAGCGATTATTTCCGATTTTGGCACTGGAAGTAACTCAAAAGACCTATTTTTTTTCAAAATAGGCGTCATATGACTATGACGTTATGAAAAAACACACCTTTTGAAACCATATCTAGTCTGAATTGTATTCATACGCCTTCGACTGCCCATTTTGACGACAATTTTAGAGCCCACTCAAAACTTTTGACACCCGCATACTCACATGACGATAGTAATCCCATTCTTTATCCAAAATGCTGACAAAATTCACAACTAAAATGCACATCCAATCTTTTTCATATGTGTTTCATAATTATTTATCAACACTTACCACACCAACCACAGTTGTAGCAAATGGTATCGCGATAACAACATATGTATCATTCAAATGTTTCGGCCGATGTGTGAAGAAAAACTTTTGCATGATAAAATGCTTGGAAATTCTGTACACCAAAAATGTTGATTGCGTGACTTTGTGTAGTGCAACATTGTACGTAGACAAACCACACCTCGTTATAGCTGAGCTTGCAGCTAGATGACTTCTTCCACAATGTATCGCACTGTTTGTCTGCCTTCGTGTCCTTACAGATACGTCCATTTGTCGTCTAATATTTTAGATAAATTATTCGATGAAATTATAAACGCAGAAGCAAAAGAAAAACAGCCTACAAGAACTCTATGCATTTATGAAAATATATGAGAATATAGGCGACATCTGCATCTGAGCTACGCATGCGATAAATCGAAACTGCATCTATGCATAAATGAATATCTTTTGAACACACCATGGATACAATGGAAATAAGTTAAGAAAATTGACCAGTGTCAGTCAATCGTCTGGAAATGAATGCCTGGAGAAATGCAAACAAACAACATATTGTAAGTGCAAAAGAACATAAGTGAAGTAGTCTGAGTTATACAGCATTCCCGGAATAGCTTGATTCCTGAAGTATCCCATGCTGATCAAGATAGACTAAAAATAGATATAAAGAAGTATCTTTATCTGCAGCACAGGGTTGAGATCTTGACTTGGTCGTTATTTTTGCTTGGAACTATATTTATAAAGTCTGACGATGAAGTGTCCTTGGTTATGGTGACTTAAATCGTGTTTAGTCTGCACTGTTCTGTTGAGTTGCAAGTTTTTCTAAATTATACTGTAGACTACTCATCTCCTATTGAACTGTAGATTGATCAGCATGGTTTTTAACCATGTTGAAAGTTATTCATATTAGTATTTCATACTGTAGATAAAATTTTTAGAGTTTTGATAAGTTCGACTCTCAACTTTCTTTTTGGTGTCAAAAAGTTACCGATTTGAGACCACAAATCTAACATCAACTTTCATCGAAATTTTTAGTAAATGCGATTCCATTCGTATGGAATTTGTCAAAATCCCATGCAAAAAAGGTCTAAAAGTTCACCTCGATTATTCAGCTCAACAGTCTCGTGTTAAAGTTTAGCTCAACAATGTAGCCCATTAGTTTTTTTTAAACAGTCTAGCTGAACAGCCTCACCCAAAATTTTAGCTGAATAATCCAGTTCAATAGTTCACCTTAAAAGTCCAGGTGAATACTTTTGTTTTTAACGTTGAGCGGGGGGGGGGTGTAAATCATGAAATAGATATCCTTGTACGCGTGTCTGACGGATATGTCGGACCTTATCGATCTAAACTACCTCCATTGTACACATAAATGTCCCTATCAAACCGCCGTGCCGATACTAAATCATGCGGGGTCCTTGTCTTTTGCAACTTGATATGTTTTCCGTTTGTTTCCTATTTTCGCCTACATATTTCAAGAGTCTCATAGTACCGAATGGATCCACTCAATCTCTTTAGTTCTGCTTGGACTCAACTACCTTTCTGACCAGATTGCTTCCTAGAAAATTTGCTCCTAGGGTTCTCTCTACCTTTCATCTAAGCTAGTGAAATCTCGGAAAAATAAACCTAACGTATTTTGGGTTTGCTTCAATCGTAGTGCAACCTGGGCAATACTTGGACTCATCAAGTAGCTCCTATGCCCTCTGTGTCCCCTCAAGAATAATGTCAAGTGAAAGTTCATTTTCCATAATTTCTGATTAGCCACTCGTTTCTTTGCGGTATAACCCAAAAGACCGAGTGACCGACTATTTTTTTTGAACTTTCCACGTCTCCATCGATCTCTCTAGCCCTACTGACTATCCCAACTGCCGAGTCCAACTTTCTGGCCCAACTGTCTAGTCCAACTGATTAGCTAAACTGTCGCCCAACTGTCTAGCACAAATATCTGGACTAACTGTCTAGCTCAACAGTCTAGCTCAACTATCTAGCCCAACGGTCTAGCACAACTGTCAAATCAAAATGTCCAGCCCAATTGTCTTGTCCAGCTGTATAGCCCAACTGCCTAGCTTAACTATCTAGCCCAATTCTCAAACCCAGCTATCTGATCCAATTGTTAAGCCCAACTGTATAGTCCAACTGTCTATCCCAATTGTTCAACCCAAATATCTAGCCCAACTATCTGGTTCAGTCTAGCCCAACTGTTAAACCCAACTGTCCAAAAAGACATCCCAGCAGTCCGTAAAAAAGGTTAATTAAGCATAAAGGGTTTTTGTGATTAGTCTATTGGTTGCTTTATAACTTCTCAATTAGCGTTTAATGTATAAACCATTGTTTTGAAAACTAAAGTAAGATTTTCATCCAATTTACAATTAAGAGGACTTAGAAAAGACAGGATCTCACATTTCATATCATAATATTTATTCGCCCAATTCGTGTTCGTCAAAATCAGTGATGAATGTCTTTCTCGTCATTATATGACCTTCAATAATTTTTACGACAAATGTGGTGCGATTTGCATGAAACTTGAAGATGATATTGTTTAATTTAGTCAATTTTTACACCCGAAAACCATTCATTATTCTAATTTGAAACTCGCTATAAAATTGTTCTACAAATGGCCATGCCTTTGATTTATTTCGTAGCCAATAAAGATTTTCTGGTCATTGCCAAAAATCAAATGGCTATCTTTCATGAGTCATAAATCGAAATAAATTTTTAGTTTTATCAATGAAAACATCGAAAAATTACGGTTTTACGGCGGACAGGCATCTCAAAAATATACCTAAACTCTGGTCAAAATAATTTAGACATTCATTGAAATAATATCTTTAACAAAGTATGCTCGGTTATGGAAACTTTATGGTAGATTTAAATTTAATATCTGCATCCACGACTTCCTATACACTTCAAGTCTTCATTTGGGAAAACAAACCGATTTACATTAAATTCTAATTGAATATTTCTTTTAAAAAAGCGTGGATTGGTCCAAAAGTTTCATAGGATTATTAAAATTTAGAAAATGTTTGAAGCATTATTTATATTTTACTGATTCTATTATTCTATTTTTTGATTATTATTTTCAAGCTTATCGATTTGATACAGAATTTATATAGATATATACTCAATAATAAAACTTATGAACCTTTCAATATATACTTTGCATAACGAGCCAAAAATTAGTCTTAGTTGAAAATTATTCTTTAACCTCATTCGAAATTTTTACCATCTAACGCACGTATGTATGTTTTAAAATCTAATTTATTTTTAAGTACTTCTTAGCATTTTTATTTTAATTTTTTATGTCGTATTTCATGCAAATCGTCCCATATTTGATAGATAAATAAATAAATAAATATCTTTGTTAGAAAATTAATCAATTTTTCTGTATGTCAACTTGGGTTAAAACAAAAGGTATTTGGCATGCAATCTGAACTTCGTAAGTAACTGACCCTAATTTTAGATGAATTTCGTACCGCTAAATTATCTAAATCGGTACTACTATAAACTGTAACGTGTTTGAACAATTTACGCCTAAAAGTATACAAAGCCCCCCACATTTTTCAAATTTTGACCTGAAAAACAAACCTTGCCACTGTTAATTCAGTACGTTTTCGCGCAATATGACTTTGTTTCAATAAGCTGTAATTTTTCAATCGTTTTCTTTTCAACATTCACTTATTGATTTGAAATAGTAATTATACTAAATCTGCTACCATAATCACTCAAATTTCAGCAAAAATTTCATTGCTGCTATGTTAAATAGCCTCAAAACAAATATTCCATTAATTTAAATGTACTACTTTCTTTCAAGGCTTCTTTCATTTGCACATGAAATTCATACTTTCAAAATTGCATTGATCAATTTAACTCTCTTATTTATTTATTTTTTAAATATTTTTTCAAAACTCAGTCTATAATTTTCACTGATGAAAAACTACAATCATTTACTACGATTTTATATGTTGCATAATAAAAAATGGGTACAATAACAGTGTAAAAATTCCTAGTTGGTAATAAATTATCAAACTAATAATAGTAGGCAAGCAATCTAATGTATCAATTTTCAGTTGGTAATTTCAAACACACAATTCACTATCCATTTCAAATTTTTGGTGCTCCTTGTATGTATAGTAACCGTTCGTTCCGTAATTTTTTCCTTCTCTCTTCTGAAAGTGATAATGAGATGGTTGAGAAACTCGAACTGATTGGAATTTTTGTTTAGCATAAAGGAGTTCAATACTATATTTTTTTTAGGCCACAAACACTTGGAATTGCAAATTATTCGGCAAGGCTGTGTTTAAATTTGGATGCAATCTAAAGATAAAAATTTAAATTGATCGCTGCTTCTTATTAAGAAATGTGCAAATGTGAAATAATGTATCTCAATCGTGATCAATTGTTATTAATTTATCACCCTTATCTTTCCAATCCCCTTCATTGTGTGTGTTTCGAAGAACTTATCTACTGTTTGTTATTTGTATCTTCTTCTTTTTTTCAAAGAAACCAATTGAACGTATTAATTTGGCCCCTTGATGAATTATAGTTATATCATCAAACTTGGTAGCAGTATTTTGATAGGTAGTCTAATGAATACGATCACCTCCTGCAGATACAAATTGGATAATCGTAGAAAATGATCCCGAGCGACTGATCTGTAATCAATCTTCAGATTGCGTCCACATAGAATCCCAAAGTATCTGTGACGACGGTGGTGCTTGCCGGGAGGGAGATAAAAAAGACTACATTCAACTCTGATGTATCTTTTTATTGAGTCGATTTACTTGGCATTGCGTCGACTCCAGAAACATTTTTCTGGATGTACCTAGTCGATGGTATTGATTGGTAACTTGACCTCAACCTATAGCAAACAAACCATGGATAATGTGAATTGCTAATGTCTACCCAAGTATAAGATTGTCAGAAGACCTCCTGGAGTGTGTGACAGAGGACGAAGAATGTGTGCACTAGGTTTCACATACATATGTACAAATGTTCATTGCACGTACTATGCTCGATCATCAATCTTTCTATGTTGGAACTCGTCCGATCATAATAAGCATAGTGTAGTTTTTTGTATATAAGATGGATAGATTGTATGTAAAAACATTAGGATTTATGCGTGCGCGTGTTGCGTACAGTGATCTCAACAAAGTGATACAGTCTGGATCAGAAAGAGATCTTTAGAGGTTACTTGAATCTAGATGGTTAACTATTTAACATAGTTTGAAGATAATAATTCCTTGATCTCGAAGACAGATCAGAAAGTATCCTAGAACAATGTTCATCTTTTTGGTGGTACGAAGCCTCAACGGAGCACAAGGTGAAATCGACCCTTTTGTTCCTGAGTCCAACAATGACATCCACCAGTTTGAAAATAACAACAAGATTCGATGATGATGGCAGCGATGTTTTACCTTTATTTTTTTACGATAGCTAATGAGTAGCGGAAAGATGTTCAATTCATAATTGTATACCTGAGTTTAGCTCTTAATGACTAAACATCCTGAAACACCCGTCTTCAAAACAGTCACTCGAAATTCAAACAAATCTAAACCATCCATATGGCAAATATATAAATAGCATGCAAGGACTTCACGACCTTTTTTGAACACGTACAGGGTGCGCCATCTGGACGTACCCTATTTTAACATTGAATAACTCCGCCATTTTTCAGCCGATTTTGACAGATAAACACAATTCTAAAACGTCATTCAGTGCCATTTTAGCTATGAGTCGATACACACCGCAAGAACGTGCTGAAATCGTAGCGCTTTACATTGAAAACGATCGTTCAATTGTGAAAACTGTCGGTGCTTGTCGAGACAATTCGTTGGTTGGTGAAGAATTTCTTTGAGTACTGGTCTGTAGCAATTCGCCAGGTTCCTATTCGACAGCATCCGTGACGCTCCAATGAAGTTGTTGTAGCGGTAAAAAAAGTGTAGCCGATAACCCAAATACGTCGTATGGCCGCCGATCTCAGAAATTAAACGTGAGTGGAACGACTCTAAGGAGGATTATGTAGCAAGATCTGCTTCTTTTCTTATACAAAGTGCAACTTACTCAAAGATTGTTGCCAACGGATATGCCACGTCACTTGCAATATGGAAATACTGTCGCAAGAATGATCGATGCAGAGCCTGATTTTTGTTACAAAATTTCAATGACGGACGAGGCTCATGTCACCCTCTCCGGTGGAGTTAATAAACAAAATTGTCGAATTTAGGAGACACAGAACCCACACGTTATTGATCAAACACCACTGCACGACCAGAAATTAACTGTTTGGGCCGGGGTGTGCTCCAAAACCATCATCGGGCCTTATTTCTTCAAAGTTGGGAAGACCATCGACGGCGCACGCTACCGTTGGGTTTTTGCGCACCTTGTCTGTCCACAAATGCAGAAAAAAGGTCTGAAAAACTTCTATTTTCAACAAGACGGCGTCCTTGCCACACCGCAGCCGCTACGATCAAGTTCTTGCAGAGCAAGTTCCCAGGACGCATTGTCTCAAAAAATTGTAATTTGGAGTGGCCTCCTCGTTCTCCGGATTTAACGGTACCGGACTTTTTTCTGTGGGGTTATTCAAAATGTAAAGTTTATGCCAGCAAGCCGAAGAACATTGACGAGCTCAATGCTAATATACGAGCTGAAATAGCTGCTATAACGCCCGAAATGCTGGCCAATGCTATGCAGAATGCCCGCAAAAGAGCTGCCTTTTGTGTATCAAATGGAGGTGGTGATCTAATCGACGTTGTATTCTAAATAAATGGCATAGAATATCCTAAAAAAATCTTGTTCATTTGTGAAAATCGGCTGAAAAATGGCAGAGTTATTCACTGTTAAAATTGGGTACGTCCAGATGGCGCACCCTGTATATATAACGATGTTGCTCCAATGCTTTTCTAATCAACCAGCATCAGCTAGGTAGAAGCAAGGGCTCTCTAATCCTCTTTCGTCTATAGGAAATGCCACCCAGTTGATACGGGCCAACACCTTGTCGAAATTTTATGGTTCCCCGGAAACTTCCCATGCACAGAAGCAAGACTAGTTTGAGAAAACCCCTTGCAAACTTGATCTGCATATGAACTATAACAACTAAACTAGAGACTCAAAGGAACTTAGGGAAAATGAGACATGCCCAAGTCACTGCATTTCGTGGTACTATGATACTGGAACGTTATGTAAAGCTAAAAGGATGCTAACCCAAACAGCTGCTCCTTCACTTAGACTATTGTGTCCTATAGACATGGAAACCTTTTGATTCATGCCGTGAACCAACCCAATTTCTTTAGAAAATCCAAAAGTTGTTCTATTCTAATAGTCCAAGCTGACTCATCTCCGTGAAAAAATACTCCAATTTTTTAAGGAAATTCAGAATCTAGTCTACTCTTATAGTCCTAGCTCACTCTGCTCCGTGAAAAAGCTTCTAAATTTTTATGTTTCCTAGCAGCTACAGATACCGGATACTGCCCGAAATATGCTCTACTGATCCTCTCTATCTATCTTCGACTTTGCTTTGACATTGGTCGCTAGCTGGTAGCCCGATTCCCTTTGCGCGTTCACCAAAAGTTACATGACCCGTCAGTACACCCACAAGATTCCTCGTTGACGCTCTGTCCAAAGCTAAAAGCCCAAGGGTACATTGTGATGTTAGTAAGATTTGCAGCATCTTGGAATCCTCTCAGATGTCACCTAAGTCGTGCTCCATTGCTGAAAATAGATCGATTGATTAATCCAGGTACGAAGGCTTCACTAAACCATATAAAGGACTACATACACTAGAATGGCACTCTCCTCACTAGAACTACGTCAAGTATTTCGACTCAAAAATGGACTAAGTTTGCTGAACAGCCATTCTGTAATGGCTTCACTAAAATCGTGATAGTACCTTCCACCAGAAAATAGACCAGGTACACTGAATCGGTACTGTCCAAAGGATTCAGTAGACTCATGTGTAGATTTTACACCTGAAAATGTACTAGGTTCGCTGGGTTGGCTCTCTAAAATGGCTTCACTTGAACTGTCCGAGAACTCTCCACCATTCTACGCTTGGCTAGGAAAGATTACAAAACGACAGAATTTTATAAAATAAATCGAAATAAAAATAATCTATGGCGCAACAGCTCAAATTAGGGCAGGACTTCCAGGTAATGCTTGCCTGATTAATAGACCAATGGAACACTAGGAGGTGAGCTGGTCAGCCACACGTCAATGATTATCACACTGATTTGATTCAGCTACTCATTTACAGCTGAGAAAACTGATTGATTGATTTTACTGGCAGCATTTTTATCAGAAATAGCTCAGTTAAGCCTCGGTAAGCGTCCCACCACAAGGAGATGATAACGTCATTGTCAGGTGCTGATAACCATTTGGAGTAAACTGGTAATCGGGCACCAAATCCCATTTTCGAAAACTATTTTTCGCCAAGCAGCTTCGAACCTGGTACTCAGTGCACTAGGCCACCAAACTACAAATATAAAATTTTATAGACTGAGCCAATTTTTTGTTTGTTTCGTTCTGAATATTTGTGGCGCTACAGATTGCTCCTGAAACTTCTGAAAATTATTATTCGAAAAAAAATCCAGTATTTCGAAAAACAGTCCTGAATATTTCTAAAACATACATATTACCTAAAAGGTTAGCAATGTTTTGCAATTTTGATGCTTTTGTCGTCACAGCTTTTTTCCAAAATTCCTTATTTCTTAACCCTGAAATTCTAAAAAAAACATCGCCCGACAAATGCGAATAACATTCTCTAATCCATTTTTACAATACAGACTGTTAACACCCAAGCAACATTCATCGCATCACTTAAGTACTTACAATTTTTTTTCGTATCTAACTATTCACATATTCTCCATATGTGTTTCCATACTAAATTCTTACAGGAGGCGAAGATAAAATATCATCGAATGTTTTACAAGCCGCAATCCGTCTCTCTATCGATGCGTAAAAATGGCTTGGAGCAAAGCATGTAGGTAGAAGCAAAAAACAACAACTAAAAATGATAGAAAAATCATCTTGACTGACTGCATTCTTGCTCGACGTAATTATAGGCAGATTGACAGCTGAAGAAAGGTTTGAGGTCATAGAAAAAAAGATTGAAGACATAACATAAGAAATCCATGGTTGATCTGAGCAAAGATCTTTTCTGTGTGTGTGTGTTTTTTTTTGTATTTTGAAGGGGAAAAATTCTTTCTTTTGATTGAGACAAGCCCTTTGGGTACCGTTTTCATTATTATTTTTTCTTTTTATTGCTTGAATAAATACCTTCGGTTCAAAGGCCCTTTGTTGTTATAACAGTGAACCTAAGTATATCTTAATAAATCGTAATTGCCACACATGTGTGTTGGGGAGAAAATCTTTGAATATAAACCTTAAATTTCGGCGTAAAAAGATTTTTTTCAACAGATTGTTGACAAAAAATATTCATAAACTAGCTTAAAGTTCTTCAAGTATACTTTCTAACAAAATAAATTGATTAAATCATCAATTTTTCTGCTAAAAGATACACAAATAATCAATTTCATATGCAACTTTCAACAAGACTCAATTAATGCCTCTAGATCTCATATTTTAAAAAGCTAAATCACTAAAAAAAGACTAATTAATAAAGTGTTTTCCAACGTATCTTCAGTCAATTTGTACAAAACCATCTAAAATTGAAAGTTAAAAAGCGCTTAATTGCTGAAAATAATCCAAGAAAAGTATTTAAATCAATTAATCTTTCAGTGAGTATTTTACTTTCATATTTCTATCTAGCATTGCTAGATACTCAAAATGATCATAACTCTATCATTTATTTTCTATCTTTGAAAAATGACTGAATGTATCAAAAGATTTCCTTTTTCATAGGCAAATTAATTTGAACATTAGTTTTTTTCGGGGTATCTTGTCAAAATAATTGAAAAACTTACTGAAATAAATATGAATTGATTGCGAGTTGAAAATTTAATTTTTCACTATTGCTGACCGAGAATAGTTTTGAACGTTGGCTTGATGTTTGCTAGAATTACTTAAAAAAATATTTCTATGGCTTAAAGCTTCCAATTGTTCAATAGATATTGATTCAATGTGAAACTAGCAAAATAATCTGAAGGCAACAAAAATAAAAATACCGGAGGTCAAGGTCGATTCGGTCTGGCATGCTATTGATAATGAAAAAAAATTGAACCACTCAAAAATTCAGAACATATTAAAATTGTCACCTTTTTATATGGCCTTTCATTAAAATTTATAATTTTAAAAACCAAAAAAACTAGTCTACCTGTGGGTCTGTCGTACTAAACTCTTTGGTTTAAGTTTGTGGAGCTCAAAAGTTGAAAAACCCTTTCAGCACCATCCTCACGATACTGTATGCAAGACATAGCCCTCTTATGGCTAAACTTGTCCATTTACCATGAAGATTTTACTTCCATCTTTTCGCCTTTTCCAAACGGCCTTGAAAATTACTTGTCTTCATAATTTTGTAAAAATCTCGAAAGAATGCTCTATTTGGCTTTCTTCATCCTAAAGATATTTTCTAGCCATCAAATTGGTACTAATTATCAGATTTGCTTCAACAACATAATCCTTTCAAGACTACATAATTGTCAATCACAGTTCCAGGCATCTACGGTCGAAAGGCAGATCCTTGTTCCACACACGTTCTAATTGCAGCCCTGGCGAATTGTAGAACCAATCGCTTTTTTGACACGATTTGTTGTCTTATAAAATACTTTACAAAATTTTGACGCCTTCAATAAAAAGTATTCTTCTCGATTGTTCCCAAGCAGACGCTAGATGATCAAAAGATACACCGTTGCACACTAAACTGGAAATGATATTGATAAAAAAGCGATCAGAACGTGTATACCCACGCTTAGTGTAATAATTCATCACTTTTAAATTCAGAAAGTTAAAATCAACAAAACATTCGTTTCATTGTCCTCGCGGATATTCACTCTTAGAACAAAGTAGACTCTAAGATTTACGTGGTTACATGACACGATTGTCTTAACACCACGAGCTTCTTAAGCTACGGGTGCGATATGTTCGCACCAGACCCCCCATAATCGTACTTGCCAAGTACCCATACCGAAGTATGAGCCACTTAACTTTCGAAAAATAGGTACCAACTTTATTTCAGAGCTTGACAGGACTCCTGCTAACCCTTGGTCAAGATTGGACCTATCAATCATCCATGCCGCTTTTTGGGCAACGGCACCACTGTCGTAAACGCAACAGCATGCCAATGCACCACAATACAGAAGGTTCCGATTACCGTGCTAATCGGTCCCAAGCTGTATTAATAATGAAAGTACCCGCTAATGGGTGTACAACCACAACCCCTAAGTTTCAGCCTCCACAGGCTCCTCACCGACACCGGCAGGGACTAGGTCCCTGGGGCCCCGGATCCCTTAGTACCATTATACCCCTGGTAAGGTTTCGAGGAAGCACAGACACAACCTCTTCAATTGAGCCCCTGCAAAGCTCTGGATTGATCACCATATTTTGGATATTCATCAAATTATCAGAATGTCACCTATTTTCGTCATATCCTTTAAGTCAGCTGTCAATGTTCCTGAGAATTGGTCAGAATCCCTCCTCCTTTCACTGGCTTGGGACAGTTGCCCTTTCAGGAAGCGGAGTCTCACTCTTAGGACAATACAACGAACGTTGAATGACTTGCAGATGATTTTTTATGTCATTTCGAAGGTTTAAGGTTTAAGTTGGTGACTGCTGGCAGGCCTTGCACAGAATTTTCTGAAACTATTGCAACACTAACCTCTTATGTTAACATCGTTCTGTGCTGTCCTAATTACCACTAAACAGGGACGGTTTATCCTTTCGTTTGCAGTTTTATTTTGGCCTCATGCAGATCTTGTCAATATAGTCATACGACACCGTGTTTCAATTGCATATCTTATGGCAGATTTCAAAAAAAAAAGAAATAATACGCTTTTCTTTGTTTCTGTCCTTATCAGCATTCAACCCACTTGAACTCTCCTGCTAAAACCTCCGTCTCCACACTGTCACTCCTGCTCGTCATTCCACGTATCCAATCACCACGTCGCTGGCAGGTCAGAGGCGCCGTGCATATTTTTTCTTTCTTTTTCCAGTGGAGGCGATGGTGTTCGTTCGTGTTACCACTGGCTGCCTACGTAAAATTAAATATGTTGCGATTTTATTGAAAATACCCCGATCTATTCATTTTTGTTTGATATTTTATTTTGATCATGCGTTTCGTTTATAAATTTTGAAAGTAGAATATTTTAGTAAAATATTTGGTATTATTATCAATCGAAAATCATCAAATGATTGTCATAAAATACAACATATAAGTAAACAAAGTAATTATACTATTATATTGTTGATTTTATTTCCTGCCACCACAATTTTATCACATGCAATAAAATCCAAATAAAGCCCAATTTCCAGTAAAACTGTTGCAATTTTCTACCAAGAATTTCACACAATTCATTGTTCATAGCGGATATGCATGTGTAAGCACAATTATTCGTAAAGCAAACATCCAATGGAGCTCAACATTTTCTTATTATTTTCTAGGTGTGAATGGAAAATATTCACTGTAAATACAAACATATAAGCATACAACTAGAACATTCATTGCTAATTATTGTTTATTTTAACGCGAAGTTTACTTACCTCCATATTTTCTTTGTAAATAATATGCATTAGGCAAACAATTAAAAATGTTGTGCGCCATTGAATTAGGATTGTGAATGAAATGTTTGGATTGTTGGTAGATAATGTTTGGCGAATGTTCAACACGTAGATTAGGACAAAATTAATTTGTGGAGATATGTTTATATGGGACTTAAGGCAGTACATAGATTATCCAAACAGAATATCAATTATTATGTTTAGATATAATTTGTGTGGTTGGTGTAAATATGACCCCGAAATTATCTTTGAATACAATGTTTTCTTACTAGAAAATTATAATACCGATTAGTCAATTGAATCAATCCTAATTAATGATAAATATGCAAAAATGATATGATTTATGTTTCAAATAAAACATAGTTTCATTCAGTAAAACGAAGACATTTAAAGAAATTCCGTGATATCACAATCAAATGAAGAAGAAAAATTTCTCTCGAATAAATACACATGTTTAGTCCCGGACGAAATACCACTTTTACTTTTCGAAATATCTCGCAAATCTATAGATTCGAATGCAAATATCTTTTAAGCGAAATTAAATAGTTGTCCATTTTATTGGTGACCACATCGGATATGCATAATTTATAGATGAAATTCTTTCTTAGATTTCCATAAAATTCTCGTAGTACACAAATCAAGGTAGACAGTTTAGTGAAAAAAAAATGTTTGACGAAAGTGAGTCTTCTATTGATACATATTCAAATTTGCAGAAAGTCAATGTTAAACCATAGTAAATCTGTCACCAGTATACACACATCTAGAAGATCGGAAATTCAAAACCATCTACTTTCACATAAATATCTTCCAGATGGAATAACTTCAAATGTATCTAAACGTAAGCCACTACTTCCCCCGTTAAATATTTCGCCAACACCTGTTTAACATAAATCGTAGAAGAATGGACAGAATAAATTTAAAAATGATGATGACCAACCAACCAAAAATGGGATAAATGTGAATATGAAGATGTCCTAATTTTCCTCAAACCGATCCACAAATCTATTGATACTACAATCAATAGTTGTATCTTCGACAAACTCTGATTGACTTTTCAACAGTTTGATTGAAATTCGGACATAATTTTTGCTTAAGTATTTTCTGTCTCTGCTTTGAATGGATTCGTGGTCATTGTTCGGCTTAAATCATTCCATCACATTGACCTGATTTACTACAAAAAAATAAATCCATCGAGAGAGATAAAAACGGAAAGAAAAAAAATTAAATAAATTAAAAATATTGCCAATGATTTTGCTTTTCTCATTTTGGCGCTTCTTTGATGCCAACTGTGAATTGGATTCATTGATTGTCATCTGTCGTGGAATGATTTTGAAGAGATTTGAATGGTGGAAATTGATGGAAAAAAATGTTAAGGTGGTGATCAGGTATTTTATGTAAAAAAATTTATTAGATAAATAAACTAATAAAAAAATTCACCTGATTTTTGTTTCGAAAGCATTGGATGCCGTTAAAATTTAAATGAACTCAAAATTAATTTATTTCACATCGAAACATCAATATTTTCAGAATGATTTCGAATTTAGTATTTTCTTAGTTCATGAATACATTTTACGGAAAATCAAATAAACCCTGTTCAGCATTTCATTGCTATTTTGACATAGAGTGACGTAAATTGAACCCGTAAATTGTATAGCAAAAAAATTCTAAAAGATGCTAAACCACACAAATTAGAAAGAAGAAAAGTTGTATATAAAACACTACTCTGGTAAACAATTTGAGGAACTTTAAAACAAACCAAATTCACTAAAATTCTACTCTTAATTGTTTTAAAACAAATTCTTTTTTCTTAACGGTTTCTTTATTTTAATTACACATTTAATACATTTTTATGCAATATGCATGCCAAATCAAACCAACACAATCAAATAATCAAGATACTGAAAATAAAGAAAATCACAACCAATCAAATCTGTTTCAAAAATACTCATGCAGAAATGATCGCTTTAAAATTTTTTTGAATCAAACGTCAAAAAATTGTTAAGTGTGAAAATATTCTAGGAATCAAAGAAACAAAATAAAATAAAAATAATATTAAATCGGAAACTCAAAAATATTCTCACCTTAAATTTTTCGCAAAATGTGTAAACATATCTGAAAAAATTATAATACAAATTATTCAAAATCTTACTGAAAACATTGTGTTTATTGCCTAAACTATTATTTCGTTACATTTTGGTTTATTTCCCCGGAAATTTGTGTGCAACACAATGACGGAAAAAAATTAAAAGAATTTTTATTCGTGAAAGAAGTCGACAAAAAATTTCCAATGAATATACTTCGAAACAATTGTTCCGGAAACTTTCGTGGTATGGTATTTATAGAAAATTTCTATGAAAAATGATCGTGAAAATGTCAAATTTCACTAAATAATGCACAATCTTTAGCTGAAATAATGTCGAAATTTATGATTTTCGTTTGAAAACATCCGCTGAGACACCAAAAGAAATTATTAGTGGTTTTTTTGTTAAATTCCATTGAAAATGTTCCACACTTTGTCAACAAAACTAAAGAAAAAATTATTATTATTTATAAAAAAAAAATGGATTCGTTGATTGTCATCTGTCGTGGAATGATTTTGAAAAAAAAAACAAATCAAAACTGTTTATGTAATATTTTTAAATAGCAAATCAAATCTATTAAAAAATTGTCGGAAAAATTATCCGAAATTTTCTATTTGTGTAAAAACTCGCACAGATTCTAAAATATGGCTATTTTTTTAAAAGTAGAATAAAAAGATAGAGTCGATTTTTTCCATACATTTTTTTTAAAAAAACAATAGATTTTTCTTGAAATCCAGCGAAACGTAAAATCTTATTTTAAAATTAAATATTGTACTATTTTTTAATCAAAAGCAAATCCACATGAAATGTGATAATGCAAAATTATTCTCAAAAATCAACAGATTGTGTCCAAAGTTTTGTTGCTCATTTTACTATAAAATAATATTTTAAAATTCGTTGAAAAATGATGTATATTTTATAAATAAAGATAAATAATAAATTTACATCCGATGAAAAAAAATCCTTCGTAACTTTTGCCTACCTTTCATGGAAAGTATGCCGTAACAAGCTTGTACTGAAATTTTTTTTCAACTAAGTAAATATGCAGTAGAATATCTGTACTAAAATTTTACTAAAAATTTACGAACGGATTTCAACTATTTTCTAAAAATTTAGTTTTCAAGTGATTTTTATGAATTTTCTAAGAAATTTTTACCGACAACTTCCATGAATTCTGATAAATGTATGCAATTAAAACTTAATTTTTAGGAAACAAAACTGCGGAAGAATTTCTACGCAAAAGTTTATCGAAATGGAACGATTTTTAGCTTGATGATATTTTTCACGAAATTCTACGAAAACTAGGAATCGTTCAGGGAAAACAACATGTTGTAATTAAATTCATGAATTATATCAAGAAAGATATGATCATCATTGCAATGGGTCCTTGTCTCAAAAATGTTCAAGGCACTTGTCTTTCCGAGAAGGCTGGGGTTACTACAGTATTATTATTATTCTTGATTTCGTCAAAACAGCATTCTGGATTTTGAAAATTAATTAAAATTTTCTCTACGATTTTTCTTATTTTATCGCAGAATATTTAGACAAACCAGGAGATCGTTTGTGCAAAGGTGTCCTGAACATGAATCCTTGGCATCAATACTATCAAAAAGTTAAATTTTCAAGCAGTATTTTTTTTGTATTTTCGTTAATTTTAAGCGTTGAATTCTATTCTAAAATTTATCTTCAAGAAAATAATAATAAAGACAGAGCATTCCAATAGATTTTTTTTTAATTCAATGGCTCTAGCAGTAATAAATTGATTGTCTGGAGCTTAAATCAGTTTAGTGAGCGTTGAATGAGGCTAATGATTATTTTTTGTTGGGAAGATAGACCTATCTTATTCAGTGCTTAGTAATATAATCATTAACACAGAAACAAATACTGTAAAAATGGTCCACTGACCCAACATTTTAGTACTCACTTTAATTTGATGATACAATTCCATCAAAACTAGCTCCCAAAATCATTGTACATTGCCCTTAATCGTTTTTGGAATGAATGCACCAACCACCATGCAAGAGGCCCATCTTCAAAAACTTTTAATTGACCCCACCCCCTTAAGCCACCACTAATCGGCTAACAACATAAACCGCGCGTCAACATCACATCATATGTGTGAGCTGCTCTACGGTCGTATGCAAAACGGTACGGGGAACCCTGTTTTTTATTCATGCTTAGACCACATTACCAAAAAATGCTTTTGGGTTCATGCATTTTGCAGACCAGCCTCATCATCAAATCCACCAACGAATTTCAGTGTTGAAATGACGATCCGCGAATAAAGTAGACAAGGTGTGCTATTGTGATTATATCTATCTCCCGTTGCGTTTTCACCTTGGCCCCGCAATTAAACGGCCTACTCTTCTTGCTTACTTGGCCCGTGAATTAGCCAACCCAGAATAGTTAGCATACTAAATTTACACACGTTACGTGTTAGACCTCCATTCATGAAGAATTACGGCTAAAAGAACTGTTGTCGCCGAAAACTTGAACTCTGATCCTCTAATTAGATTTGACTCTTGTGTCCATATGTTAATTAATCCAACTTGTGTACAAAGTTAACTTACATATGTCCTATCCACCAAACTTTCTTCAGGCTGCAAAAATAGTGTTCGTGCTTGATATGTCCTTTTCGGTAGTGTTAATTAAATAAAGGACAATTAATCGTTACGCGACATAATATGGTGGTGTTTAGTGGTGAAAGTGATATCACAAAAATTAGTAAATATAAAATTTGTTTGAACTACGGCCGTGGCAGGCATTGTATTAAATGCAGGGAATACAAATTTTGGGGTAATTTGATTTGATGATTTCGCATTAACGAGTTAAAAAAATAAGAAGAAAAATTCACTATAATTGAGAAGAGTATTCGATTTGATTAGTCAATGGTAGCACAGATAATGGAAGACAACAGTAACAACATCAAAATGTACTCTAACTGCTATAAATCTCACCATTTTGATTGCCAGGGGCATCTTTTTGGTGAAACACTGAAATTAGTAAAAAAAATTTCTTGTTAATTAGCGAAAGTGAGGCGTGTTACAATTGCATCGGAACGAAATTGTTAATGTTTGTACGTAGCTGAGTTAGTTAGTTTCTTTGTATTTTTAGGTTGTGGATTGATGAAGTTTAACAGCTTTTTCTGAACAGAAGCTAATTCTGAAAGTGTTTTCGATCAAATGTCTTAAAAGTTGTTGAAATTGAAAGAGAATTTATGATTGGTAGGCGTGGATGATGGATGAGGCAGGAATTTAGACTAGCTGTTCTAGACATAATGAAAATTTTAATGAGATGATGGTGAATCTGATTTCTAGAATACACTAACTACTTTTTTTTAGCAAGGGTGTCCAAATTGAAAAATATTCGTGAAACAGCTTTAACCACAAAATTTTTCGATAGCGTAAGAATTCAACCCTTTAATTTTTTATGTGATAAGCTCACAAAAATGTTTAATATCTAATAGCCTTTCTTGCCCTTTTTTACTCCAACAATCAAATCTGCACCAAAACTTATGATTTTCAACTAAGCGGTACCTGGAGAGAATGCCCGTAAACAACACTTTCCCCATTTATTTGCATCGTTTTTAGATTTTAATATTGACAGACAATAAATCAAGGCGAATTTTCGTAAATCATTAAAATTATAAGCGTTGCAATCAATTAAAACACATAGCCTAACGTATATAGATTTGATTGAAATATATTTGAGCTTAAAAAAATGACTTCAAATAATTTTGACATTCATTTTGCATTAAATCAAGAAAGAACTTGGAAAAATTAAACCATTTGGGTGGCCTTTTTTCAAGCCTCGCTAAATCATGAGTAAGGCTTCCAAAAAGAATCCTATCCTAGACTCGGTTTTTTCAAGTCTATTAATTTTTATCATATAAATAATATGCCTTTACTACTCGATGGATTAAGAAAGCAGTATTAATGATACTGGGATTGTTTTTTAAAAAAATTGTCGTTTATATTTTCGATCGACTAAAAATTATCGCTTGCCGCATATTTGTTTTAGGAGTTTTTGTCAAGTTTTATTTTGACAATTTTGTAGTAAAAGAGACAGTTTTAATGATTTTTGTTTGATTTTTAAATTCAATATAAATTAATTTTTTAGAATATGAAACGCAAGCTTTATGACAAAAAATATTTTTCATCATAAAATTTATATAAAGCTCACCAAGCTCACTAAATGAATATTGCCAACCACCGTAATTTAAATCAGTTGTTAGTTAGTTGTTAGTTTGAAAAGTGCTTGTCATAAGATTTAGACGCAAACATTTGGAAATAAGTTTTTCTACAAGATTTTCGTTTTGTATCTTTGTTGCGCTTTATTTCTACAAATGAAGCTGTGAAGTCCTTTTGACGGTAAGATACAGCAAACGTAGCTTTGTTTGAAGTACATACAGAAAGTGAAAAGAACTCTCACTTATTTCATTGTCGATAACTATTTAAAAGATATTTTTGACTAATTGTTTGATACAACTACTGAATTTCATGCAAATCGAACTATTTTTTCCAAAATATTCCTGAGTTGTAGTTTTCAAGCCTGTAACACGTCCGCAGTACGACCATGAGATAAGAGTCACTTGCAGCACGCCTCAAATAGGTCATGTTACAGGCTTACTGTAGGCGTGCCGCAAAAAAATGCGTTTTTCAGCACCACGTCCGCCCCAGACCCGCACCACGTCTATGCGAATACAATTTTTGTCACAGGCTTGCTGACAAATAGGCAAAAATATGCATAATTTTTTGCGTTTATTAATATAATTGTTTTGATACGCCCTAACGATTATTAGGCGCGATTTTCAGCATGTAACTAAAGTTGTGTAATTCGTTTCGTTTATCAACTATCTCTATCGATAATTATGTTGAAGTGATCAGTTTTCAATGAAAGGAATTGATAACCGCTTCCTACGTCTTCATGCGACAAATGAATTTCAGCCAGAATAAAGATACCTTCTCAATGTAAATATCTTCAAACAGAACATCAAAATAGGAATTCTGTTATAATTTTCATAGACACACACACATCATTTGTTGTCTTAGTTCAAGGGATTCACATTAACATGGCGTCTTTACTGCAGTCAGATTTCATTTGTCGTGAGAAGACGTCATAGTCGAGGATTGAACTTCAAGCTCACGTGCTGCAATCGGGAACCAAACGTTCCAACGTCTTACACAGGCCTCCAGCGCGGGCCTTTGCTGGTGGTGGTGGTGTGGACGTATCACACCGCATGCTGCGTACCTTCGAAGTTCGACTCGACTCATCCAATCAATTTGAATCAATTTTTGAATTATTTTGAAATAATATTTTAAACAGTTTTTATTTCATTTTGATTGGTATTTTTCCAAAAAAAAAATATTTAAAAACAATAATATTTACAACAATAAGCATGCTTTCTTAAGGACCGCAAAACGTTTGAGCTTTAAAAAATAATGCTTCCCACATCTGAATGAATTTTTATAATAAAAGTTAAAAGTAGTAAATACTTTTAGGTACTATTCCACTTTATAAATTTCAAGAAATGGATTGTTTTGCATTTTTCAACTCTTTAGAACTTCGAAAATTACCTCCAAAAATATCTTGTCGAAAGTTTAATATATAAATAGCGAATTTGAGTGTGTGCGCGATTTCGGCTCTTTGTAGATTTTCGGTCAGCTGTCGGCCGCGTAGCGTCTCTTTCATTCCCTTTTTCTAAAATCTTCTATATACATTATATTTGCGGCATATCAATTGCATGGTTTTGAAAAATATCTAATTTTTCATTTTTCAAAAAAAAAAATCTGTAACAACGTGTTTTAACATGGCATAGAGATAATCTCCGGATCTACCGAGCCGATCTTCGACGACTATGATGCGTTTTATTTGTTAGCGAATATTACACCGTAATACACCAGAATATGATCAAAAAATTGAAGAAACACAATTTTGGCGTTAAAAAACTACGAAAAATGGGTCGATTTTTGACATTTTTTTTCAAAAGTCGGCCATATATTTTAAACTGATTTTTTTTGAAAACGGTGGTAGATTACGGTATACGAGATCTTGCTTTTTAAAATGCTGTTATTTTTTTTGTTTCAGATCTACCAATCCATAGATTATCTCTCTGCCGTGGAGTACCGATTTTTTCAGAGCTTAATTTCAGCGCTCTATAAAAGAGAATAATAAATAATAAATAAAAAATATAAATTCATTTTATTATTCAAATATGAAATAATACTTAAAAAAAGATTCATGTCAATATATAATAAAGTATCTGAGAAACAAATTCTTGAAAAAATTTCTTTATTTCGCCTACTAAAGTGGACTGGTACCTTAATCCACTTTTTCGAATTATTATTATAATTATTATTGAGCCGTAAATGTGCAGTGAATGAAAATTAACAGTCCAAAAAATATAATAAATATTCAAAAAAAAACTATAAAAAAAACTAAAACTCAACTCATACGAAATACATCCGAAAAATTTAATCAAAATGTTGAGAAAGCATCAAAAAATAAAAATGATGTCAAATGTTTGGAAATTTATTTGGTTCTCTATTTGTTGTTATTTCAAATAAAACTATATTTTGAAAAACAGTTTGCAGAATTTTTCAAAGAGTAATATTTAAAATCGACTCTTAAGCAGATGGGCTGATACTTCGGTGAATTTTTAGTTTCCTGATTGATCTTAAAGACATTATTGACGAAACGGTTGAAAATTCTCCTCATTTTTTGTGATGCTTTCTTTTACCTCTATCAATTCATGCAATTTTCTCCCTTCCAGCTATTCAACAAATTGCAATTATTATCCAACAAAATATTACCTGATTGCAATAGCCTTGGCGTATGTAATTCAAAGAAGAAGAAGAAATTAACATTTCCTTCCGGCTAATTCGGACAATTTTTTTTTTGATGAAAACCTTTCATAACATCAATCATCTACCCTGACTGCATTCAGCCGACGTATCTCTGCATCCATATAAAATATTGCCTCCCTCTAATTACCTAAAATGCTGATAAATTGTTATGAGAACATTCATATCCAACACTTGGCTATATTGGGCCCTTGAGTGAGAGCGAGTGGTATTCACTTATCCGGATATCGCCCCATTCAACCAATTCACCATTCTTGTAGCAGCAATGCATTAACACACATGTTCACATGGGCAGCAATGTAACATATATGATGCCGCCAGTATATCAAATATGCTCATCATCATCATTTTCGTCATAATAAAAATTAAAAGTTCCTTTTGCCTTTTCCCATCGTCAGTTTCAAGTACTTACAAGCACTCAGTTCAGTCATAATTCCATTTCAATTATGATGATTTCAATTGTTTGCGGTTGCAGTTGGGGAAAAAATGTATCTAAGATACTTTCCGACACCTAGCCGCGGAAGATATGCATGTGCGCACACAAATGGATGGGAAAAACGTATGAGTAGATTAGATAGATTGCATTTGACTGATGCTAATGGTGACGGTGCTGATGGTTATTTGTTGGCACTGCATCACTGTCACCAACTGTTGGACAACGAATGCTAGTTGTCCGGAACAGATAGAGTATCTGCAACATGCATGTATCTAAGTAGCTGTTTAGATTGTTTCGCGTCTTGATGTGTCGCGCCAGGGAAAGTTTGTTTCGTAACTAACGACAAGCAAATTAAATGTGACGACTTGAAATTTATGTGGCCGGTATTTTCAAAAAAAAAGTCTAATGATGGTAATTTGCATTTAGAAGACATTTTGACCCTAAAATTTCAGTAGTATTTATATTCCCCTTCGACAAAAACTCTCATAATTAGCCGCAAGATATATTATTTCCTTATGTTATCCGATAAGATAAAGTTTAATTTATTTATTGCATATAAAATTATTCACCGCCATCAAAGCTACCGCATTGCTGCATCATTCCGACATATCTACCATATAATTTTTGCTGTAATTGAAATCCACCAAAGCCTAAACAATTTTATCTAAGTTCCTCAATTTCTTCGGTCTATTTGATATTTTATCCTCGCTCAGCATCTTACCATCGAGTGCTGCTTTCGTGACAATGTTTGTTTGAAAAAACCTTTCGCGTTTTTCACGTCGTCGTTGGCGTGGTAAGTTGCCGCGAAACATGCCGAAGACATTGAGGAAAAGCATTATAACCTGAATGCAATCAATAATTGTAGATCACCATAAGATAAAATTGAAGTTGTGGATCGACATGATTCGATCTGATGCCGGTGGTAAAATTGCAAACGGTCTGGCATAGTAAACAGAGTTGTATGTATATAAATCAAGTTTTTCTTGGACCGTTTTCTTTAAACTATCGCAACACCAACGGTTTCTTGAAGTCAAGGAAAAGACGCCGAGAAGAAAAACATCTTGAACCGGCAACAGTTGAATACGATTGACGTGATCCAACTTAGAAAGATACAAACACATTCCATCCCGCTGGCACAATTAGTAATATTTTTTTCAAATTGTCTTCTTTTTTTTAAAGATACATACTAATGTTGCAATTATGAATTTTATACCATCATTTGGTTGAAGAATGGCAAAGAGAAAAAAATCAAATTTAGTAAACTAATGAATTTGGTTTGAACGCTAATCGAACTACATTTGATCTAACGTTTTGATTTTTTTGTTATAAATTTTAGACAATCTTTTCTTGGAATTCAAAATTTATCAAATATCTACAAATCTTAATCGACTTGATTAGCATAATTTTCGATATTTGAAAGTTGAAATTATCACAGTTTCAAATCTTGAAAACTAATTTAAATTTTGCTGAAATATTTTCGCTATGACGCACATTTACACAAATTTTCGCTCGATATTCGAATCATTTTTTTAGCACACTTTCATTTTCTAGCGCGAAACGTAAAATATTGATTTGTTCATCGGAAAGTTATATTCTTTGGTTTATCGTTGCTTTCGCGAAAGAAACGAGGTGAGTATTATTAGGAAAAAAAATTGTGATGAAAAAAAATGTATAAATGATCGCTTAAAGTGCACCTGAATATATTCAACCATTTTGTTTGCAAAAAAGGTTATACCGTAATGTACTCGTTCTTTGGAAGATTTTGAAACTCACAAATCTACACCGTACACTTGATTTATCTGAAAACGACTGTAGATGATTTCTATATTTTATTATTTTCCTTATTCTAGTGTAAATTAAACGGTGGATTTTTTTAAGAACTCTAGACTCATTTACTAGAACGCCACAAGATTCGCGGTGTAAAATTTTGTAGACATCATTCATTTTTCGAACCAGAAACAACCCCTTTCACATCTTCCTTTCACAATGGACAAGTGACGTAGCAATTCATGTCACACCAGCATGCACCCTTTACTCTTGAACTAGAATCTCGTTTGTTGAAGTATGACTTAGCAGCTCGTTTCACACCCTCCCTCCCCGAATTGGAACTTTGTCGTAACTACAGGTTCCAAACCCTTTTGAAAATGAATAACAGTACAATATTTAATATTTGTATACGCCAAAACCAAGGACGAACAAAACTGCCGAAAAGAAAAAAACAGTCATATTGGCGCTGAGACTTGAATTTTGCCGGTTATGAACTTGAAGCAGACGCTCTATATGACGCCTTTTCGCTAGATAGTACAAATTCTAGTTCCGCGATTCTAAAATCATTCTAAATGATAAAAGTCGAGTCTGCCAGATCGTAATGAATATGCTGGAGGAAAAACCTAAAAATCAGCGCTGGTAATTGGACCTCGACTGTCATGATTGGAAACCAAGCGCTCTATATGACGTCTGTTCTTAATGTAACACAATTTTTAACTTCACGATCATAAAAATTATTTCCAATGATAAAAATCCTGTCGGCCAGATCCTACTTGACTTCCTTGCAGAAACAAAAACTTAAAACCAGTGATGGTAAATAAACCTCGGCTATCATGAACGGAAGCCAGGCGCTCTATGCGACCCTCGGTGATAGCGTGATGCTAGTTCTAAAATTTTAAAATCATTTCCTTTGATAAAAATATTGCAGCCAATCAAATTTGTCAATCGTAAATCTTTTCTACAATATTCTAGTCTCCTTGTAGCCCCAGCGAAAAGGTAACTAGGAGCTTGCTAGAGGCTAACAAGATGGTTGCCAAGGGCTCACTGAGAGCTTACGAGGGGATAGCGAGGGGCTCCCTTAGGGCTTATTAAGAGGTAGCTAGCGGCTCGCTAGAAGCTAACGAGCAAGAATAGGCAAGCTGGGGTCCACTAGGAAACTAGAAGCTTATCGAGAAGATTTGAGAATGGCACCGAATAGTATGGGTTTAAAAATGAGGTAACGTTGCGTCGCCCTGCAGGAAGAATGCGCACGATTCAGGAAAATTTCACGTATGGTTTGAGTTGCTATGTTATGCATGAAAGGGTGGGTCGAAATATTTGTTAATAGGCTGCTGGCACTTAAGGGTAGGTTTTCGGGAGATTTTCACGAAATTTCAACTCACTTGGAGCCACATTGAATGATGCCTATTCAAAATTAGGATCTTGTGGAGAAGATTTGTCAATGGCGTCAGGATGTCATGAAAAAATTACATTAAATTTCTCTGGATCCAATAGCGAACAATTAAAAAAATTTAAGAGGCAATACTTTTTTCTTAGATTAGTCTCAAATACCCTTTAATAAATTTTAGAACCTTCTGTTAGACTTTAAACACCATGTTGAAACCTTAAGCGGTCTACCCTCTTTTAGCAGTGTAAAAACGAATTATTTTTAATATTTTTTCTGATAGGTATAATTATAAATATTGATAAAAGAGGGGTTACACTCAATAAATACACTCTCGAAATACACAAAAAACAATTCTTTTATTAATTTATGTGAGTTTTTATCAATGAAAATGTTGGTTGAAAAAATATCGAAAAAACGAGAGGGGTGTGCGCTGTTGATGAAATTTTCGAGTTTGTCTGAAACAAAAAAATCAAATAGTTTTAAGTCCAGTATGTTAATAGCTATAGCGTGAATTGGGCGATTTTTGATTTTTGCAAAATTGACAAAATGGCGGACATTTTTCGAAAAATTACGAAACAACGTTTTCGGCCAAAAAAATATTTCAAATCCTAATTCCTATTCGAGCTATAGCTGTAGTCGTAAAGAATGTCTGGCAAAAATTTGGTAAAAATCCGTTCAGTAGTTCCCGAGATTTCATCAACGCGGCGTCGAAAAACGTTGTTTCGAGAAAAACGCGATTAAAGTTTTTTTTAATTGAAAATCGCTCTCTGGTGACAAAGTGAAAGTTGCCCAAAAATACAGTTAGACTGCTCAGATCGTCATAAAGTTTAATTTAATATGAAATTTCTGTATATATATTTCCAAAAATGCAATAAAAAAATATCAATTTTTTGAAAATGATAAAGAGGATAAACCTCTCAACAAGAATTCGGAAGGCAGCTATACTGGCTTTAGAGTCCTATGCATCCTTTAACGTATTCATTAACATTATGGATAAGTTCAATGAATGCCGTCTAAAATTGCTTAAATTGTTTAACCTCTTCTCGGAAAAAATATCGGTTGAAATGCAAAAAAATATATACGTCTTTATTGAAACTTTATTCTTTGACATGCTGGTCTATTTTGAAGAGTGAAAGTTAGCTTGATCAGCAAGAAATTCTTCATAAGAGATTCTATTTGATCAAGCTCAATTAAATCGGGAATCATATCAAAAATATCAGAACCCATTTTAATATTTAAAAAAAGACTCAACTAAATTTGTCGACATAACAATTTTTTTTTTTCTAAAAAATAAAAGTAACGAAAAGAAAACCTGAAAAGTTTCATTTCAAATTGTATCATAGTCGCTGGTCTTTTCAATCCCCAAAAAAGGTTCTTTTGCTTGAACTTATAGTCAAAATAGACGAACTTTTACATGCAACTTTTTTTCTTGTCATTCTTATTCATTTTTAATTCAATTGCTTCAAACAATTCTTAAGACTGCTTACTCTTAAGATACTAAGAAAAATAACGAATTTAAATTGTCGCAATGTATTATTGCAATTTTTACCATTTTTGAATGTCCGTAGTAACATTTTATTGGAAAATATTTAGAATTTATTATTATTTTTTTTTGAAAAATATTTTACAGTTTCTTTGATTTTGAAGAATTTTAATTTACTGTTTATTCCAAAAAATGGTATCGAACAAATTTGAGGCTTGAAATCAAGACAAACTTTTAATAGCACATTGTTTTCTAAGAGTCTGGTACATTTTTTTAAATAAATAGTTCATTTGCATATTTATTTGATAATTATTTTTTTGTTTATCGTTTGATTACTGCCCCACAAAATTTGGCGTTGTGAGCAAAAAAACATTCTATCTGTATTGTCTTACAAATCCGTTTAGTAGCCACAACGAATACTGATCCAACCAGTTTAGTATCGTAGATAATCCTTTTATAATATCCATTTGCTAGTTTATCAAAAAAAAAATCTTGCAAAAATAAGTTAATTCACATATAGGAAAAATTCAAATCAATTGGTAAATTGGAATGTTGAAAAATTTGACCGAAACGTTATAGGATTGGGTCCGGTCAAAAGTTCGAATTTTTTTGACTGAGATTGGTTCAAAAAATTGGGAACTTCTGGTGGGACTCAATGCTGCAACCATTTCATAGTGTGGTAAAATTTAAATTAAACAAATACCTTTGAAAGATGTTTTTAGCAAGAAATTGGGATGATCCTTAAAGCACCAGAAAACTCAAATTATTTTTTTTGACAAGGAATTGAAATTATGATTATCCAATCGTCAAAAACCTGACATAACTGCCTACAAAATCGAACGAAGCATTTGAAACTCAAAATGAAAGACACTAATTCTTAATGATCCTTCTATCTTGTGACCAAAATATGCCGAAAAAAAATTAAAGGCCATCCACCAACAGGTTTCAAAAAACATCAAATTTTTCGACATCAGAAATTCCTGATTAGCTAGGCATTCGGCTTGACTAATCCCAGGTGCTCTTGTCATCATGTGTGTGTGGTCCTCTATTAGATACCAACATAATGGATTACTTCTTCCTAAAACATATCAATAAAACTACCCTCATATCGTGGGACCACCCAAGACGTCGAGAACAAGTCAAATCCCTTGGGACATTGAAAACGATCAAATCAAATGGGACAGATACACTCATTATCTGTTTTGGTGCCACCTACCTCCTTCATGCATACCGATATCTATCTACAGATAAGTGTATGTGGTTTCCGTTTTAACCCTAGGCAATGTCGCAACAATCATTACGTATGATGGTCAAGAAAATATAAATCTTGTTGATGAAATTTCCTTCCTTGCTGATAATTGAATTATTTATTGACTGATTTTCTATAGATTTCTGAACGTTTCCTTCCTTTGATTTATTATGAAGAAGAAATAATCAGAAATGAATATCAGCATTTCGACAGATTGATTGTTTTCGATTATGAGAGAATGAATGGGAAGATTTAATGAATATGTTGGCTTACTATCGTCAAGCCTATTTAATTTTTCATGTGTGATTTTTGTTTAAAATGATCTTGAAACCAATACATTGGTGGAACAAGTTCTACCAAGAAATTGAATACTTCAAGGTCCAATATTGAAATCAATTGATTGATTTTCTTATTATCTCCGAACGGAATGTACTGAGCCCAACTGCTACCCAGTCCAGCTCGAAGACAACAGAGCCCAGAAGAATGTTTGATTTAATTCCTTCAGCTAACATATAGAGTTCCATCAGCTCCGCCATTAGTCTATTAACTGGTTTTTGATTGTGGTTTCAATTATCGACATCAATGGCAATTATTATTGTTGGTGTCATGGGGTTAATACAGTTTTTTTTATCAACCAATTCAGAAAAGTAGTTTGTCTTCTTAATTGGCTCCGACTTTAAAAACTTACCGAAAAGTGGTCAATCAAAATATGGTCATCCTCAAAAATTATTGTAGAATTATTAGATTACATTTAAGATAAAATAAATTAACACATAAACTGCCACACAATTTCAAATGGTGGCCACGTCAAGGCCTTGGTTCGGAAGCACATTTATACCATTCGGCAGCTTATGTGTTAAATAAAAATAATTTGTTACAAAGCATGTAAATCGTGATAGGGTTCAATGAAAATGACCTTAGATTATTTTTAACATCGGAAAACATCAAATCTATTTCCTAACTTGAATTGTTTTGAAACGATTTACCATCATGAAAATGTAGAGTGCATGGTCGGTCTTCTTATCAGAAACATCGGCGAAAGAGTGTCTGCAAAAGATTGGTACATGCTTGTTTTATTGATCGTGAAAACTCTTTAAGTGAATTGTTAACGATTCTAATAATCATGCAATTTCTTTTTGCGTATGCTGATAAAAAAAATCGCACACACACACAAATTTCTCAGATTAAAATAAGGAATATGTACCTATTGCGAAGCTTTGTCGAAAATATTGATGAACATTGAAACTATAGTTCCTTGAAAAACGGAGAAAGGATGTATTTTCTAAGTAAATTTTCGTTTTTTTCGTTCAGTAAATTTAAATGAAATATCATCATCATCATCATCATAAACAACCCGTCCAAATCGAGTCTTGGCTTCCAAAAGGCAATGCCTCCAAACGTGTCAGTCCAAGACCGCGTCCTCCAATTTGCGAATCTTAATAGAGATTTGCTATTTGCATCCACTGAGTCCTTTCAACGTCATATGGTATACATTTTGTATTAAATGGTCTAAATATGCGCTTAAATGTTTACTTGATTGCGCATAAATATGCATCGATTTGCCTGAAACTCTTTGGGTCAAACAATTGATCCGCCTGGAACTTTTGGTACCCGAATCAGATGTTCTACTTTTATTTTCTTGAATTCAAAGTTAATATTTTAAACTATTTTATTGGGGTAATAATTTAGATTTAAAGAAATCTTATAATTAATTATACGAATTAGTGATTAGTTGATCCTTTTTAGAGATTATTAAATTAAATTACCTTTGGGATAACAGCGTAATTTTTAAAAAGAGTTCATGTCGATAAACAATTTGAATCTGAATGTTGCGTCGACTGAACAACTAATAAAGGCGATTGTATTCTTCCTATATTTTCGAATCTAGGGCTTGCTAATGGGAATTTTTGGAAAAAGTCCTTTTCTTATCTTGAAAGTACTGCTCAAAGGCTGAAAGTATTACTTAGTAGCTTTCGAAAGAGAACGTTGCCTAAGCTCCGAAATTAGTATGTTATCCATGTTTCATAGACGAACGATTTGATGAGTATGAAGCAGGATTTTATAGCCAACCTTATTTGGCTTACCCGTAGTGAATATCAAAACACGACTAATTAATATTATTCAAAAAATAGGACGCCTATTCACCAATGCCAGATGTTTTCGCCACATTTTTTCATACATTGCTTCAATTCCACAACAATCACTTACGAGGTGTATTCAAAAAATAACGGGAAATTTGGTTTTTTGAAAAAAATATTTATTTATTCGTCTACATTAATTTAGTCGCCTTCAAAATAGTCCCCATTAAATATTATGCACTTGTGCCAACGCTTCTTCCAATCCTCGAAACACTTCTCAAACTCGATATTTGGAATATCCTTCAGCTCTTTCAGTGATGCGCTTTTAATGTCATCTATGCTTGTAAAACGACGACCCTTTAAGGTTCTCTTTATTTTTGGAAATAGTAAAAAGTCACACGGAGCCATGTCTGGCGAATATGGAGGCTAGGGTATCGTTACAGTTACAGTTTTTGGCCAAAAATTCGCGAACAAGCAATGAAGTGTAAGCATTGTCTTGGGGCAAAAGCCATGAATTGTTTTTCCACAAATCCGGGTGTTTTTTTCGGATTGCTTCACACAAATGGCGTTGAACTTATACGTATCACTCCTTATTGACCGTTTGACCTCGTGGCATCAATTCATGATTCACTATGCCATTAAAATCGAACAACACAGTGAGCATCACCTTGACGTTCGACCGCACTTTTAGAGCCTTTTTCCGTCTTGACGATCCAGAATGCCTTCACTGAGACCATTGAGCCTTAGCTTCGACGTCATATCTGTAAACTCATGTTTTGTCAACTGTCTTAGCACGTTTCAGTAATTCTGCATCGTCGTTGACTTCATTTAGTGACACCTGAACAATTTCCATTCGCTGCTATTTTTGTTCAAAATTCAATAATTTTGTAACAAATTTTGCTGGCACGCGTTTCATACCCAAAATATTTGAAAAAAATTTCATGACAGGAGCCAATCGATATTCCAACATCATCAGCGACTTCTCGGATTGTGATTGGTTGTTGTAGCGTTTGTCATCTTCAACGTCTTCACGGCCATCTTATATCACTCTTAAACTTTTGTTTTACTTATAGCAGGCTCACCATAGGCGTTTATTAACATTTCATACACTTTGATACACTTTATTTCATTTTTACACAAAATTTGATACAAATTCTTTGATCCATTTTTTTTAACAAACAAAAATCGCCGAGCTCATAAGACATGTCTAACCTTAGCGGCTGTCACAGACAAAGTAAACAATGTATACAGATGAAAATTTTATCATACTTCAAGGCCATTTATACCAACATAAAAAAAAGTGACAATCGGAGTCTTCAAACCGCGAAATTTAAAAGTTCCCGTTATTTCTGAACAAACCTCGTACACTTTAATAATTTCAATAGATTAAATAGAACATGACTCCTTACCAAATATATCAATTTTCCAAAGAAATTTCTTATGTCCTGAATTAGGCAAATAAATTTTAACCGTTTCCATAATAGGTATCCAAATAAAATGTTCCACCAATAATACACATATCAATAGAATAAAACAAAATGATAGAAAGCGGGTTATAATTCTTTTACAAATGGAGATGACAGATAAATGGTCTTAAGTTTGACAATAGTATCTGCTTGGTCAAATTTTATAGTTATCCTTTGCACGAACCATTTGTCTATTACATATATTTTATGCCTGTCGACGTCATGCTGTAAATTGACTCGAATTATTTCCATAATTGGATTGCAATTATTTCAAGTCGTGTACATTTTTTTCTGAAAAACGTAATTTTATCTCTCTTTTTTAAAAAAAAAAAAAACTTCTGTCACGCAAAAAGTCTATGATTACACAATCCATCATTGATTTTCATTTATCACTGGTTTGTAATTTTGATTGCTCATTTTTTGTTTTATAATTCTATTAAACAATTCATAAATTTATTTAATAATTTGTCACCTCTAGGGGTAGATTGGAGAGCGATGCGAGCAGGGGGCGGAGCCTTCTAGTTATATAAGAAATAAAATAATTAAATACCTGATATCATTTAATATTAAAAATCTTTAAAGCAGCATTTCAAATAAACCAATAAATTATATAGGCACCTGAAATATATGTTGCCTGTATAATTTAATGAAATTTCCACAGTCATTTCCTATTCTCATTATTCAAAACCTCACGTGCGATCCACTTCCATAAATGGGCAACAATTCATATTCGCATATAATTTACGTTGATTGTATTTTAATGAAGAAAAAGCAGACCTTAATTTATCGATTAGTAATCGAAGACGATCAATCAAATGTATTTAATATTCAACATTGAAATTTCGTATATTTTGAACATTAATTTTGTGCACAGTAAGATTTATATTTTATCAAAAGACGTGTTAATCTCTTACATCGTTTCCATAATTGAAATTTTGAAATTCGCCTGTAATCTCAATTGGGTCAAAATCATTCATTCACAACCTACACAATTATTGAAATTTAATCATGTTTTTCTTCAATTCCACTAAAAAATTATGGAAATTTCCAAATCTTTTTAGCAAACATATTGAAAAAAAACTTGCATATATCTTTACTTTTTTTTATTTTCGATTTCATTCCATTTAAAGTCATTTGAATGTCAATGTTAAATTTTATCAATGTATCTTGTTTTATGTGATAAAAAAGATACAGTCAATACGTGACAGATATCTCTGCAAACTATACATTTTGAAAGCTGTTTACCTTGAAAATTATTTTTAAAAACCACTCTGATTGATCATCCAGTACTGATAAAATATGGTATATGGATTAAAATATCGTTTTTATGAACATGTGTAGCTGGGTCAGGAAATTTCAGCTAAAAAAAAACTTTTGTGAAAATAATAATTGCATATCGTTAAATGAGTCGTGACTTTAGTTCGGCTGTGTAAAAAATATCTTTAATTTATCCATTCATGCCATAGATTAATTTATGCAATTCATGGTCAAGATAATGAGGATGATAATAATAATAATATATTTTCGGAGGTCAATTATGATAATAATTTATATATATATTTTGTTTTTTTCTTGCAGATACATCTTATGAGAAAGCATGTCGACGTGGTTCGGCTCCGGCTACTCCTATATTAGGACAAAAACAACCACCACAAGAGACACAAACAACATCACGTTTTACGAATTTCTTCTCGAAACGGTAGGTGGAATTATTTTAAAAAATTTGATACCAAGTTTAGTTTGATTCCATGCTATATACAAAAATTATAATTTTACTTCACAAAACCAGTTCAAAAAAATTTCCATTTCTTATGTACTGTACTATTTTCTTTCCATTTAAACCGATTTTTATTCCAAACGTTCCAAGCAGAGATAATTTGGTTGAAAAAATCAGTAACCAAACCAACCTTATCCGCTAACAAGCCAATATTGTTTCTAAGAAATATTTGACACTTAATTCAAACAATTTGGTGGGTTCCAAAATTTTTGTTTGGGTCACAAAATTGATTTCTTGCTATGAATGCATGTTTTTTTATTTGATTCGCTTCAAGTTTTAATTTTGGATATCCAAAATAGTTTCTTTCTATAAAATAAAATTTGTCAGACGAAACAAAACTTTTTGGTGTTTCTTAGTTCTGTAATCCTTGCCCATTACTATTTTTTCATTCGCCTTAAATTGATGGTATTCCTCGAAGAATGCTAACTTTTGCTTTGACAATAAAATATCTCTTACCCCTGAAGTATTTTTCTTAGCAAGTTAAATTAATACTAAGCGCCCCAAATTATTATATTACGAAAATAGTGAGCGTAAAATTTATCACAAAGTCTGGGTAAGGTTTGTTGTTAGGCAATTTTTAGAAGAATGAATTAATAAATTGATTCTCCTAAAAATTACCTAACAACTTGGAAAACCTTACCCAGACTTTGTGGTAAATTTTACGCCCACTAATTTCATAAAACTTTCGAAAGCTTCACAATTATTTAAGTGTGCAAATAAATTTTTATCATAATCAGAAGCCCTACAAATATTTTCGGATATATTAAAAAAATTAACTTTCCCTCTTCGCTAATTTAGCAAAATTCCTGATAACGACCCAAAATTTTCTTTTTATCGTTAAAATATTCATTGCAATTGTTTTGGCTTCATTAATTTGTTTTTGCATACCGATGATCAAATTTTAGTTGTAGGAAACCAGAATATTTACTCCTCAGAAGAATTTTTTTGTTTTTATTTTAAATCCAAAAAAAAACATTTTATTCTGACCTAAAATATTCTTTTGCTCATGACAATATTTGTCACTGTTATTGTGGCGTCTTTAATGAAGTAATTTTACTTGGAACAACGTTTAATGTGGTTCTAAGAACAGTTTTATTGTTTCTAAACACGTTTTCCCCACGTAAAACCTTATTGAAGCCAATTTTTTGGTTTCGAAACTTTTTTTCTTCTTTCTCCGCAAGTTAAATTAATACTAAGTGTCCCAAATTATTTATTAATTCATTTTCCTAAAAATTGGCCAACAACTTGGAAAACCTTACCAAGATTTTGTGATAAATTTTACGCTCACTATTTTCATAAAACTGCCGAAAGCCTCACGGTTATTTATATGTGCAAATAAATTTTTATCATAATCAGAAGCCCTACGAATATTTTCGGTTATAGTAAAAAAATTAACTTTCCCTCTTCGCTAATTTAACAAAATTCCTGATTACGACCCAAAATTTTCTTTCTGCTGTTAAAATATTTATTGCAATTGTTATGGCTTCATAAATTTGTTTTTGCAATTCCACGATCAAATTTTAGTTTTAGGCAACCAGAATATTTACTCCTTAGAAGAATTTTTTCATTTTCTTTAAAAAACATCCAAAATAACATTTTATTCTAACCTAAAATATTCTTTTGTTTATAACAATATTTTTGACTGTTATTGTGGCGTATCTAACGAAAATTATACTAGAAACCATTTTTTTTTTGGTGTAACCAAACTTTTTTAACTATGAAAATATTTGCTACCCTTTGGTTTCAAAAAACTTTTTTCTCTCGTCAAATTTTCACAACGAAAAATTGTTTTAGTGTTTCTCAAAAACCTTCTAACTAAAAAGTTTCACGTAATCCAAAATATTTTTGTGATCACCAAAATATTTAAATCGTTCTTGCAGTCTCAAATAAAAATTTAAATATCTTTGAACCTCAAATACAATTTCTCTAGTTATAAAACTTTATTCTTGTCTTAAAATATATATATTCGTTGCGAAAATTTCAGTGATTGTGGTCTTAAAAAAATTTTAATGTCAAAAACATTTTTTTCTGCCAGATAAAATTTTTTGTGTGTCTTAAAATTGTTTTTCGACACAAACCTTGTTTATTTTAGCCTAAAGTGTTCTTTTCATTATGAAAATATTGTATATAGCAGTTTTTGTGGCCTCCTAGCATATAACCTTATTCTGACTTACGACATTCTTTGGAGCATGGAAATATTTACCGGTTTTCTTGTGGCGTGTCTCACAAAATAATTTTATTTACCAGAAACTGAATTTACATTCTCTCGAAAAATTAATCTCGAAATATTTAATTTTTTTAAAAATATTCATATATAATTTTTGGACTTAAAAAATTTTTAGCATTCAGGAAATTATTTTCGCTTTTGAATTTTTTATGTTTGTTTCGCAACATATCTACACAACACATAACTTTACTCTTTACGCCAAAAAAATGTCGCTACGAAAGTAATTCTTGCAATTATTATGACTTCCGAAATCGTTTTCTATTGGCACAAAATAATTTTAATTGTCAAGGACCAATTTTATGGGTCCAAATGATTTTTTTTTGTGTTTGAAAAATTCGTTTGCGACACTAGATTTTATTTTTTTGAATATGGAAATATTTATTGCCAATAATTCAGCTACAAAACTATTTTCGCTCGTTTTTCATGAAATAATTTCTGAAAAAAATGTTTCCGCAAAATATTTAAAGTTGGTGATTGGTATGAATGGAGTAGAGTCTAGTTAAATTATGCGTGAGATAATTAAGCAAGAATAAGAAATGTACAAAGATCTTAGGGGGGAAAACATGCAATTTTTTTTAAAAAAATGCTAATTTCAGATTAATTTAAAAAATATATATTGTTCAGAAAATTTTAAATAAAATCCTGAAAGTACATGTCTCAAAGTACTTGAAAATATTTTTTTAATAACTTTTAACGCAAAATGGTGGCGATGCAAGCAAATGAAAAAATCACCTCAAAAAATGTCTCGTACAACTTAACGCCTTTTCCGGGGAACCTCCAACATTCAGAAAAAAGTATATGTTAATGTGTAAAGTTCATAGTTTAACCAAAAAAAAATTTAAAAAAAAGTTTAGTTTTTACAACAATTATAGATTAAACAAAAAAATCGATTATTTTTCAAAAAAGTCGCGTTTTAAACATTAATAAACAAATTATGTCTCCAAAAGGAGTATCGAGGAGGAATATCGCTTCAAAACTTTTTTTGGCGTATATTTAGAGCATTTGGAACATTTTAGTTTAATAAAAAAAACGTTACATGTATTTCTTCTCTTAAATGTAAAAAGGATGAGGATAATAGCGCCAAAGGCATTCTCAAGCGCGAAACCTTTAGCGAAGAAGTCTGTCATCGTTTTCTCGCTTCTAGATAAAATCAGCAGAGGTTTCGACTTTGCTTCTTTTCTGAAAATCGGCACTATACTACCATCTCTGCAACAATAGATATTGTTTCTGCCACTATTTCTAATTGGTTGAACCAAGCTTGTTGCCATAGTAAATTAGCCCCGGCGAACAATAAATTCTGCGGTCACCCTTCAAGGATTGCCATTATAGTATATGCTAAGTTTGGACTCATTTAGACAAACTAACCGTGCGTTATCCAAATCATCAATCATTCTGCAAGCCAGTTTTATGATAAGTTCGTCTTTTATGACTTTCTTTCAAGAAATTGTTCAGAAAATACTAGAAAGTCCGATTTCCCGATGATTACATCGCTTGAATCTTTGCCAAATTTCATGCTAATCGAATCGTATTTGAAGAGAAGATCAATTTTTTTGCATTGCATGGGAGTCTGTAGACATAACTTGGTTGTCTGTATTTTTATCATGAAAATCTTTTCTTTATAGTATCTGTTTAAAATCATTTTAGAAAATTTTGTTCTAAAGCACTTCATCTAGAGAGTTGATTTCTGTCTCTGTCAATCATTCAAATATTGATCCTCATCTGCAGGCAGCAAAACTACGTTGTGCACGATTGTGATTTCGAATTGGCATTCAATGAATTATCTATTTCGCAACTAGACGTTAATTAACCATTAACTTTTCTCGCCTCACAACTGCTTTATCAGCAAATCTCCCGCCACCTTGCTGGAGTCAAAAATTCACAACGTGTGAATTAAACAAGAGCAACAAACTAGTCTCCTCCTCCTCCTCTGCAGGCCGCTATCATCGCTATTTTAAGATCAGTGTATCGGATCCCTGTCGAAGATTTGCGTTTTTATCATGTTTTCACAATTGGCAGTAGCTTTTTGATTTTATTGGAGGAACTACGTTTATTTTGCACCATTTTTTTGTTTATACTACCCTCGGATCGGATCGGTTTATAAACAATAGCGATTGCTGTTGAGTGTCTTGTGTCGACTTGGAACATATCAGATAATGGCCATGAATTGTTGCAATCAGTTGAGATACTCTCGATTCGGGTTTAACAACAATCAGAAGTATGTTTGTATATAATCAGAAGTGTGCCTCATTAAGTGATAACGCATCTTAAATCAATTTTTTCGAAAGAAAAGCAACACAAATAATTAAATAGTGAAGTCAAGATCATTTGCTGATGGTGATCTGCTTTTCCAAACTTTTGTTTTATGTGTCTTGTCTGTTTATTTTTTGTTCGGTCGCTCATCATCGACCAAACCAAAGCGTGTGAACCAAAAAACGGAATCAATTACCATCAAGGTTCCACTTCAGCCATTATTGAATTGATTAATAATGTTGCTTCATCGAATCATGCCGTGTATCCGTATCTAATTTGTGATTAATTTTATTTTTAGATCGAATCCATTGAAACGCACAAAATCGGTAACGAAATTGGAACGATCGAAACGAGGACCCGGTGGATTGAGAGGCTCGAGGTCGCATGAAAGTTTATTGTCCAGCCATGCTGTGATGTCGACAATAGGTAAATATATTTAGATATCAAATTTACCGGCCGGGAATGTTCAAAAATTTATCGGGACGAGGAACATAGCATTATATCTAATAAAATGTTCATCGAAAAGAATCTTTCATTTAAAAATGGTCTGCGCTGTGCTACGATTTTAACACCGCCTTCCATGTTCACCTTCAGTACATTATGCTGAACATTTCCCAGCTTTCCTTTCAAGAACCAAAAACAAGAACGCATTACCAACCAAATCAAACCCAATTTTATATGAAACCACAATAACTAACTCCTTCTCGTAATATCTCATTTTAGACCTATCCTGCACCGGCGCGGTGGGCGTGGCGCCCGTCCATCAATCCGTGCTAGGACGTCAGCATTGCTTTCAAGTTCGTGGTGGGCCACGCGGTGAACGCTACTACAGTTGCGGATCGCGACAGGAACGCGATCTATGGATCTACAGTCTCCGCAAATCGATCGCTCCCAATGCCGAACATACACGACGCACCGACAACTCCTTGAAAATGTGGATCTACGAGGGCAAGAATCTACCATCGAAAAAGAAATATTTCTGTGAAATAAATCTCGACAAAACTTTATACGGACGAACTAGCGTCAAATTGCAGACCGAGCTCCTGTTCTGGGGTGAATATTTCGATTTTCCTGATATCCCCGAGATCAACGTGATTACAGTGAATGTGTTTCGTGAGATCGAGAAAAAGAAGAAGCGTGATAAGCACAGTTTGGTGGGATCGGTGAAGATTCCCATCCATGAAGTCACCACACGATTGTTCTCGGAAGATTGGTATGCGATCCTGTCGGAGAAACATGATAGCATAAGTCGTAACTCGTCTAAGGACATTGTACCTACGTTGAGAATCAAATGTCGCTTCCAAAGTATCGACATTCTACCCATACCGATCTACACGGACTTTTTGCAGTACTTGAAGGAGAACTACCGCAAAGTGTGTGAAATATTGGAGCCAGTGATTGGAGTTAAAGCCAAAGAGGATATTGGACAAGCTTTAGTGCTGCTCATGCACGCGCAAGGTATGGCGGGAGCCTTTCTGACTGATGTCGTAGCTCTGGACTTGTTGCGAGTCGGCGATCAAAGGTTGACCTTCCGCGGCAACTCTTTGGCAACAAAGAGTATGGAAGCTTTCCTGAAGCTGACCGGCGAACAATACCTGCAGGACACGTTATCCGAGCCGCTCAATGAGATCATCCAATCGAACAGTGATTGTGAGGTCGATCCGCTGAAGGCTACAGGATCGTTGTCGCGGCAACAGCAATCACTACGGAATGCTGTCCGCTCCACTTGGGATACCATTTCGAAATCACACAAGAACTTTCCGCCGCAGTTGCGTGAGTGCTTTGCAACGTTCCGGGAACGTTTGAAAACGCTCGATCGCGAGGACATGGCGGACAATCTAATATCGGCTTCGATCTTTCTGCGATTCCTTTGCCCTGCAATCCTGTCTCCCAGTCTGTTCAACATCACCAACGAGCTGCCTTCGACGAGAGTTACTCGTAACCTGACGCTGGTGGCAAAGACGTTACAGACGTTGGCGAATTTCACACGTTTCCAAGGAAAAGAGGACTTCATGGAGTTCTTGAATGACTTCCTGGAACAGGAGGCCCCGAACATGAAGGAGTTCCTCCACCAAATTTCCACCCGCTTGGATAGCAACAATCAAGACTCGATCCTGGAATGGGCGGGCTACATCGATCAAGGCAAGCAACTATCAATATTGCATCAACTGCTCGCGGAGAGCATACAAAAGTTACCTGGCGAACGAAAAGAGGAGCTGCATCCTCTCCAGTCAATCCTGGACGAGATAACAAAAACCAAAGAGAGTGGAATGATAATGGGGGGACTGCAAAATCAGGAGAACCAAAACCCCGCCCATTCGCAACCAATCCCACAACCTGTTATGAATCGAGTACCTGCTGAAAGAGGCATCATGAGGGGTGTCCTGACCCCGACGTCATTGGAGAAAAACATATTCCGCTACAATGATCCAACCGTGTCGCCTCTTCTCCAAAAGAACAATCCAACGAACAATAGCCAAATAAGCATTAACAGTGTGTCGCAGCAACCCATGTTCGGCAATTTGCAGCACTCGCAGTCGCAAACTTCGATTGCATCCTCCCAAAACGGAGTGTCCAGTATTGGCATTGTGACGCCAGCAACCGTTCACATGCCGCACTCGGCGACGAGCACAGTCGATCGGAATACGAACGGCGTGGCGTATATAACAACGAACAGCTCTTCGCACTACTTCCCAAGCAATGGCAACTTGACGAGTGGTGGACCTGAAAATGTGGAGCGCGTGAGTCCTGGTGTCATGCGGGCGTCAACTCTGCCCCGAAACAATACTCACATCTCGACTACAACGAACAACAACTACGAGGAGTCGGGGGTTAATCTGATCCAAATCGAGCCCGCCACCGCGTTCGTGCGAAAAAGCCCCACCCCCATGCTCAAGTCGAGCGTAAACGGCAATCGGAGCCGCATCCACTCCACCAATTCGCAGTTGAGCTTGGCGCTGAATGAACGTGCCCCGAGCAAGAACACGCTGCACATTAATCTGGGGGCGAACGATACGCACAGCAACCAACCGCCACTGATGGGAATGAGCGCTCTCGCGCCAAACTCGACCTGCAACATGCCAATGAAGCTAGAGGACCTGGACGACCTGTTCAAGTACGCCGAGGAGCATGCCAACGACGTGCCCAACAAAAGCAAATCAACCAAAGACAACCTGACGTCGAAGGGGAGCAACATCTCGATCGGAGAGTGCAGTTCTGGTTACCAAAGCATCAATACCCCATCGCAGTCGTCGAGTTCCGTGGAGCACCACGACTTCAGCAGCGCGATGCCGCCAAAAAGCAATAGTTCAATAGTTGCCAACCGCGTGTCCAAGTACCCTCCGACCAACAAGTACAAGAGCACCGCGATGGTGGAGAACAACAACGATGCAGCGCTGCACGCACTGGCCTTCCAAAACCCGATGTACCAGCTGAAGCAGACTCATCCGCACCACCATCATCACCATCACCACAGGAACACGTCGTCCTTTTCGTCGTACAACGGAAACAGCCCGAGTTCCAGGACGAATGCGGTAACTGGCTGCCCGGCGTCGGCCTCGCTGACTCCTTCCAGCAGCGAGGAGAACCTGAGCAACGACAACTTCGCTAGCAGCTGCAACCAGACAAATTTCAAGAATCTCATCAACACATCGGGATTGGCAGCCGTGGGAGCCGATCATCTTATGGGAAGTGTTGGGAAGGATCATTGCATCTCGCACCGAACGTTGAGCGGAAGCAGCAGTAGCGGAACCAGCGGAAGAATGCCGCGCACAAATCCACTGATGCAGTACAAACGCGAGGACTCGCACACGAGTGACTCGTACCTGCCGGTAGCTCCGTACGTAACCAATCGCGAAGGATTGTTCCACAACGGGCATGGAAGAGTGGCCGCAACAGGCGGTTATAGGATGCAAAGGCGATTGAGCTTGGAATCGGCCATTTCGGACAGTTCAACAGATACTGAAGGTGAAGATCATATCAGGCATAATAAATTAGTAAACCCCACTAACGAAATCCTTATTTCATTTAATATTTTAGCTGGCGGTCGTACTGTAGCTGAAGGCAAACGCCGACGCCCACCACGTTCAGCCGAACAGTGTGAAATTCAATTGATTCAAGCGTCATTGGATAATTTGCGTCATAAGTTGGATCAAGATGCCGCCGAACTGCGCGATTCTAATGACGATTTGTATGGCTTGCAGAAAACTGGTAGTGCAGCTAGTTTAACGGGTGACACGAAAATGCGCAGCATTATTGAAAGGTGAGTTGTTAGTTTTAACGCGTTTTTTTTTATTTATCAATTATATCTTCAGCTCGGATTATTCGTCTCCGTTATTAAATGGGTAAGATATTCAAATGTTTGATGAGACCAAACAGTTTTAGAACCCTTTGGAGGGAACTGGTGTTATTTTGACGACCAAATCTTCAAATGCTTCCCAATCGTATGTACTCTTTATGACCAAATTATATACCTCCCAGATACTTTAGGGAAAATGCCGGAGTGCATTGCCGACCACAGGTGGCTCCCAAAAATAAATAAAAGACCTGAACTCTCGGAAAGTCAGTTTATTATCCGTATTGTACACTCAGTTATATCGGTGAAATAGTCCTGATAGTTACTTTCAACGTCGAAAGTCTTTTGAACTCGACAGGATGACGAAAAATATGTACATAACGCCTTAGCTAACATTGTTGTACCCTTACATATGGAGAAAATAGTGGCAGCAACCTCTTTCTGACAGGATACTCTACTACGAAACGGATCATGATTACTGGTCACCGCAGCAATTCCAAAAGGGTGTGTACCGTGATTTAAAATAATGCTGTATGCCTTCCTGTTCCGCGGGAACCGACAATCATTAGCTTTGCAGAATACGTAGGTGTAGTAGTGCAGGCGGAGCCGCGCGAAAATGTCGCTCGGATAATAAAATTTTCGATAGAATTTACCACGAAATGAAGGCGTTTCTTATTACTAACAGGAAAACAGGACAAAGGTCTGTCGTCAGAATGAGAAAGCATACAATTTCCGCGGATGATGATAGGAAATAGACTGAGCTTTACAGGTCATTTATTCAAGGCTGATGTACAGATGCAATGAAATTGTATCCATCAGCTACAGTGGAAGTTTTACTCAATCTGCCGGCTCTTTAGCTGCAAGTAAAGAAGGAAGCAGCTTTAGATGCTATTCAAATGCAGCAAACCTTGGCAATTTAACGGCTCGCCGAAGAGTCAAGATATTTTCACGACTCGTTGGAACGAAATGCCCAACTCTTTCAATTTTATGCGGCGACTCATAGTTGAAATCATGGGACGCAGTAAATAGCGAACAGCACAGTACTCTGACCTGAAAAATGGATCCATAACCTAGAATTCTTGTTGGATACCTTCTCATATCGATCTCGAGGTCCAAGTCGACCACATTCGCTCACATTAGAAACGCATACAGGCCGTTGTCTTCCGCTATCAGCCGAAAATTTGCATGTCCTGATTGAATGGAAAACAGAAATAAAATCGAAAAAATAAAAGTAATGCCACGAATGCGCGAAATGAATTGATGTGCTGATTCGCGAACCCCGTCAGTAGGTTTGAAAATATAAAAAGGAGATTTCAAAAGTTTCGATAGAAGACGGATGTTACAACGGCGCGAAAATAGAGAAACTATAATGACAAAGTGCAGGCAAAAATGAACTATGAGGCATGCAAAGTAACTCTTGGGGTGGGCGACCAATATCTGGTAAACACCGGAGCTTTGCAATGGAGCTCAATTGAAGAAGTTGTATATGTGCTTCCTCGAAACCTCAATAGGGGTATACTGCTACCAAGGGATCCGGGACCCCAGGGACTTGTCCCTGCCGGTGTCGATGAGGAACCTGTGGAGGTTGAAACTTAGGGGCTGTGGTTGTATACCCATTAGCGGATACTTTCATTTTTAATACAGTTTGGGATCCTAATTGACAACCCTTCTGTACTGTGGTGCATTGACGTGCTGTCACGTTTACGACAGGGGTGCCGTTATCCAAAAAGCGGCAAGGATGATGATAGGTCCGAATCCTCACCAAGGATTATGAAGAAGTCCAGGCAAGCTTTGGATGAGATCTGGAACCTGTACTCGGAAAAGCAGTACTCATACTTAGTTATGGGCTACTACGACTAGTACGTTTATGGGGGCGTTGGTGTGAGCTAACTTCGTAATCCTGGCTTAAGAGGCCCGTGATTTAATGATTCAGTTCGGGGAAAGCACGTTAAATCAGGACTTAATCTGTCTCGGAAACAAAAACATTAGCTTCGCTCGCCAAGCATGGATAAAGCTATATTGACCCACCCTACCATGGTTTACTACGTGCGAGAACGCATGATCGCGTGGTTAGGCCCTGAATATATTCCGAAGTCTACTCTTCTCCGTGAAAAGAGGTCGGGACTTCGAAAGGAAACTTTCTACTATGATTCTTCAATCCGAAATGGTTAAGGAGTTTGCTTCGAATGCGAATTTGCTTCTTCTTTTTCTTCAAATTTCTCTTCAAGAAAAGCTACAACAAAACCTACTATTCATGAAATCATGACAAAGTCTCTATGTTTCGTATGTGAACACAAATTAAATCACAATCAAACGATATATTATTGGTAGGAATTGATAGTTTTGTGTTTTTTATCTAGGCTAGGATAGGCGTGGAAAACATTGACGACAAAAATAAATTTGATTATTCTCATCGCATGCGCAATCTACTGCTGCAAAAGAGGGGGGGATTGAAACCCAAAACAGTATCATGGCTCTATACGGCGATAGTGGAACCAATCCTTCTGTATGGCGCAGTTATTTGGTGGCCTGCTATGGTGAAATCATCAAATGTAAACCTGCTAAACAAGGTCAGAAGGATTGCAGCTATTGGAATCACCGGACTACTCCGACTAAGGCATTATTTATGCTGGTTAATTGGCTTCCGACAGAGCTACTTACGAGACAGCAGGCAAGTGCTCTGCGGTTCGATTGAAAGCTATGCGACTCTGGCATGAGGAGAACATTGGTCATTGCCCAATACTGCGGAGGAATGCACCAACACCAGGGAAAGTGGACCTGGTTTCTCCAATTCCCTGTTTTCACCATGGTTTCAGGTCAGTCATCCCGTGTAGGGAGGACTGGACCATAGAAAGAGGTGGGATACAGGAATCGGTCGACAGCTACACTGATGCTACACAAGCTGCTATCCAATTACTATCCAGCCCAGCGTGTATACCTCATCTAAAATTGCTATGGAATGCCGCTCACAACTGAACGTGATGTCTCTTCACTGTGAAGTAATTCTCTGCTGGGTACCGGGGCATAGTGATATACCAGGAAACTGCGAAGCAGATGCCCTGATGAGAGCTAGCACCAAGCTTCAGGAGTAAACACTTACCCTCGAAGTCGGTCAACCTCTAGCTTTCATAAAGCTAGGATTTAAGCAGTACCACGTGGAGGCTGCGAATAGGGCCTGGCTGCTCGAAGAAACCTGTAGCACAACCAGGCAAACTTGACACGCACTGTGCTCCAAACGCACCAAGCGGCTCCTCAATATAAGCCGTGAAACCCTAAGTTCCGTCGTTTCCGTACTGACGGGACACTGTCTGATCTGCAGACACGCAGAAAGATTGGTTGTCCCTTTCAACGATTTCTGCCGAAATTGCAGATCAGAGAAAGAGGAAGAAACAATCAAACAATTTCTGTGCGAATGCCCAGCACTGTCCAGGAAGTGCATGCAAACCTTGGGCACGCCCTTCCTGGACAACCTCACGGCTGCATAGCCGGCTTCATTCGAGAACCTGGATGGTTCTCGTCATCCCGCAGGTTCTAGTGCCGCCCTTATCTGCTGTGGTACCACAATGGGACTATCGTGGCCTAAGTGAGCCACCTTTGGATAAAAGGGGCTGCCACTACAACCAACCAACCATCGCTAAAAAAATATCTTTCAAACTGCGCCAAAAGTCCCGAAACGAAACAAATCAGTCCCGACACGACTGAAGAAGAGCTGTTTGTACCAATTTACGAGGAAGAGAAATACAGCCTAGAAATGCGTGTTTGTTTATCACAATTACCGCAAATTTTCAATGACCTGCTGTTTTAAATTGAAACGCTTGATTTTATTTCTTGTAGGACTGCAAAATTAGAAGGCTTTTTTCCCAGGCGAGAAGACGGGTCTGCTTTTTTTTCATTTGGCAATATAGATCTTTTAGCTGCAAACCGTATCGCACCGACAAAAAGCTTCTCGTCTTGAGATTCTGTTAGTGGACGAATTTTTTTTCGGTTGCAGCATCGCTGTCCTGCTTCAGGCACGGATCTGCAACACAATGCAGTTTAGTTTATTTTTCCTTCAATTATTTTCCGCAAATCTCGTTGACGGCTTCACAATCCGCTCGTTTTCTTTTCTCAATCCAGGCATATATATCCCAGCTATGCAGCACAGATTGCTTTCCATACAAGCCACTAAGTCCCGCTAACGCCAAACAGTAGCTTACCGAGGGCTGAAAGGGCGTAATGTTTTTTTCTCCTTTTTTTAGTGGGACATTGGGGACATCCTTCTGGATTCGTTGAAATTGTTGGGAGGTATTATTGAAAGTTTCTTTTAATGTCCAAGAATTGTAAAGAGTGATCTGTTTGTTTTTTAACTGTTTTCTATGCATTTATTCATTTTAAAAAGTCGTAGAAAATTCTGGATTGCAAATAGTAACATGAATTCTTCTTTCTGCTACAAGAGAGTAAGGTGGATTTGGTCGTCAAAATTATTAAGCTCTGAAATTGTTAGTCTATAAAAAAAAAATGACGATTGATATTCCAAAAAAATGCATACGAGAAGTAGTTCATAATTTTGCAATTATTATTAATATTTATGTCTTCTGTTTTTCAATATTACAGATTAATATCCATGGAAGAAGAACTGCGTCGCGAACAACTGAAAATGTCCTTGGCTTTATCCCACAAACAGCGCGTGATTGAGGCGCAGGGACAACAAATTGCAGCCTTAGATGCGGCCAACAATCGTTTACTAAGCGCCCTCTCGGCTTTGCGTCAACGCTACGAAAATCAACAGCAACACAACCAACAGCAACAACAATCTAACGGCAATTGTTGAATGGTCCATTTAGAAGGATCGAACGCAGCAAACCACGTCTTTCCACGGATTGAGAGTCGTGTCTCGCATTAATTGAAATGCATTTAAATAATTTCAATAAGTTTCAAATGGATCGGAAGCTCGATCGACAGATGTTAAGGATCGTATTATCCATGTGCACTCTTTTCAAAACAATCAGGATGTAGTCTAGATTTTAGTATCCTTGTGCACACTTTTCTATCAGGCAAAATGTAGTCTAGAACGGTTTTGAACGTGGACAGTTTTAGGTAGGCCATGAAGGATAACCGAGCAACGATCGGTTAGAAGGTGAGGTGATGCCGAAACGATGAACAGCATATGTAACAGATTGTTCTTAGTGAGTAGCGAGTAATGAATTAGATGACCATCGTAAGTCCATCTATGTTTTCTAGTTGATAGACATTGTACAGTTTACATACATATATATAAAAGAATATGTTTCTTTCCACACATACACGTATTTATTTAATATTGATAATAATTTGTTTGTTTTAACGGAAAAGAGAAAGAAAAATAAACAATTACAATCCAATTTTGTTGGAATCCTGAAACCAGAGAATAATTAAAAATATTTGTTTCGTTTTTAATATTTTTATTTGTACATATAATACAAATTGATTACCGTTTAGATCTATAAAAATTAAATACATATATACATATACATATTTATAAATTCTTTTTTGTAATCAATTGTTCGCGCAACATTGAATCGTATCTGAATATGTTATTGTGTTCGTTCAATTTGTATTATTTTGTGGGTCGATAAATCGGTGTGTTTTTTGTGTGAACCATGCAAAACAATGCTCTATTTCTACCGACCGCCCAGACAAATCCAAACAAAAACAGGACAAGAGATGATTTTCGACTCCTGGACGATATTCTAAATAATGATAATTAAATGCAGTGTTGGTTTACAACCCGAAAATACAAACAGTATTCACTTGAATTGTTCAAAAGAAAACTATTTAATTTGTTTTTAAATAACAAAGTACATATATATATTTAAAAATAATTTGAAAGGAATTTTACTATTGGGGCAATTAATTCTGCTGCGAAAATATATTAAATAAAATATGAAATATTTAAAAAAAGATATGTAGTCGATCTTTTGCTATGAATTTTTGTGACTTTCTACAGGAAAAAATGAACAAAATTCAATTGAAAACTATTGTCAAATATTTCAAAAATTCAATTTTAATATCACCAAAAATTTACCAAGAAGGAAACAAAATTCTTTGCCGGCCTTTTTTTATACGAAAAAAAAATCAAATATACAACAGCTTACAATTTTATATAGTCTACAACAATTTTCATAAAAACAAACATAACTAGAAATACAAATGCAAACACACACACACATACTATGCAATAACCAAAGAAATAATAATTTGTTTTTAAATTTGCTTGTCGAATATTTAAATTTGTGCAAAATAGCGAGAGACAAACCAAAAATAATTCAATATTTAAATGTAGTTTGTTTTGTTGCTTATAATTGTTTGGTTATGTTTTTTTTTTGTATTGCATCTCACTTTCTCTTTCTCTCGGTAATTTTTATATTACTTTTTGAATATAAGAAATATCAATCAATGGTGTAGTAGATTGATCGAATAGATATAGACGATATAAGTTGATACAAACAATTTATGACGACACACAAGCAGAATCAGCACAATAAAACAAAAAAAAAGAAAATACATAAAAAATTACTTTACAAAAACAATTGTCTAAGTAATATTAATAATGATAAGTGTTTGATGGTGAAATTAATAGAATTTATGCTACCGAAAACAAATGAAATACACTCAATAGATTTGTTATAAATGTATTTGCTCATATTCTGTATAAGTGAGCCAATTTTCTTTTCTAAATAAAGAGAACGAATGAAATATGATACATTTAAACAATATTCAAACGCGCACACACAATAATAAACTCTAGTAAGAAAATAAAAAAAGGAAGTTTTCTTTTGTAACCGCAACAAATATTATTTTAATTAAATTTAAATTTTCATGTCAATCACAACTCGAAAGCAACTGTGAATACAATTGAATTTGTTCCGTTTTGATGTTTATTTTCTAACAAATTCATATGAATATCTACGCGTTTTACAAGTTACTTCGGTATTGTTCGATTTTTTTGTGTGATCCAATTTAAATTTACGGCGATTTATGAAACCGTGCATTTTCAAAGCAATTTTACCTAAATATAATAATTTATAAGATGAAGAAAATGTGAAAATGAAATGAGAAATATATATATGTATACGTATTATTCATTGATATTTAAAATTCAAAATGTGTGATTTGTTACATTTCTCTTCGATTCAATCCGCAAACCTCATCCAAAATTGTAATGCCGCTCACAACTGATCGTGTGATGTCGCTTCATTGTAAAGTGATTCTTTGCTGGGTGTCGGGTCATAGTGATATACCTGGGAACTGCGAAGCTGATGCCCTAGCCAGCTCCAGGATTATACACTAACACCTCAAGTCGGCCATCCTCTAGCTGCCATAAAGCTACGATTCAAGCAGTATCACATGGAGGCTGCAAATGGGGCGTGGCTACTCAAAAACACCTATAGGGCACAAAACTGAGCTCCAAACGCACCAAGCGGCGCCTCAACACAAGTCGTGAAACCTTGAGTTCCATCGTTTCCGTACTGACGGGACACTGTCTGATTGGCAGACACGCAGAACAATTCGGCGTTCCTTTCAAATATTTTTGTCGAAGTTGCAGATAGGAAGACGAGGAAGAAACAATCCAACATTTTCTGTGTGAATGCCCAACACCCTTCCTGGAGAGCCTCCCGGAAGTAGCTGATTAGCTGTGTAGCCAGCTTCATACGAGGATCTAAATGATTCTAATGATGCCCTAGGCTCTAGTGTCGTCCTAATCTTTTTTGGTATCACAATGAGCCTGTCGTGGCCTAAGTGAGCCATCTTTGGATAAAGGAGGCTGCCACTACAACCAACCAACCAACTAATCCGCAGAAAATAAAGATATATTGGTGGCGTCGCATGTACGAGGATCATCAAAGATTCTGACCTTTTCAGGAAGAACATATTTCGATGCCCAAAAAATTATTTCTCGCAATTCAATACAAGCCTCAGGATGATTTTGGAATCTGGGTGATGTCTGTTAGCGAATCGTCTTCTACACTCGAAGACTATACGTTGGCTATTATTTTCGCATGCTCCAAGCACAAAATCATGCCGAAGTATTCATTGGATGAGTACTCCATTTTCGACCGTTAGCACCTAATCAATAAAAACTGTTGAAAAATACTACAAAAAGGTATTTACACGGTGAAACAATTAGTCCAGTCAAATGGGAGTTTGACCGTGCATTTTGAGTAGGCAGGCAAATTTTTATTGCAATGCGTGGGCAATGGTATAGTTTGCTTAAGTTCATGTTTCTGGGGTCGCAGCTCCAATCCTCTGGACTACATCTTAAAAACAAAAGAAAGTTGGGCACTCCCATATCTCCGAAATCATGGCTTCCACAAGAAAGTTGTGTACGGCAAACTTGCGTAGAATAAAATTTTTAGCAAGTCGTAGTTATGTGGTCTCAATAATAAAAAAGTTACAAGTCAAAAACCACACCCAAAAAGAGGGGAACATCTTTCGAGCGGCACAACTTTTTTATTTTCACGTTTAACGCGAAACACGTTTGAAATTCTTCTTACGAAAATTGTGTCACAAGTCGTTTGCGGTTTTGATTGTTCCAATCACTGTACATTAACGGGAGTTATTCCATCCCAAAGGGAAGAAAGTCGCGTGAAATACGTGTTTTAGGCCAAATAAGCGGCTTTTTATGGCAAACCCCCTGTTTCGAAACTCGGGGAGCATTTAGGTAGGCAGGCAAATTTTTGGTGCAATGTGTGGTATGCCTTACTGGCACCTTAAATCAAAATTTCTGGGGTCGCAGCTCTAATCCTCTGGGCTCCATCTTGAAACCCACCAACAAAAGCAGGGCACCCCCATATCTCCGAAACCATCGCTCCCACAAGAAAGTTTTATATGACAAACTTGTGTAGAATTTAATTTGCAACAAGTCGTGAATACATCACTTTTACGTGGTATCAACAATAAAAGAGTTACAAGCCTTAAACGACATCCAAAAGGGAAGGAACATCTTTCGAGCGCCACAACTTCAATGTTGCCACTTTAACCCTAAATCACATTGGAAATAACTTTAAGGCAATTTTGTCACAAGTCGTTTGCGGTATTTATTGTTTTGGTGGCTATACATTGGCGGGAGCTATTGCATCCCAAAGGGGGGGAAACTCACGTGAAAATGCATTTTTAGGTCAAATAATTAGCTTACGATGGCAAACGAAGCATTTTAGTGGGCAGAAATTTTTTTAATTGCAATGGGTAGTATGTTTCTATGTGAGACTAAATCGAAGTTTCTGGGGTCACAGCTCCAATCCCCTTGGCACCATCTTGAGAACAAAAAAAGTGGGACGGTCTCATAACTCGGAAAACACCGCTCTCACAAAAAAGTTTAATATGAAACACTTGTGTAAAATTCAATTTTCAGTAAGTTGTGGTTATATTATTTTCACGTGTTGTCAATATTAAAAGAGTTACACGCCAAAAACGATATTGAACACAACCACAACTTCTTTGTTTTTTCTATTACCGCGAAATTCGTTCGAAAATAAATTTTAGACAATTTAATCACCAAACATTTGCGGTATTGCTTGTTTCGATCGCTGTGCCCTGGCGTGAGTTAGTGTGTCTCGAAAGAGGAAAAGTTTTATGAAAAAAGCATTTTAAGATCCTTTTATCTGATCCTAAAATGCTTTGTTCATGTGACTTTTCTCCCTTCGAGACACATGATACCGTTTATCTGAATTGAAGGTTTTCGTTAGTAGGTGTATTAGGCACATATTGAAAATTCGAGATATCGAAAGAAAAATGCAAAATTTTCATATAGAAAAGTGCTTTTTTCGACCTTCCGGAGCTATCTCTCCCAACATTGTTACTCGATATTTCCAAAATATTTTTTAAAATGTTGTAGTGAACTATTATCTACTACAATTTCAATTTTATTTAAGTATCGTATCTAACATAACTGTGACATAATGCGTTTTTAGGAGTTTGGAAACGATGATTTGTTCAAAACTTTAAAATGCCTGTGGCAGCTAAAGGTTTAAGAAATCGAAAAAAAAATATTCATATTATTTTTTGCTTAAAATAGCCTGGAAAAGCACGTAGTGTAGAGTCTGTGCGACAATTTCTAGGCACCCTGTATATAAACACTTAAATACTTTAGAAAAAAAGATATTTTGATTTTTAACTAGATTATGAAATGTATTTAAATTTTGACTTCTCTCCCACTCAATTCGTTGTTTTCTGTGTGAATGCCCAGCACTATCCCAGGAAACGCATGCAAACCTTAGGCTCACCTTTCCTGGACAGTCTCACGGAAGTAGCCAGTTTAAATACTAGCTGCATAGCCACCTTCATACGGGAATCTAAATGGTTCTCGTCATCCTGTAGGTTCTAGTGCAGTCTGAATCTTTTGTGGTATCACAATGGGCCTGTCGTGGCCTAAGTGAGCTATCTTTGGATAAAGAAGGCTGCCACTACAACCAACCAACCATTTTCCTTAAAATTGTCTGAAAAATCACGTAGTGTGGAGCCTGTGTTCTAATTCAGAAAATGATGCCAAACCAACAATCGCAAACTTAAGTTTAATGTTTACAATAAAAGTATACACTGAAAATGATCTAAATAATAAAAACAAATGCAAAGAAATTTTTACAATTTCACTTACATATTTCTGTTGCTCGTTTTTTGAATAGTTTCGTATCTGTGACTTAAGTACTTGTAAATCGCAATTAGTGGAAATAATTTTCAACGGAAAATCGTCTTCAAATGATTTAATTTGCCCACAGAAATGTTCCCCGTACATGAACCATGAATTTTAAATGAAGTATTGGCAAACACCCAATTGGTATGATTGAGAGCGCGGCCTATTGAAATTTTTAATTTTATCCTATCCAGAAACCATCAATTAAACGATATCAAATAATTAAGTTGAAATCATAGATGACACTAAATGCACAAAAATGATTTTAGGTTTCACCCCAAAAATGAATATTGAATTTATTTAAATGATTATATGTTTTAAGCATTCTTTAGACGATAACATAAAATAAACATAATACCTAAGAAAATAAGACAGTAATTTGTAAATATTTTCGCCATATAAACGAGTTTTGCAAATTGCAGCGATACGGCGAACCATCTTTATTGCCATAAACCTATTCTTTGGTTCCGAACCGTTTCTTTCAGCTTTCCTAAAACTGAGTGAAAATGCTGCCGGATTTGTCAAAAATATGGCTGCGTGACGAAAGATTCAGTAGAAATTCAATTCCGGCACGAATACATGCAAAGCTTACTAAGATTTCAAGGTAATACAATTTTAATCGAGCTTTTGTATTTTGATGAAAGGTTGCTGAGAATATAGCCTAAGCTCCCGAAATCCTAGCTAAATAAATATAACATCAAAAAACCCTTCAGCATTCACATATATTAACCCTTTAAACCGGTGCGAAGTGTGAAAGTGCCCTATACACACTTCCTGCACTAGTTGTCACAGATTATTTGCAGGAGGAAGCGATTTTTATGGTGTACTTTAAATTTTTAAAGTTGAGTTGATGCTTTACAGATATTACATAGATTTTAATTGAACTATTTATGCTTATTGAGTCCAAGCCTTTTACTGAACTAATCGTAGCTTTCGAGAAAATCATTAATATTTGAATTAATTGTTAATTTATAACTTTATCAGGATACGTTATCGAATAAGGCCTTAGGTCTTATTTGTGTTCCTGGCGCAGTTCCCGATATAAAAAACTAGTGTTTTAATAAGTCCTATTAAAACTTTGACTGTTTCTTTGTCAATGACTATTTATTTTGAAAGTTTATGTTGATTTGTTTAAGCTTGTGGTGACATTAGTGTTAATTTTTTGATAGTCTATCATTTCTTTTTCAAAATAGTATCAAAAATTTGATAGGTGATTGAAGTGTACTTAGTGGTCATTCTATGATTAAAATCTTTTATTAACCAAAGAAGCGCTGAAAAAACGTTGTCAAACAAATTTACGATATAAACACATTTCTGATGGGATTGTCTTAGATGTAAAGATATAGGCTTTTTAGGTATCCGTCATTTAACATGACCATTTGCTAAGGCTCCGGAAAATTTAATTTTTGCCCACATTTAGTAAGAAAATATGAAATTTTCCTTTAATTACTCGTCATAAACAAATACGACATAAAGGTTACTTTTGTGTCTATTTCTGTGCATTTTCATTCATCAAAATTTTATCGTTTTAAATAAGATGGGTCGGATTTATACCTTATTATTTATATCAAATACCTTATTTGATTATTGTTGGGTCCAAAAATAATCTAAGGCTGCTTTGACTCCGATCATTAAAAATCGGGGTGAAATCAACATTTTTAGCTCCCGAAAAAACTATGAAAACATAATAGCCGACCGACTTTGTGTCCAAGGATTGTAATGATTTTATATTTAATAACAACCCTTTTGTTGCATAGAAGACTGAAGCTATACTCTATTCTGGTATAATGGAAAATAGAATTAGAAGTTTGTGTAAACAACTAGTAGCTATTAAACGTTTTCCAGTGTTAATTGGGTAGACTTCGTTTGAGTTTTTCATGATATCTTTATTCACAAAAAATATGGGCTATCCTAAACAGTGAATGGCCACATCGCCATCTTGTTTGTTTGTCCAGCTCCAAGCTTATTTCGATCTGTTCTGTGACTGCAAAAGCAATCCTAATTAAAATATGCTGAAATGCAAATTTTTTCCTGATCGGTGTTCAGTCGCGTAGCGCATTGGCACTTTCGGGAACCTTGGCACCATGATCCTGCTCATTAATTTGTTTCGTTCTTTTATACCCTAAAAATCATAACGTATGTACAAACAAAAATACTTCCACTATCTGTTTTCTAAATCAAACCTACCAACTTTCCAAGATCATAAGCAATAAGATAAAACACAAGTGTGCAACATTCGATTCATCAATTCCCACGATCCATAAATGTTTTACATATAACCATACATCGAATTATAACTGTTTATGTTCTTTCAAGATCAGCTTCACAATAAGAAATGATGCTTCGCATAAGACACTCCTTAAGGCAATGATTCCACTGACTTGATACAAATTAGATTTACCTTATGTAAGGAGTATGGCCACTGTAGCAGATGCAAAATCATGTGTTTTTTAAATAATTTTTTTTATATGAAAATTTTATTTATTTATAAATATAATTATAAGTACATAAAACTACAATATCGGAGAATCGGACAAAAATTTTATAAATGCATTTTTCAAACAAAATGGCCGACTTTTCGTAGCTCCAATCCAAGGTGTTTTTTAAAGCGCTCCGCGGCTGGACAGCTAGCAACCTCAATTTTGAACCTAGATCAAAACAAAAAAAAAATCCGTTGAACTACATTACAATACCCAGAGAAGCACTTGAGAAAATTTAGAAATATTGATTTTCCGGAAAATGGGAAGCATTCAGTCATAAAATGGAAAGCTTTTGATCTATTAAAAAAAATCTCAAGTACTTCTTCGCGAAATGCAATTATAAATATGTGATTAAAATTTTAAGTTGATCGGATGAAAATTGTTCGAGTTATTTGTCCGGCCGATTTGAAAAACACCTCGGAATGGAGCTACGAAAAGTCGGCCATTTAGGTTGAAAAATGCTTTTTTAAAAAAAATTTCCGATTCTCCGATATTGTAGTTTCATGTACTTATAATTATTTTTATAAATAAAAATCATATTTTGATAAATACAAATGCTAATGCGCAAGGAGCGTGTATGGGGCACTTTCACACTTCGTAACGGTTTACAGGGCTAGTACACGTAATTGCTGAAAGTATTTTGGATATTACATTAACCAGGAATTCGGGAGCCTAGGCTATATTAGAGCTTCGGCCTTACGTATATGTATCAAGTACAGTGAAACCTCTCATAACCGGACACTCATGGTGCCAGTCTTTTTGTCCGGTTATGAGAGGTGTAGGAGATGTCCGCGAGTGGAGGTTTGAGGATAGGCTAAATTTTTGGTTGTGAAAATGAGTGAAAAATGATAGAGCCACTTACATTTTCGGCAAATTTTTTTTTTCGGTAAATTTTTTAAATTTTTCTGTTTTTTTTAATTGGCTACCAAAAACGGAAGAACAAACCACGACGAGATGTTCACTGTACTTTACTTCCAAAAAATATTCATGATAAACAATGAATATTTCACAATGAATAAGATAGTGTCTATTAATTACGTAAGGATCATTTGTGAAATTTTTGAGGTCATTCACTGTCAGGGCTCATGAGATTTCAATTCCGCCTTCCCCTATCTTTTGTATTATTTTGTAGTTTCAGCATTTAATCAGACATCGATTATCTTCTGCATGGAAGATTATTATCATTATTATTGATTTACTGTATATTAAATGTTATGTATTATTATTTATTTACTGCATATTAGATGTTGTTTTAAAATCAACTGCAAGGTAAGAAATAATTTTCCTTGAAACGTTGCGCATAAGAATTAAATCAGATCCTCCTCGTCAAAAACGTTACATTATTAATGGGACGATACCATTAATATTAAATTATTCTACCAACTGTTCACCTTATTTTAATTATTGTTTGGAGTGTTATTATTTTATTAATATGTATTTATTATGTCGATGTTATTATTATTTTTCATTTTTATGTAAATATATATTACTGGGAAGTTGTTCGTATGGAACTCAGTGTTGGACCTCGTGGCTTGTTTACTATTATAACTTGTTGACTATTATTTCTTGTTTACTATTGTCGATTTAACATTTTATTATATGTATTACATGCTTTGCACTGGAAAGTGAATGGAAATTACTAAAAGAACAATGAAAATCGTTTTCTTTTTACTGGCAATTCAAACACAACACAAATTTTCGTCAACAAACTTCCAATTTGAATTCAACCGTCACTACGCCTAAGAGAACGTTTGCTAGAAAAATAAGTTCTGATTGTCAAGAGAAAAATCACCATTCAGCCATTTCCAGACAACATTCCATCCGCTCACAAATCAGCCATCTTCAACGGCACAACCCAAAACATTCCAATTGTCAAACAGTCATTGACCTTACATTTCGAAGAGAAATTGATTAAAGAGAATCAGAACCATTCACAAGTCACGCACACTACTTCATTCCCAATGTAAAAATCGACATGACAAATCTTTGTCTCTTGCTGAGCGCGCTCTCGCTCGGCTGCTCCCATTCATTCCTGGACGCTCGCTCGCATTGTTTTGGTTCGCACCGCGGCCATTGAACCCCGAAAGTGAACAGAAATTTCGCTGCTAGTGTCGTGTGCTTGTAGTGCGTCGAAACCCCGCGCCGAAACACCCCATCAGCACGCAAAAGCCTCAGCGGCCCAACCCGTGTTTTACCCACCCTGCCCATCGCCTTGCCCCCCGCTCTTTGACAAGTGTGAACAAATTTGTGAATCCAAACGCGCGGCGGTGAGCGTCGTGCATGCGACGCAGTGCGTGCTGTCAAAGTCAAAACGATTCCGAGTGGAAATTAGCGCGGAAAACCGCGAAAACTCAGAGTGGAGCAGTGAAAAGCGCTACAGCTGACTGTATTGAAACAGCCCATCTACTGAGGCTTGCGAGTGATGGAAATCTGAAGTTTTCCCGCGAAATTCGGTGCCAGTGACAGCGTGGCCGAGGTGCCAGTGTACAGACCGGAAGTGCTCATCGATAGCCGGAACGAGAGACGAGAGGAAAAGCATCCCCGAAAGTGATAAAGCGAGCTACCGTGCTGGGCCGTGCCGCGGTGAAAGTGAGACAACAAGCGGAAGTGAGCGGAACATTAAAAACTTACGCGGAGTTCAATCGCGTTCAGTCGCGGTCGCGAGTGCCACCCCCACCCCCACACCCGCGACGCTCGACACCCAGCCAAGCAACACCACAAGGAAAATCGATTTTCTGCTGGCGCACGTTTTAGTGGCGTAGAGTGCAAAAAACTCGGCCATTTATTGACGTTTTCCCGGCGTCGACGACCTCGCCGTGACGAGAAGAAAATCAAAGAAAATACAAGAGGAAAGGAAGGAAGGCTGTTGGACTACCAAGGCGCGAGAGGGGGTGTGCGATTGTGTCCACCGCTGCATACGGACGAGTGCGGTGTCGCAGCGCAGCCCGACTCGGCGCTTGGCTGTGTGTGAGTTAGGTAACACACGCGTGTTTCCCAGCGCGGTCATTGACCCCGGGTGCCGGCTCGCTGTTTTCAACGAGCACCTAAGAGATCGACCGAGCTGTCAAACGCTGCCGCTCCTCGGCTTGCCTTGAATGAAAAACGAAACGCCGTAACCGGGAAAAGTGTGCTCTTGCTCTCAGCCTAGCGCTTTTGCGATTATAGCAGAAGCTACAGCGTACGGAACGTAAGAGAGTGCGACCAAGAGAACTGTCGTGTCGATGACAGCGGCCGTTCGTTGCCTTCGCTGCTGTCATCAACCGGCGAAATAATCGCTCCGTGAACGTGAAACGTTTTATTGCCGTTTCGTTCATTCGAACGCGGTGTGCCAGAACGGCGGATGTGTCGTCATCATCGGCAGCGGGACTAGACGCGAAACGGAAAAGCAAAGGCTTGCGGAAAATCGGGAAAGCCTACAAGAAGTCAGTTAGTGAGGCAGAGCGGATCGCCGAGACAATAGTAGCCAAACATTATTAGTGCCCAGTGATGTGTGTTAACAGTGCATCTAAAACAGAAGAAAACAATCACGGATTGCCAATTTCCCCCGAGGAAAAGTGAATTTTCTACGAAACGTTCGGCTTCCAAGTGCAAGCAAGAGTGTCGGTTAGTTCGCCCTTCTATCGTGCAACGCACTTTCACGGAAAATTACTTGCCAGCGAACAAAGCGGCAGTGGTGGTTGGTGGGACTACTTTTCCGACTTTTCATTATCAACCACTGAACTTCAAAAATTCAAAGATAGCTCGGGCTTTGTGTGATTTTCCGCTGAGATATTCCGTGGAAATTCAAGGAAATTCCGACTAATTTCAAACAAATTTCGCATAACTCCAGTGCACGAATATTCTCAAAACTCTTCGCCGAACGACGATCAATCCAAGTTATCAGCTGCTCGCGAAGACGCCGGCGATCGAGGTCTACCAGACGACATAATCAGCTTATCACAAACATAACTGCAATCGCTCCTCGCATGGTTTCGGCGATTCCACAATTCCCTAATCGCCAAAAATTCAATGGTTTGATAATATACGTTTTTTTTTGTTTGCGATCGCACGTCACGCCGAATTATTTAAATTATAATCCGTAGCAACAACAAACAAACAACAAACAGAAACAGAATGCGAAACATGTTTATCGGTCAATCAGTCATTGAACTTTCCGTTGCTAATTGAAAAAAACATATCTCATCCATTGCAATTTTAATTTGGGGGTGAGTTTTTCTCAACAATTTGTTTGGCATTTATTTTCGAACAGCGACGAATCAAAGTCTTGTTTCGTTTGTACTTATATGTGAAAAAGAAATTGTGAAAGTTTGTTCGAGAATCAACAAATGTTTCCGGAAGGTGTTTGTCGTTCGTCAATGTGAAGTTTATGTAAAATTTAAATATTTAATCAAATTTATGTGTGTGTGTGTGGTACAGTGAAAACTTTTAAACTGTAGTATCATAAACTACGTGAAATAGATATAACTGAAAAAATCAGGATAATCAGCCGAGTCGGATAATGGATATTGTAACAGGTGGACCAATCATACGAATAAGGTAAGTGTTTTGTGGAATATGTTTTTTCGGTAACTATAAATCCTTTTTGTAAAATCTTGGGTCGCAAAAAAAGGTTTTCTTGCTTTTTAAGGGGGCAGTATAATAGAGCGTGTGTTACCGCGCTCTACAAATGTTTCAGCTTTAAACGCACTTTTCTCACAACAACGTTTTTTGACTTGGTTGAAACGATTTTCAAAAATCAATGTGACCGATTGAGCTGAAATTTTGAAGGATTATTCAGTACATATATAGTTTATAATATAACAGTTTATATATACAGTGGAACTTGGTTGAGTGGTTGGTTGTAGTGACAGCCTCCTTTATCCAAACACGACAGGCCCATTGTGATACCACAAAAGATTCAGACGGCACTAGCACCTACAGGATGACGAGAACCGTTTAGATTTTCGTATGAAGTTGGCTATGCAGCTAATATTTAAACTGGCTACTTCCGTGAGACTGTCCCGGAAAGGTGAGCCTAAGGTTTGCATGCGTTTCCTGGATAATGCCGGGCATTCTCACAGAAAGTGATGGATTGTCTTTTCCTTGTCTTCCGATCTGCAACTTGGGCAGAAATCATTGAAAGGGACACCCAATCTTTCTGCGTGGGGTAAGTGTTTACTCCTGAAGCTTGGTGCTAGCTCTCATTAGGGCATCTGCTTCGCAGTTTCCTGGTATATCACTATGCCCCGGTACCCAGCAGAGAATTACTTCACAGTGGAGAGACATCACGTTCAGTTGTGAGCGGCATTCCATAGCAATTTTAGATGAGGTATACACGCTGGGCTGGATAGTGATTGGATAGCAGCGTGACTGTCAGAAAAGATGTTTAAATTTTGTATGGAAATTTTCTGATTTCTCAGCCGGTCTACTGCCTTATAAATCGCAATGACCTCTGCCTGAAAGACGCTGCAGTAGTCTGGTAATCGGAAGGATAGTTTCATGTCTAGCTGTTCTGAAAAAACGCCACATCCAACTTTTCCATCCATTTTTGATTCATCAGTGTAGATTTCGACCGATTCTCACTTCTTTCTATGGTCCAGTCATCCCGAGTAGGGTCATCCCTACTCGGGATGACTAACCTATAACCATGGTGAAAACAGGGAATCGGAGAAACAAGGTCCACTTTCCCTGACGTTGGTTCATCCCTCCGTAGTATTGTGGAACTTGGATAGTTCGAACTTCAAGGGAACACTCAAAAAATTCGAACTATCCAAAAATTCGAATTAGAAAAGTTTTTAGGAAACTCTAAAAATAACACTCTAGTTTTCTTCTTAACCACTTCTTGTTTAATCATCAAGAACTGTTGACCTGTGCAGTTAACAGCGTAGGAATTTTATTTTATGGGGAAAATGGTCAGGAAATAAAGACCCGGAACATCTATCTCCAAATGTCTTTGATTTGATATTCAACAGAATGTTTTCACAACGAATATGTACTTCAAAACGCAGAGAATGGTAGAAGAGCCACTCTGACAATCTAGGAGAACTCTAGTGCAATTGAATGTAAATCACTACTAGAAAAATCAATACAGAGTTTAAGGCCATTCAAACAATGTCAAAGGTCGAATACGACCAAGACATCTTGACCCGACTCACTAAGAAAAAACAACTGGGGTCATTGGCAGATCATTCCAACGAAGCCCTCGAACAATACCAGTCTCGAATAGCAAACACTCTGAATACAATTTTGAAGAATCAGCTCAATACACTTTCAGTATCGATCCAAATACAAAGTACAACGACTTTTAACTTCCCAAGAAATTTCATTATCCATTCGCTGCCTGCCCGGGCAATTTGCTGGCGCCAGGTGGTAGGTAACCTTTCAGCAACGCTCAGGTGCAAAAGTGCATTCCTCTACTTTTCAGCGACTGATTTACGAGTCCAAACGAATCAGCTCCGCTTCTTCCAAGAACAAAAGAACTTTAAAAACAACGGTTTTGCAAATTTTGCATAAAACCCCTCGCGATGGAGTTGCAAAAAAATACAACAAAAACACAAAAGCCAATGCCCAGAAGTGCCAATCAAACCCCAAACAGACAACGTGCCACTTTCATAGCACGGCATTGTGTGTCTATAATCGGGAAGAGTTGACAAACCCTCTGGTAGGTTCTGCTCCCAATCCTTCTCCCCTAGCTCCGCGCCATTCTACCACAACGTCTTCCACTGCTTGTCAGATTTGTGCACTCTGTACTCGGAACTGCTTCGCCGTTGCACTATTGCAACATTGTCGCCTCGCGAAAACATGCATCCCTCCGCATTTATAAGTGATTGCGGCGATTCGCGTAGTACACGTTATCGTAGGTTAGTTACTTTCTCTGGAAATTAATACGTTGATGGTTTGTGGCCGTTGCCCTTATCGCAACTCACTCACATGGCGCATACTATATGCATGAACGCTTAACGTTTTGCTTGGCGCGCTTAATTTCCACTCACTGACACTCACGATGCTGGTCTTTGCCTTTGCCTCTACCGGTCACAGGAGTCAATGAATTAAACGGATCAAGGGACTGGATTGTGGGTGGTTGTGATAGATACGATACCCAATCATTTGATACTATATGCTTTGGGAAAACTGTTGTGAAAAAATGAGAAGATGGAGAAGTTAATGACACCATTTATTGTTGTTTGATTGTGTAGCGTTCAGAGTTGTAATTCTGTTTCTTTAGATTTTTTTCTCGAAAAAAAAAGCACCTGTACAGATTGTGCTGTTAAGGCAGGTGGTCAACGTGAATGGAAGCCCGTTTCAGGTATGTTGCTATCAGGAAATTTGTAAGTTGTCCATGATATTGTTTGGAAATATTCAGAGCACTTGTGTAAATAACGAATGAATGTTAAGTTCAACAATAATGAATGTTTTGTTGGCGTTGAGATTATCAGCCTTGATTATCAGTGAAAAACACTGTACAATCAAATGTTTATTGATTGAAGAATGTATAGTATTCATGATAAAGAGCTAAGAATAGATCTTACAACCCCTCTAATAAAGGCTGGAAAGCCAGCTTTACGTTATGGTTATATGTTTTTGATTTTGCCTTCGATATTCTTCGATTTGCATGAAATCCTTTGGGTGAATGTAAAGGAACTTCAATAAGCGGACTTTCTAGGACACAATCTTCTTGATACGTTTCTCGTTTATTGTTCTGGTGAACCCATTCATTTGTGCCGTTTCTAGGATGTATTCTTTTTCCTTTATGCTGAGCTCAGTATTTAGAGTGATGATTTAGAGTGGCCATTTTGTGTGTGAATGAGTGATTGGATGTATTTAGTATCGTCTTTTGAGTGTGAGTAGATTTCCTGTGTATGTCAAACTCAAAACTGTTGTTTGCTTTTATTACTTTTGAATCTAAATAAGCAATCTTACCCTGCTGTTCTTTTTCCATAGTGAATTTTATGTTTCTATGGATTTTTTTAATGCCTTCAAATACATCTTCGAGCCTACTCTGTTTGACTACCGCGAACACATCATCCACGTAACGCATCCAGGTCCTTGGTAGCAGTTCCTTTTCTCTAATCTTTTCTTCTATTGAGTTCATGAAGATTCCGCTAATGAAACGAAAGAGCGGGTTTCCCATTGTTACGCCTGATGCCGTTTTGAAATATTTCGCTCTGAACGTGAAGTATTTCTCTCTCATACAAAGGTCAGGTGATCCAAGAACCATGTTTTCAGAAGATGTAGCGATTCTATTATCAGGATGCTGGGAAACAAGGCTTTCACGTCAAACGATGTCATGATCTCGTCGTCATGAAGTGTTTCCCCTTTTAGTAAATCAGCTAATTCATATGAGTTTTTTATTGATCTATGTTTTATAGGTGTCTCTAATTTCTGAAACTCTGTTACAAGCCACTTGGCTAATTTGTCCGTGGGTGAGCCGTTTGCTGTGATAATTTCTCTCAATTCATTGCGTCCTTTATGCAATTTGGGGAGGCATTTGATTCTTGGGAGCGTCGGATTCTGGACTCGCAAGGACGAAATGTTTGTTACCAATCAGAGGTTTGCATTCTTTTAGTACCTTTTCCGTTCTTTTCACTGAGTTCAGTAAAGGATTATTTCGGAATGCAAAGAACTGCTCTCCTCTCAGTTTTTCTTCAACTAGTATGTCGTAGTCCAGTCTGTTCACGATGACAATCTTATTTCCTTTGTCTGCCTTTACGTAATATACATCCTTCTCCTTAAGTTCTTTGATTAGTTTTTCTTCTTCTTTGAGCCGCTTGTTTGTTTTTCCAGCAGCTTGCCTACTTGTTTACGAATGTCTTCCTTATCACTGTTACTGCAGAATTTGATCGCTGCTTCCATATCTATCACCATGTCTTCTTTAGGAAAGTTATTTCTCTTTATCGCGAATTCTAGACCCTTGTTAAAGAAATCCATCTGCTCCTTCGTAAAAATTTCTGTCTACTTGTTTACTACCAGATCGGGGATGATGTGGACCCTAGGAATTTCACGGTGTTTAGATGTTTCCTCGATGAGGTGTCTGAGTTTCTTGTTGAGTGTCTTCCTTTTCCTGAGTTTTTCGCAGTTGTACGTTTAAATCTGTTTTTTCCAAAATCTCTAAGATGTCACCTTTCCTGTTATTCTTCATACTTAGGAAGCTTAAGTGTGTGTTGTAGGTTTGCAACGATTTTTGATGTAACATTGCGTAGAAGCGGCTAAAATTATTTTTGATGCTCATCATTTCAAACGCGACTTTTTGTTTGTTTGTCTGAGGCAACGATCGTTGAACCCGTATGGTGTGACTTATAGGAGAAACTCATAATCTTGTCAAGGATTTCTTCAGCTTCAGTAAATTGATGACCTGGTCGCCATTATATAATGGTAAACAGACTTGCGAAATCGCCTTTCTCCGCAAAACTCAAGAATATTGTGTTTTTTTAAACAATAATTTGATCAATGTTAATTTCAATTATTAAAACTATTAACTAATTTCAACCTGTCCATATTTTTTATATTAATTATTTTTATAAAAATTAACCTGACTTGTGAATTCAATAAGCGTATCGGTATCGCCGATATTTCTATAAGAGTATCGGTATCGTATCGGCAAAAAGGCGTATCGAGGCATCCTTAGCTATAATGTGGGTGTAACAGTCAATCATGTAAGGAGAAAGTTATCCCGATCCTTCACTAATAGTTATACCATTCATATTCACTGATTGAAACGAGACCCATCTTTAATATACGAGGTGTGTTCAAAAAGTAAGGTGACTTTCGCGGGTAACGTACATTCGATTATCGATTTTTTTTATTTTTTATGTTGTTACACTCGTCACGAACATATACTTACAGTTTCAGCTATATAATATGTTTAGTTTGTTTGTAAGAGGCATAACGGTTAGAAGTGTTTTGCGTGCTCGGCGATTTTTTGCTATCGAAAAAAATGGATCAAAATTTTTGCACCAATTTTGTTTAAAAAATAAAATTAATGCTCCAAAACACTTGAAATGTTGACAGTGGCATATGGTGAAACTCTTCTAGGTAAAAAAATGTTTACAAGTGGTACACACTCTTCCAAGATGGCCGGGAAGATGCCAATGACGAGCCTCGCTCTGGACGCTCAAGCACGTCAACAATAGATGACAACGTTCAAGCAGTAAAGAAAATTGTTTTGAACGTTCAAAAAAGAGTATGATCTTGAAGCTATGCGCCGCTTGCGAGATCCAATACAAAGAAACGTCCGAAATTGTGGGAAAACAATTCATGTCTTTTGCATCACGATAATGCCCCTGCTCACTCATCTTTGCTTGTGAGAGTTTATTTTACCAAAAACAACACCACAATCATGCCTCAGCCACCATATTTACAGGATTTGGCCCCATGTGACTTTTTATTGTTCCCAAAACTGAAGAGACCTATGAAAGGACGAAGATTTGCAACGATTGAGGAGAGAAAGACTGCATCGCTGGAAGACCTCAAGGCTATACCGAAAAGTGCTTATGAGAAGTGCTTCGAGGATTAGAAAAAGCCTTGACACAAGTGTATTGTATCTGAGAAGGAATACATTGAAGGGGGCAATATAAATATTGACGAATTAATAAATATTTTTTTCCTAAAAATACAAAGTCACCTTACATTTTGAACACACCTCGTATGTTTCTCTTTCGATCGCAGCACCCTTGTCGGTACGCAATAGCATGACGAATATCAAAAGGACAGAAGATAATCATATAGCTTTACGAGTTTTCGTTTTACTTGTCTGCTCAATAATTCTTTGACCGATTATACTGCGCATAATCAATAGATTTTGTCATACATATTTTTGGATTATTTATCACGGCATTCGTTGATCCCATATAATTTTTGGTAACACATATTTTCTTTTAATGAACTTTAATTAGAAAGAAAAATAGTAGCTATTACTTTCCGTAGATAAATGAATTTTAATCAAAACTTTTCAGAATATCTCTCGATTCTATATAAAATACGATTTAGTCATCAAAGAAAATAGCATGGTTTAAGCATACTTTAAAACCGATTTATTATTACAACAAATTCCAGAAGCAACAAAATATCATCACCCACCCAATCTTTCTCATTCCCGGAAAAGACCAGCAAAGATTAATCCATGAAAAAAACACATCAAACTGATATAATTCAAAACAAATTCATACAAGTTCCACAATACAGACCGCTAGACCCAGAGATCGGCTCATACATATTTTTCATATCATCAGCATGTATGATCGGCCCATACGCTCGTTCCATAGAGCGGCGCGGGCGGGCAAGCAAAGTGATCGTGTCGACCTAAGGTTCATCAACCTCTAATTACACACATCCAATTCATAGATACTCCACATAATTCACTTTCTCTTTTCACTATCGCCGCGCAAGCCCAACAGCAAACATTACAGTCACACCACACATCAGCCGGATAGGTGGTGGATACTTGGTAACGTGATGGATTCCCTGCTTCTTCATGGTACCGCGCTCGCCAGGGATCGATTCCCATATCATCTGGCGCAAGCATCTATCCATCGTCTCGAAGATACAGCAGAAAGCACCGAAGAAGATAGTTGCTAGTTGTATTGGCCTCAGGTAAGGTCTTCTTTCTTCTTCTCTGGATGTCTCCGTTACCTACCAGGTACCGGTCAATATTGAAAGCAAGATCGAGGCCTAGCGGAGCAGCCAAAGATCGGAACATTCTCCTCGTGCTGGGGGTGATCTTTATTCATTGTCCGATTAAATGACAAGATCAATTTTCCTTGCGCTGTGCTGCCCTGGGTTGGGTGGCGACGAGCTGATCGTGGCGAACAGGTAAAAAAATCGGAAAGGTGAAGATCATTTGGTCGTAGTACAATATCAAAGAGATGATGACATGATGGCCGGGACAATGACCTATTGCGCGGGAAAATGTGTATTATGTACTTGCTTGCTTGCTTCCCGGCTGTTTGCACTATAAGAAAACGAGCAAACAACAAGAAATTGTCGTATGGTGTGCATGAATTGTTTGATCCCGATCTCACATGTGTCGGACAATGCGCGAAGAGTTCATTGAATCGCAGCATTGTTTGTTTCAAAAGTGCAAGTAACTGAAGACAGAAAAAAACGAAGGGAAAGGTGTAGCGATCCAGAGCTGCGGGGAGAGATTATAGTGATTGGAAGGTCTCGATAAGGGGATGTTTGCATGATTGTGACAAAGAAGAACCAAATGAGCATGGAAAGTAAAACGCACTTAGTGGATGATTCTACTTAGACGACATACTTTTATGCATACACCTGTTTGGACACCGTTTAGGACAGATATTTTTCGTGGAAGTCGTTTCGAACAGGAATACATAGATGTTCAATTTGAATGGAGAATCACATTTTTTAGGGTTTAGTGTTAGACTCCTGAAAAGCAGGAGTTATTAATTGTATATAACATCATTGTTTGCCAACGCTTTTCCGAACGCTTTGAAAATGTTTATTACCCTAGAATATATAACGGCAATGCTGTTGCTATTGTTAACTTCTCAGTATCTGGGAAGTTTTTTGTAATCGCCTCGAAAATCGAAATTGAAATTTTCAACACATCTTTACGTTTCGAGGTCTCTAGAGTATATTTAAAGTGTTTTTAGAAAGAAGTATGTGTGTATGTACGTACGTACGTTCGTACGTGCGTTCGTGGACAGTTTTTTCTACGCTCACGTAAACAAAGATGTATCGACTACGTTGAAGTGTCAATCAAAGCGCCTTTGCAATCTTAAGAGCTGATTAGTTCTTGGAAAACTTCAGCCGGGGGGCGGGGGTGCTGTTCTGACCCCTTGTAGATCATTTCTATCATGCGGTATATCTCAAAACATAATAACAAACATAAGATATGCATCGTGAAGGTACCCATCGACGCGTATTAGCATTGGTATGATTCTATCAAATTTTTCAAAAAAATGTTGGAGCTATTTTTTAATTTATTAAAAAAAAGTGCAAAAAATTAAGGATTATTCATAAACAATAAATTTTTCTACCTGATTTGCAAAACGCAGTAATCAATGTTTATAAAGTTTATAAATTCTTATCAGTTTTTGAAGAGAAACCAGCAAAAACTTTTTCCATGATTCCCCCAAAAAATTAATTAAAAATAAAAAATCATTCAAGGTCATATTCAATCATCTCCCTTACCTGCGTAATCAATGGAAGCTCCCGTAGATACGATTAATGTTAACTTAAACCAATTACTATTATGAGTACCTCTAATTATTATTATTTTATTATAATATATTATATATTATTTTATTATATTTTTATTTTCATAATTATTAATTTATTTAGTATTTTTAATATTTATGTGGATATTACTGGGAAGTTGACCGTGTGGACCTCAAGGGTCGCTCCTCACGGCTTGTTTCATATTATTTTTTGTTCAGTAATTAATATTATCAGCTTTTTGTGATTTTCTATGCAAAGTTTCCCCAGCAATTTTTAACTTAGATCTTAGAATTTTACCTAAAAAAATTAGAATATAAATAAATTTTTTTGCCAATGTTGCAGAATTTACAGTAATTTTTTCACGCAGCCCAAATTATTTATGTGGTTTTTTCGAAAAAAATTAGTAACCCTTTGAAGTTTAATGGAGGTAGTGGCACGAATAATTTTCGAGGAATTTTTCGAATGTTCACAGATTTTTTCGCCAAAATTTTTTAATCAGATTTTTTTGTTATGATATTTTTTAAAGGTAACTGTTGGAAAATTATACCATTTTTCACAAGGGAAAAATATAAAACTTACTTAAAATATTAAGAATACATTAGTTTTATCGTCATGTTAATATGCAAGGAAAAAAATTACGGTAAAGGTTAAAATTAGGGATGTCTCGATACTCCTTTTTACCGATACGATACTGATACCGATACTATTATAAAAATATCGACGATGCCGATACCGATACGCTTATTCAATTCAAAAATGAAGGTAAAATAAATGAAACACAAGTCAGGTTACTTTTTTAAATTAATGTAAAAAATATAGACAGGTTGAGGTTAGTTAAAAGTTTTAGTAATTAAAATTAACATTGATAAGATTTTTGTTGAAAAAACAAAGTATTCTAAAGTTATGCGGAGAAAGGCGATTTGGCAGGTCTGCTAGAATAAGACCTGCGGTGGAAAATAATCTCTCAGATGCGACAAAACTTATTTGGAAACTAAAGTACTTCTACGCCATTTTTTTTTCAAGTTTTGATATAAGACGTCATTGCGCCAGAAAATGAACGGATCTGCATCTTTTGATATACGATTATTAGGAGACCTTAGGTATTTCTCGACTTCTTCTTTGAGACAATTACAGCTCAGAGTAGTCAGGTGCTCATCTTCCTCGGACTCTCTAATAAAATTTTCACAAACGCTCCAAAGCCCACCACTCGTAGGAATCTCAGAACTTACAGTTACAGTACTAGATGTAGGTGTGACCGTGTCTGAGATAGTTTCCGAATGCAGTGCTACATTAAGATCAAGTAACTGAACAAGACGCTTTTTTGCCGTAGTAATGGTAGACTGTAATTGAAATATTCGTGCTTTATAACGAAGATCAAGGATTGTGGCTTAGCAATATAATTCTTCATTTTCCAAACTATAAAATTTTTTATTAAGAGCCAATACCAAGCCAGCCGCTATTTTTTGCGATTGCGACGAATTTTCCCATTCTGTCGACGGAGGTTTTATGTTTTCCAATAATTTTCAAAGAATGTTAATTAAGTAAAGTACCGTTGGATCGGCCATAAAAATATCGCCGATGTATCGGTATCAGATGTATCCCCAGTTAAAATTATGGCCCCCGCGCGGATGGGTCAAGGGACCGGTGGCGGTGCAACATGTTTCTTCAAAGCGTTACTACTATTTATATTACATTTACGGTAAAAATGACATTCATCATTTTTTTTCATAATTTTTTAATTTTGTTTGTTTTATTTTTAAATTTTGCAAAAAAAAACTTTTTTTTAATTTTTTTCAACTTCAAAACTTGTATAAAAATTACCTCCCAGATCAATTTTACGTTTACATATGATCTCTAGAAATAGACCAAATAACCAGATTTTTTAATGAGAGAAGCCCCATAACCTCTCATGGGGACGTGACCGAACTTTTTATGCCATAGTAGTAGGGGAGACTCTCCCTAGATCGATCCCCCTACCATAATCTTAACCTTTACCAAAATTACAGACCCTTCCAAGACGGTCAGTCCCACATCGATCGCGGAAAAATACGTTCCAACCTCTCCAAATGCAATCCGAATTCAAGGCATCACGTCTAAATAATTAACAGCTCATTCTCATCTCGATTCCGCCGTTATTGGACAATAACTTCCATAACGAATCAAATAAATTTAACATGATGCTACCAACCACTTCCTCGTATCTCGGCCGCTTACATACATACATACATGTCCAATCTCAAGCATCGCATCTTGGAATGATACACATGAAACAGTTACCGAAGAAGATATGACCACGATCGTGAGAAGTGACTTTTGCACGATCGCGAAACAAATTAGCAAAAGAGATTCACAACTACGTCATATATTACCTACCACATTGCATGCCCAATTCTGCAGGGATGTGTCTTGTGCTGGATGAATGGATGCATGTTTGGATGGGTAGTTCCATCCAATTTCAATTTGATTCCTTCAGAACCCAAAGATGGCAAACTCTTCGTGAACTTCAAGACGTTTTTGCTCAAAGTTAGTTGTGGTATTTCGAATGTGAGTGGTTGATGGTGGCAAAGATGATCGCCCGGGCGAAAAACTGCGGTCTGGATTCTTCAATGTATCTTGATATGTAAATTCGATGGATATACAAACGTTTGGGACAAAAATGAAGTCGTTGAACTGTTTGATGGTTGTGTGTTCATTTTTGTTGTTGTTGATGGGAGATACCGATTTTTACAACACTTATGTTGCTTACTACCGGTTGATCGATGACGCCACCTTCACTGACCTTTTTAACATTGTAAGATTGACTGTTGGATGGAGGTGAATTATTCATTGCTGCTGTGATCGGATTCGACTTCAAAGTGTCCGTTCGCAATATGTAGTGCAGATTTTATTCAAATTTATTCGGATGCCCTTGATTCATCTTGAAAGGATTTCCTGGTAATATTTGCATTTGACGTTGAGAATACGATTGTGACCTCTATATTGTTTAGATGAGCGTACCAGATTCACACTAGAGATTCAACAAATTTCGAGAAAATATATTGGAATGGAACTATATTAGGCTTCTCTATAATTTACAATGGGAAACCAATAGTGATCATTAGAGAACATATATCATCATGTTGTTCAGAAGCTTCAATAAATTAAACTGAATTCGAGCTCTAAATTGCAGTCCCTCCATTCCAAGCGATTTCTCACTCCGGTCCGGCCCATTCAAGTTGCAGCTGTAACGATGCACCCAAGGAAACTTTCATTTTCCATGAACTTTGCACATTTTCACTATCTGCCACTTATCTTTCCATCTGCCTATCATCTACCCGGCCAACTATCTATTTATCTGCTTATCTACCTTCCTGCCTATTTGCCTGTCGAGCAAGCTGGCCCGACTCGATTGACAAGATCGCAATTTCCAACGAGAGGTTGGTTGGGTGCATCATGCACCGTTGAAATAGAAAGTAATGCGGAAAAAGTAAAAGAACATTGAATGTCGCACACACTATGTCGTCTTAGTGTTGTCTGTGAGTGACAATGGCAATGGGAAAATACTGTACTGCAAGGAAATTCCATAGAAAATATAATTGACTGTATCTAGAAATAATTGTTGATCTGCTGCTGAGACGAGGCTAAGTTGAAGGCTGTAGTGTGAATGATTGTAAAAACTGACGTTGGTAATGATACTTTTATTTTTACTTCAGAAAACATCAATTGTTTATATATTTTTGGTGTATCAATTGTTTGAAATTTTTCCAACGATTGTCAAAATATTGCGCCATGACGTAGTATTGATTGGATTTTAGTTCAAACGGTGGAAAGGAATGTATATTTTCCGATGCAATTAATTAAAACACACAAAAGAGACAATCCAAGACTCAAACCTTTATAATTACTGCAACAGTGCTGCAATTCACTTGAAATTTGGTGAGATTATTCAATTAGGATGCAAATATCATCAAATAATTTTATCCTGCTTATTTTTCACTTGATCATTATGATTAATCTCTTTTATATTTCTTAAATATGTCGGAGTTTCAACGAACTAAATAAATAAATGATAAACGTAAGTTTCCTTTTTATTTGTTGTTTTTATTTTAAATTAAATACACAGACATCGATGTTTCACTTGTTTCTTCATCAGTGTGGACTCCACAATACCCACAGGTTTACATAGGCCAGACAAAGCGGTTAATAATAAAAGGATTTAAGGAGCACCTGAAGGAAGCTGAAGCCGCAACCAAAAATTGTAAAAAAATCAGCAGCATCAAGTCATCGGTGGCAGGACATATACTATGTAGAAGCAAAACATAGTGTAAGTGATGAGAACCTGGAGCTAGTCAAAGAAGTTAGAGCAGCATACAAATTGGACGCCTACGAGAGTCTCATTATATCAAGACAACCCCCGGATATTCGATTGAACACCGATTTAGGGAATAACCATTTACCCCTCATGACAGTAATTAGTTGTAAGATATAATTAAAAAGGTAATTAGAGTAGGGTTTTTCTTGATTTGAATAAACTGTAAAATTAGCAGGTATATAAGGAGATCTAGCATAGAGTTAGGCATAGTTTTTGCCTACACTGATGAAGAAACAACTGTTCTGTTTCGAAACATCGATGTCTGTGTATTTAATTTAAAATAAAAACAACAAATAAAAAGGAAACTTACGTTCATCATTTACTCTTTTATATGATTTATTTGCTTCGTTTTTAAAAACATATCCGTATCCCTATTCACTCAAGGAATTACAAAATATTGGCATGCGGAAAAATAGGTATGAAAATAAACATATTTTAGTGCAGTAAATGAATGTATAAAATAATTTTTATTTTACACGAATACAGTATGGTTTTTTGAAAAAACAAATCATTATAAATTTTAAAAAAAAGTTAAAGATATTATTTTGTAAATAGGACTATATCCCTACTGATAGCGAAATGTTTTTTTCAGTCAGGCATCGCCTGAAATATGAAAAAACAAAGAGACAAAACCAACTACAGGATTTTTCAATTGGATTTCGTTCATTTCTGATAAATTTTTAAAATTGAAAATTTTAGAATAAATTTGAGTTTTTGTGTAAAAAAATGAAACTTGTCTATCTTAACTTTTAACTGTCTAAATAGATACAGCAGCAGAAGCATCAACTCCACACTAAGAGACAGTATCGTAAGTAGGTTGACGTGCAGAGGCACCCCGCAAGGTGGGGTGCTATCATCCCTTCTATGGAACTTAGTGGTGGACAAACTCCTGTGAACAATAGAAGCGACTGACTGGAAAGTCGCCTATGCCGACGATGTTGCAATAGCAATAACGGGAAAATTCGTTAACACCCTATCTGAAAGACTAAACTTTACCCTAGGTAATCTTACCAAATGGAGCAAAGAGTGCGGTCTAAAGATTAATCTGTAGAAAACGGAACTTGTACTCTTCACGAGAAGATACAAAATTCCACGATTTGTCCCACCTAAACTTGACGATACGATGGTGATACATTAAGGGGTTACATAAGTCTTGTATTTTCAAAAAATCGATGAAGATTTTTTATTTCATATGAAAGTACAGTACTTCAAGAGTATTCACACCAAATTTGAAGTAAATTCTAGCAGTATTACCGGAGTTATAGAGATTTGAATACCGAGTGGTTGGTATGTGCGCGTAAAATCAGCTCCTTTCGTTTTCATCAAACATCACAACATCAAAAGGATGCTCTGAACATCGTGAATGAAGTAAACGAATTACTGTATGGACCTGGAATCGGCGACTCGATGTAAGACGCTAAAAAATAACTTTAATTCATTAAATCGCGGTAAAAAAAACTTTAAACGCGTTTTTCTCGAAATTTTGTTTTTCCGTCCGGTAGGCACGATTTCTCGAAAACGAATCGACCGATTTTGCTGAAACTTTTCACAGTTCCTCTTTATAGTATTGACTCGTGCTTGAACGGATAGATTTTCATTCGGTCGACTCGTTCTTGTTTTATGCGAAAAAAATATTTTAAAAACGATGAGAATCGGAAAATGATAAAAAAAGATGAGACGAAAATTCATTCAAATCCATTTCAAAACTTAAAATTTCATTTTTTTTTCAATTCGTTCGTTCAAGCATGAGCCAAGGGCATAAACTATGAAAAAAATTGAATTTTTGATTTGAGATGAACCTGCACCGAAATATTCTGCCTACCGCAAAACAAGGTTGGACGCGGAAAACTGAAGGAAAATTGACAATTTTTAATGTTTTTAGCTCAAATTTTTACAATTTCTAGAAATGCTAAACTTTTATGTGTGTAAATTTTAAATAAAACAGATTTTTGGTTTCTAAAATACAATTTTTTGAAAAAGTTGTTTTTTTCCTTCAAGATCTATGTAATCCCTTAATAAAAGTTAAACCAAGCAATTCCATTGTTGCATTTGGCTTTCACTAAAATCGTAAAAAGTCATGCAACGAACACCTTCGCTGTTTTCAAGCACTGACTGTAAACAAATGTTGTTTGAAGGATAAAAATCGTCAAATTTTACGAAACAAGCATCGTCAAATCACAATAGTGCCGCCTAGTGGTCGTTTGTAAAAACTTAAATGGTATCTTTCGTCTATGATGCTGCAGTGCTCGATAAGATATTTTCCAAACGAATCGGGACAACGCATTTGACCTGTGAATTTGTCATTTCAATTCCAAACCATACAACTCTGCTATAAAAAGTCCATCGGGAATCCTAAGCACTAATGCACTAGCTAATCCAATCTAATTAACTACTCAATTAAAGACGCACTACCTGTCACTCGATACGACACTAATCCATCAGTCAAGTCGTCCTCCCCACGCTATCGCATCAGCCCTATTCTACTATACGAGTGTTAGTCCACGAAAGAAAAAAGAAACTCATGTGTGACATATGCCATCATACATTACGCCAGGAGTCATCGCTCACTCGCAGTATGACCGACTGGCTCAGCCATCGAGCATCTACCAGAATGCATTTGGATGCATCGAGCTGTTGTTGCATCGAGTTCGCTGCCCTTTTGATCGAATTTCTAAATGCAGCAGCGGCTGCTGAAGAATGGACGCGGCCCATCGTGCTGTGGGCACATCCCCACCGATGGTATCCGATCCACGTTGCCGTCAGGCCAGACGTGAAACGAATTGCGGAAATGATTTGCCTGCGTCGACCCAATATAGTACCTTGCCACCTATAAATAGTTGATCTGAGCCTATGCCGGGCCGCCCTGCTCGGGGAGCAACACGTGTGTCGTCCGCCTGCCTCCTTCGGGAGCTCGCAAGGGTAGCTTAGGCCTCTAAACTCTATGCTGCTCCACTTCTTCGGATAGAAGAGTAGCAAAAGTGCAAATCTAAACTTTCGCTCGACGTGAGGTGCACATTCGCCGTTGCACTCCTAGACTGCATTTATTTGCATTGAATGGCCGACACATAAAGTAAATCGCGGAAGAGGATTGCAGCCCGGCGGAGAGCCCGTTGCACTTTGAATGCACCAACTCTGGTACAGCACGGACGGTTGCGGAGGACAAAACAACAAACAACAATGTCCGCTTGATTCGCTGGCATATTGCTTCATAATGTGGCGGAGCCTCAACATTTGCATTGTTCAAGAGAAATGCAATTTGGCGCGATTTATTTGCATGATTTGCTTGCACATACGCTGCCCAGTCGAAAACTGCCAACTTACACACGAGTGACTGTGCTCAGCAGTACACTGAACTTTGATAATTAAGACTAGTGTGTGTGCTGATGATACCATAGCTGCGAAAACTTGCATGATACATTTGAGCGGGAATCCGATATGGTATGGAGGTCTTCACCCTCCAGCATTGTGGGAAAAGGCAAAAATTGCCTAGCACAAAGTGATGGCATTAACTTCTTCAAGTGACACCCGAAAATTATCGAAAGGATTACAGCAAATACGACGTCGAGGAGAGTTCCTTAACATATCTACCATCAGAATTAGCATCAACACTTGAACCAGTCAATGTCAATAGTTGTATGGCTGAACATACATCCACTGAATATTCACAGCGCTTGTCGAAATGCTCATAAATAAGTTATACGAGGTGATATCCATGGAAGGCTTCGGAAGATTTATTATGATGTCAGAAACAGATGAATGTGTTGCTGTCGAGCTTCTAACCAATATGTCATAAAAAATCTTAGAGGATTGCTTCCTTGTCGTAAATAAAGAAGAATGAAAATTCAACTCAAATTAAATTATTATTTTTTACTATCATATAATAGTAAAAATTTAACCTTTCGTCTGCCTAGGTTTTTTCAGCACCTTCGGTCTGCCTTCATGGGTCATTTTCTTGCCGTTTTTTCAAGCTGTTAAAGTGCTGCAAAAAATCTGAAAAAATTCATGGAGGTTCTTCAAACCTTTAACTTGAAGTATCAACCAGAAAATTATCGACAATTAGATTTTTTAATATATTTTTCATCAAAAAAATGAAAGAAAATGGAGTTCACTGAAAAAAATCGTAACTTTAAGACGAATAAAGATATCGAAACGAAAAAAAATAAAGGGGAAGAGTGTAGCTTTCAAGAAAACTATACCGATTTCAATTATTGGTAAAAAACTCTTAAGCGTACAACCTCAAAATGGCCAATAATTTTGTTCTAAATTTCGTAGTTAAAAGGGTAATAAAAATATAATAATTCAAAAATTAATAATGAAATCAATAAAAAGTTAATATTTACGAGCCTGAACATGTTTTTATTCTTGAATAGAAAAATACAAATAGAACGTGCTTATTTTTATACTGTTTTTATTGATAGCACTGCGAACAAACAAGTCCCCGGCGGTGGTCGTCGCTCGTGGGTTTTTTGTATTTAAAGCAACAATAATTAGTTGTTTTTTTTGTCTTTTTGTGTCGGAAAAAAATAAAAAAAATCGATAAACTAAAGAAAAAAAATTTAATATTTTTTTCGCGGTCAAAATTTTTTTATGGCACTTTCATAGCCACAATTATCACTTCTAAACGAATAAACCGAAAAAAATTACTTTCCGTCGAGATCAACGCCATCTGCCTACGTCGGTCGTTTTCATCTGGATCGATTTTGATATTGTCACCACGATGGCTAGAACGGGACTGGGACAGCGAAAGTTAGTAGACAGGTACTAGAAGGGCGCAACTTTTTTTTACAGAGGCACAACAGCGCCCTTCCTAGCGTTGCACAAAAGTTACAACAATTTTTAATTTTCAATCGGACGAAAACGACCCATCCTTGCCCATGACTATACCCTCTGGATAAACATGGTTAAGCATAACAGCCACCAAGTTTCAGTTGAAATTTTAGCACACTAAAAAGTTCATATTAGGCTATCACTTGTGTTGTTTCTTTAAACACTGTCCTAAAACTTTGAGCCGCACTTTTTTCCTATTTTGAAATTTCTGGTTGTTTCGTAGAGAATTTCTATCTTCTTGAAGTTAACTCTGATTGAGTTCGTTACATAGACCCCATGTAGCTACATCCTTTTCACGTTTCCCCAGAAATTCTGGTTTTTTATAATGTTTCACTTTCTTCGTTCTGTTCGTTGATTTATGTCTCAACTGTTACCAGGAGCAACTGGTTGATCAAGAGATCGTACTCATATTTCAGATTCGAAAAGAATTAATTTCAGCACCAACAACACATGAAGTTGTTGATTGTGAAACAAAGCGTCGCAACTGGTTGATGAAAGACAACAGTGGCGAGGGGTGAAAAATTACTGTGGGTAAGCCGGTTACTATTTGAGAGACATGGACCATTAACAGACAAAGCAGTATATTATGGGCATATAGAGAAATATTACGGTAAACATTCTTTCTTTTGCATACATTTGAAATTACGATCAGTTATGAAATATCACCCACAAGAAAATCTTCAATAAGTTGAAAATAACACTTTACCACTTCCACAATTTCACAAAAACAATCAAATAACAATAAACTCTTTTGACGTTCTGTAGCTTACTAGTAGAGCTTACGTGAATTTCCCACTACAACAATCAAGGTACATATAGACTATTGCAACAGTATGTATATATAATTTGGAGTTTTCGAGATTTTCTAGCATCAATTTTCACAGCTGATTCGCAAGCCGGGAACGCTACCGGCTTTTTGATTTGTTTACATATCCTATTGAGAAAAACCGAGATGCCATTCCAACAAACGGGAGTTGAATGCCCACGGCACCTTAAATTATTGATGAATTCGAGACTCGGAAAGCTTTGCTGCAACTCTTACAGATGTTGATCGCTTTGCTGGTTATTATGGAACTTTGAGGATGTCTATAATGAAGAGAATGGAGTATGATGGAATAAACACTGAGATCAAGTGGAACGATTGTGCATGTTTATATGAACGCCTCGCCACTGAAAGACAAGAGAAGATTTTAAGAAGCTGTTAATAAAGTCCATCAAGAAACAGTAGTGGATTAAAAGTCAATTATAAAAGTGAACTAGTGAGGAGGCTACTAGCAAGGATTATACTCACCTTTCAACTTAAATGGATTCTTCCTTTCACCGCAGATAAAACACGTTTAGAAACATCAAGATACGATACTACAAAATTTTGATAAAACATCATCATTTTTTTCGTTCCCAGTCCAAAAATTGATTCCGTACTAACATATAATCAAAAGTGTACCATTTATTTTCTGGACTACTAGTTGATGTAAGTAAGTTGCCTGCAATCCTGGCATGTTAATTATAGGTGGCAGTATATATTTAGTTGCGTATTTTTCTGAACTCAAATCAGGTTATACTTCAATAAAAGTTGGTTAAAATTATTAAATATGGATCGATTTGTATGAAACTCAACAGCTGAGTTTCAACTATTTTATCCTGCAAAAGCAAAACAGTTAAATAAATGATTGTAAAGGTGCTTTACGCAGATGAATATGAAGGAACTAATGAAGAATGCCTGATTTGGAAGTAATGTAAAACCAAAAGTTGACCATGTTATCTGCATTGGTCGCCATCTTGGATTAAATTTTTTTTGCTATTGTCTCGAGAAACATTCATTCTCTTATAGAAAAATATATGATGGCTATTATGTGTTGAGAATTAAATTTCCGGTACTTCTTGGTACCAATTTGGCCGTTTATTGATTAGGGTATACTAATTCTGTCTTGACTCTTAATCAAGGAAGATTGATGCTATTTTCTGATTAAAAAGGTTTGGATACCCTATTTTGATCCACACTTGGAAATAAGGAAGAGAACCGAACTGAACCGTATTTAATACACATTAGATTAGGCTTTTTTAGTCCGGTTCTGAATTGTTTCCATTCTTGGGCTTACTTTTGAAGGCATGCCTTACAAACGACTTAACAGAGTCTTATATATTCTAAGCTTCTTTCGAGGTGAATTTTAGTTGGCTTGCTAAAATTTCTTTGTGTTTCATTAGTCCTGGGAGTAATTTTGTTTGTTGTTGTCAATTCCAAATCACATGACTCTAAACCTTTAATTTTTCAACAGTATCATCCATTACTTTTTGATTTGGGAACTAAACTTCTAATCAATTCTTTTTTAGCTCGCCCAAAACATATCATCCCTTTCATTTAACAAAAGTTTTTAGCATCAATCACAATACCCTTTTTTCATGCTAATCAAACACACATAAATCATCCGTTCAATAGACAAAGCCATATTCAAGTTCAATGTCTTGGGAATACCATTCAAATAGATTCAGGTTGTCATCCTCCGTGAAACTGGAGGAATGGACCTTCAAACATAATTTCCCTTTAAACCTGTTTTGAATAAATTTGGCCCACAGTATTCCCACATGTCCTTCTTGGGTTTATTGCACTCTCCATTGGCGCGGATACTGTTTAACCAAAACGTGAATCAGGACGTGAACAAAAAACCAAGGAATGCTTTTGTCATTCTTGATGATGTCTTTTTTAACATACAAATATATAGGTAGATGAACAGGCATAGTCATTACCATAACTGAAATAGCTGCAGTTCGAAAAATTGTGTGTCCAGAAAGAAACACGTTGGTCCTGAAATGCCGTCGAACCGAATATACGCGCTGTTTGTGTATATGAATGTTTCTACATAGATAGCGGGTATCGTTGAAAAGCATCAACGAAGGAATTCATGTTCCTTACAAGGAATTTCCCATCCTGTAAGGTCCTTGAACTTTACGAATGAAAACTTTCTGAAAAGAATGCAAAGTGTGCTGTGATTTCAGTTAATGGTTTTCTTACATGACATTGAACAATGGTGGATAAATGGTATTATTATGATCCTTTCTCATTCTCCTGTCCGTTCGTAAGTATTTTTTTTTCATATCCGCTACAACAATATTTCCTAAAGCTTCATATTGGATCGTTTTATTTGACGATAATCAATTTGTAGTGATAGAGAGAGGGATACCCTGTTTTTTGAGCTTCGAAGCGAGAAGGAAGCATTCTTCACTGCATTGTTTTCTCTTGTAGAAGTGGATCTATTCGTGAATGAAACAAACAAAGAATAGGCCGTTGATCCTTTTTAATTATCGACAAAAAGGAATGCAAACGAACAAGTTCCTTGCTCCCTTGAAAGAAGGAGCACTTGGTTCTTGGTGTAGGATTGTACGAGCGTGGGAAAATATTGAAATGCTTATGTTTTGCTGCCTACTCGTTCATTCATTAAGTGTTTGTTCGCTAGTTCATTGGTTTGTCCTTTTTTAGTATGTATTATATGAAACGTAGGCTTGTTTGCTTTAAAGGCTCGCCTTTTCATTGCCTGATTGATTGCTCACCGGGAAATTGAATGCTTACGATATTCGAGCCTCCTTTATTGTACATGCGTATAAAGTTTGTGACGGGAGCGATGAACGATAAGAAAAGGGTAGAAACCTGTGAGAAAGGTTGTAAACTCATATCGTTTCAATTAAGAGGTTACAAAAAGATACAATGACATGGATATTGCGTACCCAGGAAATATATACTGAAGCTTTGTTTTTTTTGAACGGACAAATATGATTCAAAGTGTTTTCGGTTCAACTGATGATGAATCAAGCTGGTATTTTTCGAGGGTAATGATTCATTTGAAGTAGTCATCCTTCGTTAAATTATCATTAAAAAGGGGGTAACTCATTTTGCAGTAAGTGCGTGCAATCTGCTCATGAGAAGTGTTGAAATTGATGGACAGGCAATAATTGCATTTCACTGCAACTTATATGTTGCAGCATTTCACTGCAACTTGTATGTTGCAGCATTTCACTGCAACTTATATGTTGCAGCATTTCACTGCAACTTGTATGTTGCAACATTTCACTGGAACTTGTATGTTGCAACATTTCCCTGCAACTTGTATGTTGCAGCATTTCACTGCAACTAATATGTTGCAGCATTTCACTGCAACTTATATGTTGCAGCATTTCACTGCAACTTATATGTTGCAGCATTTCACTGCAACTTATATGTTGCAGCATTTCACTGCAACTTATATGTTGCAGCATTTCACTGCAACTTGTATGTTGCAGCGTTTCTCTGCAACTTATATGTTGCAGCATTTCACTGCAACTTATATGTTGCAGCATTTCACTGCAACTTGTATGTTGCAACATTTCACTGCAACTTATATGTTGCAACATTTCACTGCAACTTGTATGTTGCAACATTTCACTGCAACTTATATGTTGCAACATTTCACTGCAACTTATATGTTGCTGCATTTCACTGCAACTTGTATGTTGCAACATTTCACTGCAACTTGTATGTTGCAACATTTCACAACGTATATGTTGCAACATTTCACTGCAACTTATATGTTGCAGCATTTCACTGCAACTTATATGTTGCAGCATTTCACTGCAACTTATATGCTGCAGCATTTCACTGCAACTTATATGTTGCAGCATTTCACTGCAACTTGTATGTTGCAGCATTTCACTGCAACTTATATGCTGCAGCATGTCACTGCAACTTATATGTTGCAGCATTTCACTGCAACTTGTATGTTGCAGCATTTCACTGCAACTTGTATGTTGCAGCATTTCACTGCAACTTGTATGTTGCAGCATTTCACTGCAACTTATATGTTGCAGCATTTCACTGCAACTTGTATGTTGCAACATTTCACTGGAACTTGTATGTTGCAACATTTCACTGCAACGTATATGTTGCAACATTTCACTGCAACTTATATGTTGCAGCATTTCACTGTAACTTGTATGTTGCAACATTTCACTGCAACTTATATGTTGCAGCATTTCACTGCAACTTATATGTTGCAGCATTTCACTGCAACTTATATGTTGCAGCATTTCACTGCAACTTGTATGTTGCAACATTTCACTGCAACTTATATGTTGCAGCATTTCACTGCAACTTGTATGTTGCAACATTTCACTGCAACTTGTATGTTGCAACATTTCACTGCAATTTGTATGTCGCAACATTTCACTGCAACTTATATGTTGCAACATTTCACTGCAATTTGTATGTCGCAACATTTCACTGCAACTTATATGTTGCAGCATTTCACTGCAACTTGTATGTTGCAGCATTTCACTGCAACTTGTATGTTGCAACATTTCACTGCAACTTGTATGTTGCAACATTTCACTGCAACTTGTATGTTGCAACATTTCACTGCAATTTGTATGTCGCAACATTTGACTGCAACTTGTATGTTGCAGCATTTCACTGCAACTTATATGTTGCAACATTTCACTGCAACTTATATGTTGCAGCATTTCAATGCAACTTATATGTTGCAACATTTTACTGCAACTTGTATGTTGCAGCATTTCACTGCAACTTGTATGTTGCAACATTTCACTGCAACTTGTATATTGCAACATTTCACTGCAACTTGTATGTTGCAACATTTCACTGCAATTTGTATGTCGCAACATTTCACTGCAACTTATATGTTGCAACATTTCACTGCAACTTATATGTTGCTGCATTTCACTGCAACTTGTATGTTGCAGCATTTCACTGCAACTTATATGCTGCAGCATTTCACTGCAACTTATATGTTGCAGCATTTCACTGCAACTTGTATGTTGCAGCATTTTACTGCAACTTATATGTTGCAACATTTCACTGCAACTTATATGTTGCAGCATTTCAATGCAACTTATATGTTGCAACATTTTACTGCAACTTGTATGTTGCAGCATTTCACTGCAACTTGTATGTTGCAACATTTCACTGCAACTTGTATGTTGCAACATTTCACTGCAACTTGTATGTTGCAGCATTTCACTGCAACTTGTATGTTGCAACATTTCACTGCAACTTATATGTTGCAACATTTCAGTGCAACTTATATGTTGCTGCATTTCACTGCAACTTGTATGTTGCAACATTTCACTGCAACTTGTATGTTGCAACATTTCACTGCAACGTATATGTTGCAACATTTCACTGCAACTTATATGTTGCAGCATTTCACTGTAACTTGTATGTTGCAACATTTCACTGCAACTTATATGTTGCAGCATTTCACTGCAACTTGTATGTTGCAGCATTTCACTGCAACTTGTATGTTGCAACATTTCACTGCAACTTGTATGTTGCAACATTTCACTGCAACTTGTATGTTGCAACATTTCACTGCAATTTGTATGTCGCAACATTTGACTGCAACTTGTATGTTGCAGCATTTCACTGCAACTTATATGTTGCAGCATTTCACTGCAACTTGTATGTTGCAGCATTTCCCTGCAACTTGTATGTTGCAACATTTCACTGCAACTTATATGTTGCAACATTTCACTGCAACTTATATGTTGCAGCATTTCAATGCAACTTATATGTTGCAACATTTTACTGCAACTTGTATGTTGCAACATTTCACTGCAACTTGTATGTTGCAACATTTCACTGCAATTTGTATGTCGCAACATTTGACTGCAACTTGTATGTTGCAACATTTCACTGCAACTTATATGTTGCAGCATTTCACTGCAACTTATATGTTGCAACATTTCACTGCAACATTTCACTGCAACTTATATATTGCAGCATTTCACTGCAACTTATATGCTGCAGCATTTCACTGCAACTTATATGTTGCAGCATTTCACTGCAACTTGTATGTTGCAGCATTTCACTGCAACTTATATGTTGCAACATTTCACTGCAACTTGTATGTTGCAACATTTCACTGCAACTTATATGTTGCAACATTTCACTGCAACTTGTATGTTGCAACATTTCACAGCAACTATTATGTTGCAACATTTCACTGCAACTTATATGTTGCAGCATTTCACTGCAACTTGTATGTTGCAGCATTTCACTGCAACTTATATGCTGCAGCATTTCACTGCAACTTATATGTTGCAGCATTTCACTGCAACTTGTATGTTGCAGCATTTCACTGCAACTTATATGTTGCAGCATTTCACTGCAACTTATATGTTGCAGCATTTCACTGCAACTTGTATGTTGCAACATTACACTGCAACTTATATGTTGCAGCATTTCACTGCAACTTATATGTTGCAGCATTTCACTGCAACTTGTATGTTGCAACATTTCACTGCAACTTATATGTTGCAGCATTTCACTGCAACTTATATGTTGCAGCATATCACTGCAACTTATATATTGCAGCATGTCACTGCAACTTATATGTTGCAGCATTTCACTGCAACTTGTATGTTGCAGCATTTCACTGCAACTTGTATGTTGCAACATTTCACTGCAACTTGTATGTTGCAACATTTCACTGCAACTTATATGTTGCAACATTTCACTGCAACTTATATGTTGCAGCATTTCACTGCAACTTATATGTTGCAACATTTCACTGCAACATTTCACTGCAACTTATATATTGCAGCATGTCACTGCAACTTATATGTTGCAGCATTTCACTGCAACTTGTATGTTGCAGCATTTCACTGCAACTTGTATGTTGCAGCATTTCACTGCAACTTGTATGTTGCAACATTTCACTGCAACTTGTATGTTGCAACATTTCACTGCAACTTGTATGTTGCAGCATTTCACTGCAACTTGTATGTTGCAGCATTTCACTGCAACTTATATGTTGCAGCATTTCACTGCAACTTATATGTTGCAGCATTTCACTGCAACTTATATGTTGCAGCATTTCACTGCAACTTGTATGTTGCAACATTTCACTGCAACTTATATGTTGCAACATTTCACTGCAACTTATATGTTGCAGCATTTCACTGCAACTTATATGTTGCAGCATATCACTGCAACTTATATATTGCAGCATGTCACTGCAACTTGTATGTTGCAACATTTCACTGCAACTCGTATGTTGCAACATTTCACTGCAACTTGTATGTTGCAACATTTTACTGCAACTTGTATGTTGCAACATTTCACTGCAACTTATATGTTGCAACATTTCACTGCAACTTATATGTTGCAGCATTTCACTGCAACTTATATGTTGCAACATTTCACTGCAACATTTCACTGCAACTTGTATGTTGCAACATTTCACTGCAACTTGTTTGTTGCAACATTTCACTGCAACTTATATGTTGCAACATTTCACTGCAACTTGTATGTTGCAGCATTTCACTGCAACTTGTATGTTGTAACATTTCACTGCAACTTGTATGTTGCAACATTTCACTGCAACTTGTATGTTGCAACATTTTACTGCAACTTGTATGTTGCAACATTTCACTGCAACTTATATGTTGCAACATTTCACTGCAACTTATATGTTGCAGCATTTCACTGCAACTTATATGTTGCAACATTTCACTGCAACATTTCACTGCAACTTGTATGTTGCAACATTTCACTGCAACTTGTTTGTTGCAACATTTCACTGCAACTTATATGTTGCAACATTTCACTGCAACTTGTATGTTGCAACATTTCACTGCAACTTGTATGTTGCAACATTTTACTGCAACTTGTATGTTGCAACATTTCACTGCAACTTTTATGTTGCAACATTTCACTGCAACTTGTATGTTGCAGCATTTCACTGCAACTTGTATGTTGCAACATTTTACTGCAACTTGTATGTTGCAACATTTCACGGAACTTATATGTTGCAGCATTTCACTACAACTTGTATGTTGCAACATTTCACTGCAACTTGTATGTTGCAACATTCCAAGTTGCAGCATTTCACTGCAACTTATATGTTGCAGCATTTCACTGCAACTTATATGTTGCAGCATTTCACTGCAACTTATATGTTGCAGCATTTTACTGCAACTTGTATGTTGCAGCATTTCACTGCAACTTATATGTTGCAGCATTTCACTGCAACTTATATGTTGCAGCATTTCACTGCAACTTGTATGTTGCAACATTTCACTGCAACTTGTATGTTGCAACATTTCACTGCAACTTGTATATTGCAGCATTTCACTGCAACTTATATGTTGCATCATTTCACTGCAACTTGTATGTTGCAACATTTCACTGCAACTTGTATGTTGCAACATTTCACTGCAACTTATATGTTGCAGCATTTCACTGCAACTTATATGTTGCAGCATTTCACTGCAACTTGTATGTTGCAACATTTCACTGCAACTTGTATGTTGCAACATTTCACTGCAACTTTTATGTTGCAACATTTCACTGCAACTTGTATGTTGCAGCATTTCACTGCAACTTGTATGTTGCAACATTTTACTGCAACTTGTATGTTGCAACATTTCACGGAACTTATATGTTGCAGCATTTCACTGCAACTTGTATGTTGCAACATTTCACTGCAACTTGTATGTTGCAACATTCCAAGTTGCAGCATTTCACTGCAACTTATATGTTGCAGCATTTCACTGCAACTTATATGTTGCAGCATTTCACTGCAACTTATATGTTGCAGCATTTTACTGCAACTTGTATGTTGCAGCATTTCACTGCAACTTATATGTTGCAGCATTTCACTGCAACTTATATGTTGCAGCATTTCACTGCAACTTGTATGTTGCAACATTTCACTGCAACTTGTATGTTGCAACATTTCACTGCAACTTGTATATTGCAGCATTTCACTGCAACTTATATGTTGCATCATTTCACTGCAACTTGTATGTTGCAACATTTCACTGCAACTTGTATGTTGCAACATTTCACTGCAACTTGTATGTTGCAACATTTTACTGCAACTTGTATGTTGCAACATTTCACTGCAACTTATATGTTGCAACATTTCACTGCAACTTATATGTTGCAGCATTTCACTGCAACTTATATGTTGCAACATTTCACTGCAACATTTCACTGCAACTTGTATGTTGCAACATTTCACTGCAACTTGTTGGTTGCAACATTTCACTGCAACTTATATGTTGCAACATTTCACTGCAACTTGTATGTTGCAGCATTTCACTGCAACTTGTATGTTGTAACATTTCACTGCAACTTGTATGTTGCAACATTTCACTGCAACTTTTATGTTGCAACATTTCACTGCAACTTGTATGTTGCAGCATTTCACTGCAACTTGTATGTTGCAACATTTTACTGCAACTTGTATGTTGCAACATTTCACGGAACTTATATGTTGCAGCATTTCACTGCAACTTGTATGTTGCAACATTTCACTGCAACTTGTATGTTGCAACATTCCAAGTTGCAGCATTTCACTGCAACTTATATGTTGCAGCATTTCACTGCAACTTATATGTTGCAGCATTTCACTGCAACTTATATGTTGCAGCATTTCACTGCAACTTATATGTTGCAGCATTTCACTGCATATTATATGTTGCAGCATTTCACTGCAACTTGTATGTTGCAACATTTCACTGCAACTTGTATGTTGCAACATTTCAATGCAACTTGTATGTTGCAACATTTCACTGCAACTTATATGTTGCAGCATTTCACTGCAACTTGTATGTTGCAGCATTTCACTGCAACTTGTATGTTGCAACATTTCACTGCAACTTATATGTTGCAACTTATATGTTGCAGCATTTCACTGCAACTTGTATGTTGAAACTTTTCACTGCAACTTATATGTTGCAGCATTTCACTGTAACTTGTATGTTGTAACATTTCACTGCAACTTGTATGTTGCAACATTTCACTGCAACTTATATGTTGCAGCATTTCACTGCAACTTGTATGTTGCAGCATTTCACTGCAACTTGTATGTTGCAACATTTCACTGCAACTTATATGTTGCAGCATTTTACTGCAACTTGTATGTTGCAACATTTCACTGCAACTTATATGTTGCAGCATTTCACTGCAACTTGTATGTTGCAACATTTCACTGCAACTTGTATGTTGCAACATTTCACTGCAACTTATATGTTGCAACATTTCACTGCAACTTGTATGTTGCAGCATTTCACTGCAACTTGTATGTTGCAACATTTCACTGCATCTTGTATGTTGCAACATTTCACTGCAACTTATATGTTGCAGCATTTCACAGCAACTTATATGTTGCAGCATTTCACTGCAAGTTGTATGTTGCAACATTTCACTGCAACTTGTATGTTGCAACATTTCACTGCAACGTATATGTTGCAACATTTCACTGCAACTTATATGTTGCAGCATTTCACTGCAACTTGTATGTTGCAACATTTCACTGCAACTTGTATGTTGCAACATTTTACAGCAACTTTAATGTTGCAACAATTCACTGCAACTTATATGTTGCAGCATTTCACTGCAACTTATATGTTGCAGCATTTCACTGCAACTTATATGTTGCAGCATTTCACTGCAACTTATATGTTTCAGTATTTTACTGCAACTTATATGTTGCAGCATTTCACTGCAACTTGTATGTTGCAGCATTTCACTGCAACTTATATGTTGCAGCATTTCACTGCAACTTATATGTTGCAGCATTTCACTGCAACTTATATGTTGCAGCATTTCACTGCAACTTGTATGTTGCAACATTTCACTGCAACTTGTATGTTGCAACATTTCACTGCAACTTATATGTTGCAGCATTTCACTGCAACTTATATGTTGCAGCATTTCACTGCAACTTGTATGTTGCAACATTTCACTGCAACTTATATGTTGCAACATTTCACTGCAACTTGTATGTTGCAACATTTCACAAAAACTTTTATGTTGCAACATTTCACTGCAACTTATATGTTGCAGCATTTCACTGCAACTTATATGTTGCAGCATTTCACTGCAACTTATATGTTGCAGCATTTCACTGCAACTTATATGTTGCTGCATTTCACTGCAACTTATATGTTGCAGCATTTCACTGCAACTAATATGTTGCAGCATTTCACTGCAACTTATATGTTGCAGCATTTCACTGCAACTTATATGTTGCAGCATTTCACTGCAACTTGTATGTTGCAACATTTCACTGCAACTTGTATGTTGCAACATCTCACTGCAACTTGTATGTTGCAACATTTCACTGCAACTTATATTTTGCAACATTTCACTGCAACTTGTATGTTGCAGCATTTCACCGCAACTTGTATGTTGCAGCATTTCACTGCAACTTGTATGTTGCAACATTTCACTGCAACTTATATGTTGCAGCATTTTACTGCAACTTGTATGTTGCAGCATTTCACTGCAACTTGTATGTTGCAACATTTCACTGCAACTTATATGTTGCAACATTTCACTGCAACTTGTATGTTGCAACATTTCACTGCAACTTATATGTTGCAACATTTCACTGCAACTTGTATGTTGCAGCATTTCACTGCAACTTGTATGTTGCAACATTTCACTGCAACTTGTATGTTGCAACATTTCACTGCAACTTATATGTTGCAGCATTTCACTGCAACTTGTATGTTGCAACATTTCACTGCAACTTGTATGTTGCAACATTTCACTGCAACGTATATGTTGCAACATTTCACTGCAACTTATATGTTGCAGCATTTCACTGCAACTTGTATGTTGCAACATTTCACTGCAACTTGTATGTTGCAACATTTTACAGCAACTTTAATGTTGCAACAATTCACTGCAACTTATATGTTGCAGCATTCCACTGCAACTTATATGTACACCAAATACTACAGACTCTAAGTCTGGGGTGAATTACGCTACCATCAAACTCCAAAATTTACGAAAATACTTCAAATACGAGGATCATTCAATAAGTAACGAAACAAATTGATGCAGGTCAAAAATGATTTTATAATTCAATACGACACTTTTAGGATTTCAAGTTGGCATTCCTTTTATTTCTTCTGATCAGCTGTTTGGTAAGATTTTGTAAACATAACGTATAATTCAGTTGGTTCAAGATGTCAAGTCCGATTAAGAATTGCACCGCGGAAGAACAACGTGCTGTGATTAGATTTTTAGTAGCAGAAGGTGTTTAAGGTAGAGAGATCCATGCAAGGATGTTAAAAGTATATGGGAACAATTGTTTAAACCGTTCGAACAGTTACAAGTGGATGGAACAGTTTGAATGTGGCCGAGAAAATGTTGGCGATGAGCAGCAAACTGGACGACCGGTCGAAGTTGCAACTTCTTCCCTTGAATCTCGCATTGACGTGATAATCCAAGGTAACAGACGTATCACTGTTGAACTGATAGCAGAGAAAGTGAATGCAAGTATTGGAACTGTCCATAACATCATTCACAATAAGCTGCTATACAAGAAAACTTGCGCGAAATGAGTGTCAACAACTTACGGACATCCACAAAGATAACTCAAGAATGTAGGCTGGGAGATTCTTCCACACCCTGCTTATAGATCAGATCTTGCTTCATCAGATTTCCAAATGTTTGGTTCTCTTAGGCTGAGGCTCCACATATGATTCCAAATCGGTTTCGGTTTGTTTGTTTTTAAGAATGAACGTCATAGCGGCGCGACCTTTTCTTATTTTGCATGTTATCTATATGAGAACCGGGCGACCCTGCGTCCACGTCCGATTCGATCAATAACGCCGGTTTTACGACCCGTCTGGTTCATAACGACCCGGGTCGACGTTCCGATTCATAATCAGAACCACAGTGTATACAATATACAGTGGGAAAACTCTAGGTGGGGAAATGAAATACACTGAGCTTTAAAACTTGATTTAACAGACCATTAAGAGAAATTTAACAGAGACCACAGCGAAACAACTGTAGGAAATACAGGTGTAAAGCAGAGCAGAGCATATGCTCGTACTTGAAGCTTGGAGCTTTTGGTAGTTCCTCGGAGCTACCATGCGTTGAAAATTGATAGTCCACTTTTTACTCTAAGTTTATCGACTAGTGTATACATAGACTATGATCAGAACGAAGGCGCTTCCTTCTCGCTCATTTGCACCCTTTCGCCGTAAGATCGGATGGCACCCGGCTCCACGGCCGGTTTTCTGAAACCGATTTTCTGTATGCGCATGCGTTGTGTTCGTTCGTTAAAAGGCAGTGAACGGAGAAGGCCATGGAGCAGGTGATAACGGCAGTTGCAAATAATCCGGTAATATGGAGTATTGCGGAGAAAGACTACCACAACAGGGAACTTTATGATGCGGCGTGGGAGAATGTTTGCCGAGAAGTGTGCCCTATTGCCAGAATTCATCCATTTTAGGATTTTAGCACTGACACCATCAACAACGCAAGACAGATGTTTTCACGTTGAGCACCGACACGAGAATGAACACTAAACAAACAATCTGATTCAAGAGCCTTGCACGTTCTTATTTCAGATTTGGAATCGGACGTGGAGCCTTGACGCCCGTCGTTCTTATTGTTTACGCATTCCAAATAATAATCGGTTTGGAATCGTACGTGGAGCCTCAGCCTTAAGGAGGCGCTACGTGGCAAAAAATTAGCTCTAACGAAGAAGTCAAGATTCACGTGCAAACTTGGCTCCAACAGCTACCAAAAGAATTTTATGCCAGTGCCATAAGAAAGTTAGAGGAACGATGGGACAAGTGTATGTCGGAGGGGGGGGGGGATTATGTTGAATAGTAACCAAAATTTTGTACTGATTGAATAAACGGTTTTTAAACTACAACAATTTGTCTCGTTTCTTATTGTATGGCCCTCGTATGATTGACTGAATTCGAACATGCAGAGTTTAGATTGAGAAGCTTGCATTTTTTCAAGGCAGTTTTGTGATTCAAGCGTAATCCTTGCATGATGGTCGAACCATCTCTTGTTTTTAAAATTCAAGCCTAAGACTTGCCCTTGCCTGGATGCCGACATGGGTAAAGAGCAATATTGAAAAGGGATAACGGATCGAAGCTAGCCTCAAATGGTCAGGTGGTTACCAATTGTGGAACAGTTGAGAAGTATATAGAAATTAACAAGTAGCAATAGACTACTGATAGCTAAAGTCACATGATGAAATGGTAAGACGCGAATGATTACATATGTATGTGAGTATATGCAAGGGCTAGTCTTCGGACGGTTTCTTGATTTTAGAGACATCTTAGTCCATGATCACACAAAAGAAGAGGGAGGTTCCACAACGGGCTCCTGATTCATGTAGGTGATTTATTTCGTATACATTTGTGATCTCGTGTGCTCTTTAAAAAGATCGTAACACCAGGTTTAGGAGGACAACCCGGGTTATTGAAGTTAAAGCGGTGCTTTAGCCAACGATTCAATCAGTTAAGAAAGAAGAGTGTCACCACAAAACAAGAGATGCTGCAGAATATCTGTACTTAAGCCGACTGTGCAGCGAGTTCCTGGTGTTCCTTTAAATTTAGAATAGTTTTAAGCTTGTTCCTTTCCGTAATAAGCTGCATTAGCGTCTAAATAATATTAATTCTCCAAGTTACTCACCCTGGACCCCGATTATACAGATTTAGTCAGAGAAATCAAAAAGAAACCCGAAAGTTTTCAGAATGTGTCCAACTTCGAGGGGCATGTGTAACTTCACATCAAGCCGAAAGGAATCTTCGAAAGTGACATTCTCAGAACGAAATTGTGGACCCCACAAAACCACAAGGGTAAGCTTATAGCCCGTGCTCATGATGATCCACGGAATTCTCACGTGGGAATTAGGAAGACCACCGAGCTCCTCAAAAGATACTATTACTGGTCTCGATTAAGACAGGCCGTTGCCAAATACATTAGAGCCTATGAAACCTGCAAGCAAATTAAGCCGACCAACTCCACCATGAAACCACCACTTGGGCCAACCAGGGAAGCCGGTAGACTCTTACAGCGATAGTTTGTGGACTTTTTTGGTCCATAACCACGTTCAAGATCAGGGTCAATACCCAACAGCTTGTAGTGCTTGATCACTACACCAAGTTTGTTTAGCTAAAAGCACCACCGATGGCCAAAAGAGAAGCTGTTGCCAAATGCCTAAAGGCCGAAATCTTTCATACCTTTGTAATGCCAGAAGTCTTGCATTCGGAAAATGGAGCTCAGTAGTAAGACAGACACTTTTATTGATCCTCAAAGTTACTCACGCTGCAATGATAATGCCTTCAAGATGAAGCAGGTTTACTTTTCGGTGTTGTTTAAAGGTTCATGCTCACTGAATTCTTGTAAAACATTCCTAAATTTCTTTCATTAACACATGTTTCCATCGATATAATCCGAAGAAAAAAGTAGTCACAAATGTTTCAAAGTTTCCAAACTGAGAATGAGTACATCTGTATTTTTTCTCTTTAAAAAATGATTAGCCATTTTTGATGCAAATTTTATCTGTTCTATTTTTCTATTTCTTAAAAGCAAAATTTTCCCGACCTTCGAGTATATGCTGCAAAACAAAGCCTACATTCATAGCTTTCAGTGACACCATCAACCGAAGTTAGTCTAAAAATGCCACACCCTGTTTCTATAGTTAAAACGGATACTTGCCGACATGTAACCACTCTCTAAATTGAACATGAAATACTACATTTATGCTAAAGTATGAATTACTATCTTAACATCAAAACAAGTTCACTTCCTTTTTGAAAAGCATGAAAATTATTTGAAATTCCATTGAAAATTTACAAAAAGTCAAGTTGAATTTTCCAGACTTTCAATATATTCTATCAAATGTAATATATAACAAAGGTGAATAACTCTTTGCTGTTCACATTGGGAAGTGTGTACATAAAAGAGGAGACCATTTCGTGGAAACTCCTCTATTTCCCCTCATGCCAAAAAAATCCATTTGAACACGTTCCGCGTTACATACTGCGCAAAATTCAAGGTTAGCGCATCATTCACCCTCTCATGGAAAACTCCATGGACCCTTAATACTGAACATCCTGCCTGCTATATGCATCGTGCACTTGAAAGTCATCGTATATATCGTATGTATATTAATGGGCTCTACTCCTCGCTTCCTAGCTCTTCCGTTCAAAACGAGAGACTGAGTTTGACCCACAAACCATACCACATGAGAGCAAGACAAGAAAATGGTGGAAATTTGACACGCGCTTTTCACGGTCGCAGGATCTCCCTCATTCCGGGTGTCCATTATCATCACGAATTTTCCGACGTGTTGTCTGCCTGCTAGCTTTTAGCAATCGATTTACAACTGAAAGTTTTTGGAAGTGAAGTTTCTTAAACATAGAAGGGATGCTTGGATGGTATCCTGGTGGACTTATGTTAAATGTCTTTTTAGAAACAAGGATACAAAATATTTTATGAGTATTCTTGCTCGCTTCCGTCTCTACTTACATGCTGATGAAATTCACAGATGATTTCCTGGTAGATTTTAGTCGGAAGTGAACAAGTACGTATGTAACACTAACCAATCGGGAAGACCAGCCATTCGTGGTCGTCTGAAGATTATTGAACCGTCGTCGTTGGTTCGCATTTGTGGTGACACCCATTCACGCCAGCGGAAAGACTAGTAGTGGTTGGTTGCCAAGGAGAAATATGGCTTTCACTTAGCTATTTTTGATGAGATACATATAGAGTATACGTGGCTGAATTACTTTATCTGATGTCTTACATCTGATCCTGCAGACACTTTTCTTGTAGACGGACGATACAAATTGATAAATTTCTATTCCATTGAAACATTATTGGAAGGGATTGGGCAGTTGGCTTCATTACGGATGTTGCAGATATGTCGTCCTTTTAAGACGCATCATTTTTCATTCAGGAGATAATTGTGTTGATGACTTGAAGAATTCAGTGGACAGATTTAATTTACATTACTTATTAGATTGGAGACAAAAAGGGGCTAAAACAACTAAAAGAATACACACAGTGGATACCTAACATGAAAATCAAGAGTACAAAGAAAACGAAACAGTAACAACAAAGTGATTATCGATAGCTAAAGTAGCGACAGAATTCTACAAAAGTCTATACACACAGACAGACAAAATAATAGTGGCAGAATCAGAAAAGGATACTCATGAAGAAGAAATACCATGCATACTAGAAACAGAAGTAAGAAGAGCTATAAAAACGCAGAAAGCCGGAAAAGCACCTGGAGACGACAAAATTTCGAATGAGATACTGAAAGATACCCTAACCGTAATATCCAAACCGGTGACAAATTTATTTAATGAAATACTAAAGGCTGAACAAATACCAACTCAGTGGTCCACTATCGTCCTGCTACATAATAAGCGAGACAAAAATGATATTAAGAACTATAGACCTATAAGTCTAATGTCTAATGTTTACAAAGTGTTCTGAAAAATAATACTCGGCCGAATAAATAAAAACCTAGAAGAGAACCAGCCAAGAGAACAAGCAGGATTTCGCCCGGATTATTCTACCATAGACCATATCCATATGATCAAAATGATCATAGAAAAACTTAAAGAATACGGCCAACACTATTATATGGCATTTGTCGACTACAACAAAGCCTTCGACTCTCAGAAGAAACACAATTATATCTGGAAAACACTAAAAAACCAAGGAGTAGAAAGTAAATATATCACTATTATAAAAGAAATTTATAGCAACTCCACAGCAAAGGTCCAACTCGAACAGCAAGGAGAAGAGTTTAAAATCCAGAGAGGCGTCAGGCAGGGAGATTCAATTTCCCCAAAACTTTTCACAGCAGTGTTAGAAAATATCTTCAGCAACATACACTGGCAAGACTTCGGAATAAATATAAATGGATGAAACTTAAATCACCTAAATTTCGCTGACGACATTGTGACTTTCGCAGAGAAACCAGGCATACTACAAATTATGTTACAGCAACTAGGTAAGGAAAGCAGAAAAACAGGACTATCGATGCAACTAAGGAGAACCTAGAAATAGAACAGAATTTATTTAGGACAACTTATATCAATAAAAGACCAATATTCAAAAGAAATTGAGAGAAGAATAAGTAGCACTTGGAAACGATACTGGTCTTTAAAAGAAATTGTTAAGAATGATACAGTACCAATGTCAATTAAAAGCAAACTGTACAACACATCTAACTTACGGGCGTCAAACTTGACCGGCTACGAACAAAAACAACCAGAAACTGATAGTCTACCAACGCAGTATGGAACGTAGCATGCTAAACGTAAAGCTAAAGGATAGATGGAAAATTTCAAAAATAAGGAAAAGGACAAAATTAAACGACATTCTACAAAAAATCAAAAAAAAATCAAATGGAACTGGACTGGGCACATCATGAGAACAAATAAGGAAAAATGGACGAAAGATGTAATGGAATGGTACCCTAGGAATGGGAAAAGACAAAAAGGACGACAAATTAAAAGATGGGAAGATGAAATGAGAAGGATGGTTCGTGACAGAAATGAGTGGAAGAAACAAGGGTAGGCCTTATCAAAGGACGACCTGACCAATGAATTGGTTGCTGAAGAATACCAATGTACATATTTTACCCGTAAAGGTTTTTTAAATGTAAAAACTCATAGTACCCTAAATACGAGGTGTGGCTATTAAATAACGGGACTGACGCTGCAGTGGAACGAGTGCGCATGCGCCAACCAGCATTGAACAACAGCTGTTTATTTTGAGTCTTTCTCTACAGAATGCAGTTAGTCTCGTTTCTGTAAACAACATCGTAACCTTCATTTACGTTAGTGTTGTTATTTGGTTTTGCCGGAAAAATGGTTAGCGTAATAATAGAGCAACGAACTGTTGTTAAATTTCACTTCAAACTTGGAAAAACCGCTACCGAAACTTATAATTTACTAAAAGAAGTGTATGGCAGTGAATGTTTATCGCGGACTCGTGTTTTTGATTGGTTTAAGCGTTTTCAAGATGGTCGACAAGACGTTGAAGATGATTCGCGGCCAGGTCGTCCTTCAACATCAAAAACGGATGACAATGTCGAAAAAGTTGCTAATTTGATTCGGTCTGACCGTCGATTAAGTATTCGTGCAGTTGCTGAAACTGTAGGCATTGATAAAGAATGTGTACGGCTTTACGTGACAATTTGAACATGCGAAAAGTGTGTGCAAAAATGGTACCAAAAATTCTCACGATTGAACAACAAGCAGCTCGCAAAAATGTTTGTACTGACACTTGGAATGCCATTGAACCACCAGACCTAGCACCATGTGACTTCTATCTTTTCCCTAAGGTTAAATCTGCATTGAAAGGCACGAGATTTGAATCCGTAGAAGCTGTAAAAGAGAAAGCGGCAAGAGTCCTGAAGGAGTTGACAGAAGATGACTTCCAGCACTGTTTCAAACAGTGGAAAATTCGCATGGAGCGTTGCAGGGATAGAGGAGGGGTGTATATTGAAGGTAATAATAAGTGATTATGTATACAATGAAAATAAAATTTTTTGCAACGTCAGTCCCGTTATTTTATAGCCACACCTCGTATGTCAAAACTGTACTGTATTTGGTCAGCGAATAAAGGCTTTTATTATTATTATTATTACTTATTAGATAAATAGACAGAACTACAAATTGATTTTTAGTTGGCCAATCCTGTAGGACCTTCTTTAAAAATTCGACCATGTATTCATCGAATGTGGTTACTAGTGGACGCATATAAAAGCTCGCTATTAAAACCGGCAAATTGCCGAACGTGGTTGTTGGACCGCGATAGCAGAAAGCAATGTCTTCAGGAAGGTCAGACTCGATTTGGGCTGATACGCCATTGACGATGATAAAAATGGTTTTTAGTTAATACAAACAAACGTGAAATACCACAAAAAAATGTTGGATCTTTTGATGATTTTCATGGAATATAGAGGCTAAAATCAGTCAAGAAAGGACTCAAGTCAGAAACACAGGATACTGATATTCAGCCAGTGTTCATCCGTTTTCATATCTATTGCAATGATTTGTATAACTGACTAAATATTTTATCAAAATGTTCCATTAAATTCAAATTTAATTTAGCAAATGCAGAAATTAAATGTGAACCGAAAATATGACCTCATAATCCAATCGATAGAACAGACTCTGCAAAAATTAAAATTAATTTAAAATCAATTTCCAAATTAATTGAATCCATCCATAACGAACAAAAAACAAAACATTCTAAACACAAATCAAAATCACTCTCCCATAAGAAATTCTATCTGAAATATCTTTTTTGTCTAGCGTTCTGATACTGGTATCTGTGTACCACAATCGGCAAGAAAAAAAGAGAGAAAGATACCAAATAAAATCTTCTCGAAAGCATTGAACCAGAATTAGAATTCAAAATGAACAATTTTTTAGTGCCAAGGCCAATGAACGGTCGACCTCGGCATATCGGTATGATCACGGGCACCACGGATTGATGTCATACATTGCTTGCTAAGAATCAGCTGTGCCCATTGCTGACGCGAAGCAGAAGCAAGAGGAGGAGTCCAATCAACCCATCAAGTGTGTGGTAGCCAAAACGGAACGAAGCGGAACGCGGCCAAGCGTAAGGTCAAGTTTAATGTTTGCATGATCCTCCCAGCGGCACTTTGAGTAATTTACCCACCTCCGAAAAAAACCTCACATACTTTTTAGGCCCTAACATTCATACGTTTGTATGTGTATGGCTACCATTACATATCCTGTTTAATTTAAATATAATTATCATTGCGGCTCGCACTGATGTTTAATAAGACTTCCCACCTCCGGTAACTGTTTGCCGAAACCAACACACACCTTTGATGGTAGCCCAAGAAAAAGAGTTAACGGTTGAATCGCGTAAAAGGTATCTTTGGAACGAGCAGGTGAGTTCTCGATGTAAGTCGATTAAGATACGATGTTGAAATTCAATGCCGTGACTTCCATGACTAACGTGGTCAGACCATTAAGAAAGAAAAACTATTGTTAACTACTATTGTAAACGTGAATCACTACGGAATATCATTGATTATGATGGGAATGGTCATTGAATAAAGGTGGATTAATTCAAGTGCTTTTTACCCTGCTATATTTTAGAAAATTGATAGGTGAAGATATTTTTAAAGTAGATCAAATGAGACCAGCTTCAGGCCTCTGTATTTGTTATTCATGTCCTGGATTATTGTCGAATTTTTATTGGATCGTAGAATTTGTGTTATAGATAATTTTTTAGCTTCTGAACATCCTTATTTAAGGTTTAACATTGCTGGGTAAATGGCTGTTTCTGAGGTATATCGTCTCAATTTTCAAGTAATGATCTGTTTGACTCCTTCGAACTAAATGGCGTGAACTCAAAATCAATCGCTATCCATCCTCAAAACTACAACAATTGTATGAATTTTCCAAAATGCTAACTGGATGTGAAAAACCATTTTCCAATTGACATAAACGTGTTGTACGGATCATGAAAGGGTTCTTAAGGGGGGCAAATTAGTTTAATTAATTTTAATTTTTAATTTTTTGAACAGGTGAGGAACAATCAAAATTTGTTTAAACCCGGAGCATATATTGCTCATTTTTTGAAGTACACTTTGTAATTTTTTCAAGCCATTTCCGTTCGAAATAGTGGAGCTAGATGCTGCTGTCCATGGACGATCGCCATCCGAGTTTTTTTGCTGGTGGACATTTCTGAAGTCACCATTTTTATCTGTAATCATTACAAATTTTTTTTTCGTTAGCAACATATTTCCTAAGAATATGAAACTAATTCTGAACAAAAAAAAGTTGAAAATTGGATCTTTTTGAGGTGTTTGAAGACAATGTCATGTTTTTATATCATGTTTTTCAGCATTTTTTGCATTAAAAAGTGTATTTTAAATAATAATATCATCCCATAGTTAGATATGTATAAATTATAATCGAATAAAGAATATTTACACAAATTTTCAGAACGATTGGTCAATAACTTTGCGAGCTAGAATGCCCACCAGTTGAAAAAAGCTTGAAAATAAATGGAGCGAAAACGAGAAATTCAAGGCAGTAATTAACCCATTAATGCCCAAGCCCTTCCTTCCAAAGATATTGTAAAATTCATTTTACTCCATTGTAACTACCAAATGCTTCGGTGCCGAACCGACGGGCGGTCACTTAAGTGCTCATAATCGGAATTTTGCCTTGAAATTTTGGCTACATACTCTTGAATAGTGTTACTAACAATTTATGAAATAAAAAAAGTCGATTTTTTGACCCGTCTAAACTGGTTGCCCCCTTAAGCTCAATGGTTTCTATAAAACAATTTCATATTGATCTCGAAATTAGTATGGACTTTGCGATACAAGTTAGAATATTTTTTTAATCTTTTTATTTTTCATGTTCTTCTTCACAAATAATTTTTTTTAATTGTATGCTATTTACACACCTCAAAGTAAATTTTGAGAAGTAAATGGAATAAACGTTTTAGATCCAAATGTCGGATCCAAGCAAGAATTTCTAAATAGCTACTTAAATCAATTTAATTAAGACCATAAAAGACAAAAACTAATCTTTTCTATGGAGCCAAAAAATCAAAACTGTTTTTTACAGATTTCGTTGATAAATCTCATCAAGAATACGATTTAAAAGGATTTATAATGATATTTTAATTTTTAAAGTATTTTCAAGCGTGTATAGCGAGATGCCGTGAGACTGCATTTTTGACGCTCCGCTGTGTTTCGGTATTCTCGACTGCCCTCTCCTGAATTACGAGATTATAAGCATGATCCAATTCTTGATCAAGAAGCTCAAGAAATTTTAAAGATTTACAAAGATTTAACTTCGAATGATTTATTTGAAAGGTGTTTCGCAATTCGTAAAAAAAAGTAAACGCAATTTTCTCGGATTCATGTTTTTTAAGCTGGCGGAAACGATTTTCGAAAAACTACTCAACCGATCATTCTGATTTTTCAATATGTTGTTGTACACATATATGGCTATAGCGTAAAGCCGGTAGTGGAATCGTTATGATCGGTATCAAATTTTCTGATTTTTACTCAATTTTCCACGCTCAAAAACAGGTTTTTAAAAAATTGGCCACCATTTTGTTATTTTTAAATGAAAAAAAAATTCATTCCGGTACGGTAGGCACTTAAACAAGGATTAATTTCGCGTTTTTGATTGATTTTTTTTCATCATCCACAAGAGTAAAGTTTGTATAAAAAAATGGAACTCGATAATATATAGAAACAGATTTTCCACAAAAAGCGAAAGAAGTGAACCAACCGATTCAGATGTGTGTAATTGAGGTAAGATAAGTATGCACATTAATTTTTGTCAGATGATGTGCCCTTAAAAACTTTAGATTAGTTACATTTCACCCTCATCATCATCAATGGCGCACCAGCCCAAATCGAGCCTTGGCCTCCCGAAGACACTGCCTCCAACTGTCTCGGTCCAGCGACCGCGTCCTCCAATTAGCGAATCCCAGCAAGGATTCGCTGTCGTTGTCAACTGCATCCTCCCATCGTTTGCGTGGTTTTCCTGGTGGGCGGCTTCCTGTTGCTCGGCCTTTCATGGAGCGCTTGGGAATTCGCCTGTCATCCATACGCTCCACATGGCCAGCCCACTGAAGTCGTAGCAGTTTCGTCAGAATCGATACCGGTGGCTCGTCATAAAGAGCGTACAACTCATGGTTGTACCGGATTCGCCAGTCCGGTCCGTCCTTCACGGGCCCCAGAATCCGTCTCAAAATGCGGCGTTCGAAGACGTCAATCCTTTTTTCTGAGGCTTGAGTCAAAGTCCATGTTTCACATCCGTAAATCAATACAGGACGGATGATCGTTTTATAGACGCGCAGCTTATTTTTTCGGTGCACTTTGTTACTTTTAATCACCGAGAGGACTGAAAAGTATATTTTATTGGCTAGACCAATTCGCCGTTCAATTTCGTCCTTTTCATTCCCGTCTTTGGCGAGGTTGACACCAAGATAAATAAAAGAGTTAACGCTTTCCACACTGTAGTTATTTATCGTCATGTTTTGTCTATTTGTCGTCTTTTTCCTTGACTGGGTCATATATTTGGTCTTGTTCACATTGACCCTTAGGCCGACTTGCCTAGCCGCTGACTCCAGCTCAGTAAACGCTTCTTTGGCACGAGATAGAGATCGGGCCATGACGTTGATGTCATCGGCGTACGCTACTATTTGAGTAGACTTAAAGAGTAGCGTTCCCGCATTGTCTACTGCAATCTTCCTGATGACATACTCTAGGGCCAAATTGAAGAGTGTGGGGGCGAGGCCATCACCCTGTTTAAGACCTGAGCTGGTGTAGAAGCTTTGAGTCAGATCTCCTTGACATCTGACTTTAGATCGTGTGTCGGTCATCGTTAGTCTGGTCATTCGTATTAGTTTGATAGGTATTCCAAAATCAAGCATTATTTTATATAGTATATTTCGATCTATACTATCGTATGCTTGTTGGAAGTCTACGAAGACCTGGTGCACGTCAATATTGTATTGTTTCACCCTAAAAATCCCTAAATATCGATCACCAAGACCATTTCATCATTTGTGTTTCGAGATTGTTACATTTTGAAAAGGAATGCATAGGTAAATGAAAGCCGAAATAATAAGCTCTAAATATTTGAAGCTGCGTGCAGAAATTTACTCTTCTATTACTAGTGCGCAGTAAATGGTGGTCGTGTCTTGTTTGCAGGTATTAAAATTTGTATTCAGGAGATATGCTCATTAATTAAGTTTATAAGAAGTGAATTTTTGGAATTTTCGTGACTATTTTTCGGCTTACTTCAAATTTTTTATGCGTATTTTTACATGTCGTAACTTTCAAAATCATTGAATTACTAATTTATTAAATAATTCCATTTTTTTTATTATTTAGTAGCTAGATGTGAGCTTCTTAGAAATGAAGAATATATCTTCCTGGAGTATAACACTTTGTCCCCGAATACTTTTTTGTAAGTCGTTTTCCCAATTAAAAAGATAATCTGATAAGATTCTTAGGAGTTATGAAATGTTGTTTAATCAGTCTTTGACTTGAATTTCAAATTTACTTATAGAAGAAATCCACCTACGAATATTGCCTGTAAAAGCTATCTACTACTTATACTTTGATCCTGATTTATTTTATGTTGATTTTTTGTTTAATGTTTTATTTCCAAACTAATCAATGCCACATGCAAACATGGAAAGCCTTATGCAAATTGAATCATATTTGATAATTTAATGATAATAGTAAATTTCGCAGATGAATTCTAAAGGATGCATGTTAAATTCTTTAGAAGTTAATCCTGGCTCCAGCTTAATTCTCTGGGAGAAAAAAATTAGGTTTTAATACCGAAATACCTATCTCGCAAGATCAATTTGTGATTTGTGAATTAATGATTTACTGAGGGACCACGAAGTGGACGTGAGAGAAGGAGGAATGCAGCCTACAAAATTAGGCTTTCGCAGCAGCACAGTTTAGTTTAGTTTAAGCCAAACGAATTCTACATAAAACTACTTACTTCGTATCTTTTACGGATTTTTCACAACAATCCATGATTTTCCATGTAAATAGAAATATTTGAAAGTAACTTTTTCGTTACTTCCACCTTACCCAGCCTTGACAAGAATGGCAGCGCAAAAATGAATACGATTTTTAATTTTTGCAAAGTTGTCATAGGTCTTGTATTTTCGAAAATTCGATCGGATTATCAGTACATGAAAAGTAAATAGAATTATTCAAAATTTGAAGAGGTAAACCTCGCGACAAATAGAAGCTCAAAGTTTGATTGCCCGTAAAGAGGCTTAACGAAAATTTTTAATTATGATTGATTCCTGATAATAATTCTGCTGTTCTGTCAATTATTTTTTATCAAAAAATCAAAAGGTTTGCAAGTCAAACCAAAAATAATATGAATCTCTTGTAGTTTCTGAGTTCCACTTCTGAATCCACTTCAAAACGGCTCACAGCTGGTGAAAAATGTTTAAGCGGGTGATTAAATGATGATTTATAGTTTAAAGCATTAGCTTACATGTTTCAATCAACAAATAAAAGAAAAATATGGATAATAAACAGTCCAAAATTTCACTAAAAAAGTATTAGCATAAGATCTTTTTTTGCGCCCAACGTGGGCTAAATTGTATGAAAAAATTTCAAATGACATAGGTTCGGTGTCAATAAAATGTTTCAATCGACTTGTGGATACTCATTTGAAGTTATTTTGTTTTGAAAACCTTAAGCAACTTAAAACTGCATAAGAAAATACCATTTAAATATCTGCTATTAGCTTTGTATTTAAGGGGTTACATAGGTCTGGTATTTTCAAAAAATCAATCGAAATTTTTTTATTCCAAATGAAAGTATAGTTCTTCAAGAGTATTCACATCTAATTTCAAGTACATTTGAGCAATATTACCGGAGTTATAGAGATTTGAATACCTCGCGGCCGGTATGTGCGCTCAGCTTTACACAGCGTATTATACGCATACAGCGCGGTTATACCGCGTAAAATCAGCTCCTTTCTTTTTCATCAAACATCACAACATCAAAAGTTGCTCTGAACATCGCGAATGAGGCGAACGAATTACTGTATGGACCTGGAATCGACTACTCGATGTAAGTCGCTAAAAAGTAACTTTAATTCATTAAATCGCGGTAAAAAAAAACCTTAAACGCGTTTTTGTCGAAACTTTGTTTTTCCGTGCGTTAGGCACGATTTCTCGAAAACAAATCAACCGATTTTGCTGAAACTTTGCACAGTTCCCCTTTATAGTATTGCTTCGTGATTGAACGAAGGATTCTCATTTTGTCGACTCGTTCTTGTTTTATACGAAAAAAATATTTTAAAAACGATGAGAATCGGAAAAATGCTAAAAAAATATGAGACGAAAATTCATTCAAACTCATTTCAAAACTTTAAGTTTCATTTTTTTCAATTCTTTCCTTCCCTTATGCCAAGGGCATAAACTGTAAGATTTTTTTTGAATTTTTGATTTCAGATGAACCTGCACCAAAATATTCTGAAATATTCTACCGCAAAAAACAGGTTGGACGAGAAAAACTGCAGGAAAATTGACAATTTTCAATATTTTTAGCTGAATTTTTTCTACAACTTCTTGAAATGCTAAACTTCTATGTGTGTAAATTTTAAATAAAATAGATTTTTGGTTTTTAAAATATTTTGTTTTGAAAAAGTAGTTTTTCCGACTTCAAGACCTATGTAACCCCTTAAATAAATTTCAACATACGTACGTTCTTTACTTTCATGGTAAATTCAATTCATCGCTGCTGGGTGGAATTCTGTATGTTACAGATCATTTCATTAAAGAATTTTCGAACACTTTGAAGCATAATTGGAGGCGAGTATAATGTTACACATCTTGCATTGCAGGTATAAGAAAAATAATAGAAGAGAAGTAGGAAGAAATTCGAATACTACTTGAACGTAAGATTTCGTCTCCAAGCAAAATCCATAATCAATTTCACTTTCTAAAACTAAAACTGCAAATTAAACAGGACCAAAACGAAAGCATACGTAATTGGTTTCGTACAACCCTTGCGTAGAAACCTTCCGTTCAACCCTTTCAAAACCGCTAATTTTCCCTCTGAAACATAATCATTTGAAATGCAACAGTACCACTGATGTAATCGTTATTACGTTTCCGTTCATCTCGCACCAAATTCAGGAGACACGTGACTCAAATTACACACCCTATCAGCCATTTCTATCAAAGCAACACAAACCCTCATCCCATCCTGGCAGCATCAAAAGGAATCGGGTCCTGCGTCCTGGACTCCAATATTACAACGTTCCTTTGACCGAAGGCCAAAAACATGGTAGCTTCCCTGTTCGTATCCTTCCTTGTTTGATGTTTCGCCATGGTTCCAGCGATTCGAACTTGGGCCGCCAAATGATTCCAGTTTGAAGAGGGAACCGAAATGTTAACACGCCGAAGATGGCACAGCTGAAATGTGAAGAACAAGAAGACCAAAGCAGAAGCAAGCAGAAGCAGCAGAGCCAGCAAAAGCAGCAGCAGATGACAATATTCGGGGCCATTGACCTCCGAAACTACAGCAAAGACCGTGAGCCAGCAGCGGCAGAAATTGATGCCTAAGCGGAGCACATGCGCGCCGGGAAGCCGTGGACGGGTGCTCCGCTGGCCGACCGCCTGCCCCACTAGCGGCCTCCAGCGGGCGTCGGGGAGCTCCACCACTCCTCCTCCCGCCTTATGTACAGGGTCCCATGTAAAAACGAAATGTTAACGCTGTTATCAGCGTGGCGATATCACAGTCGGCCGGCGAATAAAGTTTCTGTGGGAATTTTGTCGATCGCCTGGCGTAGCCCTCGGACTGGCACTGAGAATTCGCACCGTACCTCGTTCAACCCCCGAAAGAGCAGGAAAGCTATCCTGCTGTTTCCTCGTAGTCCTGGGAAAATGCGCCTCGTTCGATGGATGAGTGGTTGTTATTCGAGGCAAGTGACATCAATTAATGTGTTTGCCATATCTGAAGTGACTGGCCGACAGCTTTGATTGATTGTTTTCAGGGGGTTTAATTGAGGTCGATTGGAACCCCAAATATATTCAATTACAGCCCTTATTCCGTCGTGGCTCGAAACAGTGGTTTCATGTGAATAATCGGTTGGAGGAATGGGAAACCCCTTTCGTTAACCTTTTCAAGCGTTTCAACTAAACCATTCCCCAATGCGTTTACCTTCAAGTTCGTCAATAATTTAGCAAACATAAGGGCTGTATTAAAGCGGATACACCAATGCAAACACACCTGCCGCTTACACAGTTGCCGGAAGTGTACGAGCAAAATTGTTCATGAATGCCATATAAAAAAGAATGGTAAGGCTCCCCAGTCCTCGCTGATCTTTTTCTCTAGCCATTCCCTGTCAAAAGGGTGGCGTTCACTCCATATCGATTGGGAGCACTTCCCCATTTGTCAGACATGAGGCGCGAACCCGGAAGACCACCCCGAAAATCCAACATGCTTTTAAGAACAACGAACGACATTGAACGTTACGGCACTTACACATTTTCGGCAAAGAAAAGCAGCGAACATGAAAGGAATCTCGCTCCATCCGGCAAACGGCGCATCCTCCTCAACGATCCAGACAAAAAAAATTGGATGTTGTAAGGGTGGACCTTGAGGAAGGTGGTGAAACGCGATGTTGAATGTCGAATTGAAATGTTGATGCCGCCCAAAATTAGAAGCGCTTTTGCCGCAAGAATGGGTGCATCAGATTTATTTATGGTCGATGATGGGGATGATTCCATCACCCGAAAATACAGGAAACGGAGAACGGGGCTAAGGTATGTACGATACGTCGAGCTATCGACATTAAATCGAAATGTTGCTCTTTCGGGAGTCGCGTGGCGTAGTATATATTTGCAGCTTGGTTGGAGTTATTTGGGGGTTGGTGTGTGTGTGTGTGTTCTGCAGATGTTTTCCAGGAATCGGGCAGATGCGGAGAGCAGCTGATCGATTTTGAAAGTCAAGGTAGATGTTAAAGAGGAACTCACTATGTAGTTGGCTTGCTGATTTGTACGGCGAGCTTGAGAACATTTCGAACGGATTACTGTTGCTTGTCCCTTTCTGAATGATGGAAAAGTGTTAAGGAGTGGTTTTTATGGGGGTGGAAACGTTGAACGTTTTTGATTAAAGCCAGATAAAATTATGTAGCATGCGCGAATTCGTGGATGGTAAATAATATTGGACAAATGCTTAATTTCACAGAAGACAATTGCATGAAGATTTTGATGAGCTGCACTAAGCATTCCTTACTGTAAGTTTCCATCAACCATACCCAGCATTTAAGGTGGAAAAAGCTTTCCTCTTCCAAAATCTTCAATCGTTTAAAATGCTTGTACCATGTACAGGATCACGGTTCCACTTTGATAGGAAAATGACGAAATGGTAACTTTAGCTGTAGTTGCGATCACAATGAGGTCGCAAAGTCCTAGAATAGTGAATATCGTTCAGGAAAAATATGAAAGAAAACTACCATCCGTAAGTTCGTGTGGTGAGATTTATATCATCAACATTATTAATAGCGGACCATTGCAGGTCAAATTTTGGCACCCTGAAGACATCGGCTTTAGATATTTCAGCCCAACGAGTGCGTCCTCCAGTTCGAAAATTTCAACAGCAATTTGCTGCTAGCGTAGACTGAATCCTTTTACCTTGTGCGTGGCTAACCAGTTGGGCAATTATCATATTATTGTGCATTTGGTATCGTTCTTAAGCTGAGGTTGGCTGATCTACTGTAACCTTCTCAGCGTTGCCAATATCGATTCCGCTGTTTCGTCAAAAAGTACATATAACTCATCATTGTAACTGCTTCACTGATCTGTTATATTGTATACACGAGCCTGATGTGCAATAATGTGCGCCCCTGGAATACTCGAGGCAATCAAGCAGAAAAGCCATCAAAACTTCTAAACTCAAAGAAGCCGCTCCGATTTGGATGAATTTTATTTGAATGTTGCTGAAAACTGAAACTGAAGAAATTTGCAGTTGGTTTTTTTCATCGGTTCTTTTAATTTTTTGAAATTTTTTTCAAAATAAAAATTATTTTGAGAAATTTTACGTTTTTATAAATTAAGTCAGGAAAAAAATTGCTTGAAAACTGTATAGGCTGCTCTGAATCACGTGATATATCTTGGTCTCGACAGAGACTGATGTGACAGCGTGAGCCATGACTTTAATGCCTGCGTACGAGTACGCATATTGAGGGCTGTAAGGCCTTCAAAAAAATATATAGGCGAAGTATTTTCCACCTCTTAAAAATTAGAAGTAGACGAATCGCAAGGTAACTCTCGCGATTGATTTTTTTTGGATTCATTCCATTTCTATAGTTTGCTCACAACTTTATTTGCTTAGTATACTTACTTTCTACACCACATATCATGATATTTAATGGAGGTAACGATTTTATGCTATGCTATTGGTGCTCATAATGTCAAGTCATCTCTTTCCAGCTGAAGCGACAACTTAAATGAATGTAAACTTTGCCCCCTACATTCAGAAAATTTAATGAACAATTCTGTATTTATTCTGCCGCAACTGCTTTTACTGTAATTTCGATGAGTTTTTATTTAGTTTTCCATGAAGTACTAGGTGCAGCTAAATCCCCATTTTTAATTGTGTATGCAACAGCAATTTACCTTAGAATAGTTATCATCTTGTTGTTTTTCGTGTCAAATTTAAAAAGAATATTTTCTTGACTTACGATTTCAGACATAAAGATCTAATTCAACGGGAATAACTGCAAGCCAGAAAATATGTTCAGAATTGAAAAAATTAATATGATTGCGTTTAAAGAATAATTTAATACAGATCTCTTTGTAAAATAATCTTTACGAAGAAGGGGTTGCAAGGGAAGCTCCAATGACCTTAAATTCGCTACCGGTACTAGAAAAAGTCTGTTTCTTTACTCTGTTTGAGTTTATTTATTGTGTATTATATTTATATGCGATAGATAACATTTTTCGTTCGGATGGTTACCTCATTATGTACTATTTATTGAAATGTTGAAATCATTTTATTCAGGCATTATATGATTATTTTTTATTAGTAAATTTTGCAAAAAAATATGTTCCAAAAAATATAAATTTTATTTTTAACTTTAGGAATACTAGAATACGTTAGCTCAAATCTTTCAAATGTTCACCAAAATCGGATTTATTTCTGTGGGTTGAAAAGTAAAAACTTTCATATATCAATGGCTTTTTCAGGGATCTGGGTCAAGGCTCATGTTTCACATCCGTAAAGAAGGCAGTTGACCGTTCACTTTAGAGAATCCAAAAAAAGTCTTTGCACCTTAAGACATTCAAGAGAAAATTCAAATATGTGAAGGCGAGGTAGAAAACAATTCTCTTATAGTGAAGTGGATAATTGCATTTTCTCAATGTTGTTTATTTTTTGCAGTACAAATATAAAGAAAAAAAATTATAACAAGCGAAGATAGAAAATTTTAGAATTAATAAAGTCCACCTGTTAACCTCGCCAAAATCGTCGTGCGCTCAATTCGAAGACTATTTATTCTTAACCTAACAAAATGTAATGCTGCAAAATTGGATTACATTTTGCCTTAATAACGACCTGGAATTTTTGAGGTATCGATTCCATCAAAGTTTTGTAAATTCAAGACCAATCCGCCACCATTCCCTGAAAAGGAGGCTTTGAAAGTCACTTTTCGCGGGGATTTAATGTTTTCTCAACCCTCCAGCTCGTCTCACAAATGTTTTATTACATTAAAGCCCGGCAACTTCGGGGAAATATTAAGGGCGGAAAGTGCATTATACAGGATCCATTCACGAACAATGTCTCCAGTATTTTCGAATCATTATCTTAATGGAAACAATTGCTTTCATGAACGAATAACATCCAAGTAGACGTGACGATCTATGTTTCCACCTATAATCCTTAGTTTTTTTTTAAAAAAAAAACTGTCCGAAAAAATTTTACCATGTGGAAAAAGCTGATTCAATTGTTAATCAAAAAATGTGGTCTAAGTGCGACCCTTGAGGCCCACACGACTAACTTCCCAGTGGGGTGAATAAAATGCTATAATTTGCTTTTATTATTAATTATTATTATTGATAATTACTATTATTAAAAATTATTATTCTAAATTAATATAATTACTTTTATTATTTTTATCAATTTTTTATCTAACCATAAAAGCTTTGGTAGAGGAAGACGTCTCCACCACCTGCTCATCCTCTACCAAAGCCTCGGCAACCTCGTCCTCGTCATCCTTCTTGTCCTCCACTTCGTCCTTAACCTCGTTCTTCATTTCGGCTTCGGAATCCACAACTATTATTGAGGGTATTTAATTATTATTTACAATAATCATTCGTTATTAAGAATGTTTGATCGTTACTGAATAATTTTAATTGACTTTATATATACAATATCAAATTATAACTAATATTATTTATAACAATATCCAATTATGAACTGCATTAGCGTCTCTACTCCCATTCACCCAAACCTCATAATATAAGTTTGGAATTTTATAAATTAATCGTTATCTCTTTGAAATAACATTTTTTTCAAATTTGATCACAATTTTGCTAAAACGGACAAAAATAACAACATTAATATAAAGGTATTTGGTATCTGCACGAATTAATAGTGCGTATCAACAGTTTAAAAATAAGCAATTTTTAGTCGTTTTTTCAGTTTTTTTATCCTAAATAAAAAACGGCTGAACCGATTTTGTGAAAAGTCATTCAGTTTTAAGTTACGTTATTACGCGTCGTTTAAAACCAGTCCCACGTCAATCCGATCTTTGGTTCTCGAGATAATCGAGACGAAAAATAATTCCGAACGCACATACGTACATCCGTACATACGTACATACGCACATACACACATACGTACATACACACTCACAGACATCTCTCTAAAAACGATGGATTTGGATTCTAGAGACCTTAAAACGTGGAGATATGTCAAAATTTGGGATTCGCAAAATCGACCCCATTACAATAACTTCCCATAGGGAACTGGGAAGTTAAAAACGCATCTACAATATACTTTTAGAGTTTTTTTACGTATTTTCACTGCCAACCAAATATCAGTTATGCACGTGACTAAAGCGTCGTCATTTTTCAAGGAAAATGTCTTCATTTCATTTTCGTTCTCATGTATGACGTGCATTACTAGGCACCTGTGATACGTAGTCTTTTTTTTGTATTTTTTGCAAGGCGATTAATAGTGTAAGGAAAGAATTTAAACAAAAAAGATTTTTTTGCTAAGCTTTATTCATGGTAATACAGAATCAGTAAAAATAAAAGTAAAATTTATTGATAATTTTTTTTTTCAAAAAATTAAATATAAAAAACAACGAAAACTGATTTCAAATTTCAGGCAGCTGGTAATACTGATTTTGTATTCTTAGGAAATGCGGGGCATCCCAAAAAATAGTAATCATTTTCACATTGCCGATCTCTTAATTTCATTTTACGTTCAGAAACCGCAAAGGAAGTGTTAAAATTTACTTGCTAAATTCAGTTTTAAAGCTTAAAAATGGAAAGACAATCTGGACAAACATCGTTGGAAACTCGAGAGCTCGTTGTAAATCATTTTAAAGATGGATTATCAGCGTGACAGATTGCGAGAATTGTAAAACGAAATCATTCTAGAGTTCACGATATTATCAAATGGTTTAGAACAAGAAATACTCTGGAAAACAAATCAAAACCAAGCAAACGGAAGATATTTTCAGAATCCGAAGAACGGTGGATGGTATGGGAAATACAGAAAAACCCAAAATTAAGTGCTTCAAAATGAGCTGTAGCTGTAAAAACGTAATTTGGTAAAGAAGTGAACCCAGAAATGGTGATAATCGTACAAAGGAAGAATAATTTGAACGGTAGTCTCCTGAAAAAAACCATTCATTTGCAAGAAGAATCGTTCCAAAAGGTTAAAATTCGCAAAACTGCACAAAAATAAAGATTTTCCGTTTTGGAAGACAGTATTGTTTACGGACGAAAGTTATTTCAACGTCTTTCGCTCTGATGGCCAGTCATATCTATGAAAAAAGCCAAATGAAGAATTTAAAGGAAAAAACTTACGGCCAACTGTTAAGCTTGGGGATGAGTCATTAATGCTTTGGGGGTCTATATCAGGATCATGGACTAGCATAAATATCTACAGATTCTTAAACAAAATCTTAGAAATAGTGTCAACAAATTAGGGATAGCCGATTGTTTCAACTTTTATCAGGATAACGACCCTAAACATAAAGCTGCAAATGTTCGACTGTGGCTACATTACATTTGCCCACATGTTCTTGACCCACCTCCTCAATCTCCAGACTTAAATGTCATCGAACATTTATGGGCACATCTGGAACAGAAATTAAGAAACCACACAATATTTAATGCAAAAGACTTGAAGGACGCGTTGACATACGAATAGGAAAGGATTGACCCTTCTTATTGTGAAAAATTTGTTTTAATCGATGCCAAGCAGATTACAAGCTCTAAGAGCAAGTAAAGGCCTACCAATAAAATATTAAAATCTAATAAAATTCCTAAAATATTGTCCGAATTTCAATTTGTATTTTTATGTTAAATTTAGGGTCCACACTTTTTTGTAAATATTTAAAAACATTTTAATAAATATTTTTTTTTAAATTTCATACATTAAATCCAGACTCAATGAAATTATCAAAAAGTGCTTTCCCTTCGCATTTTAATCCAAATATCCTTTTCGACATTTTTTAAAAATGTAATTTGAATTTTCTATCGTATTCTATCTGATTGCCGTTTTTCCTTGTTGCGGTCATGCACTTGGTCTTGCTTTCATTTACCCTCAAGTCGATCTGCTTTACCGGTTAATTCAAAGTCCAGGAACATTTCTCTGCCAAGAGCATGAGCAATCACTGAGAATCAATTTTGGTCATAGTTATAAAGGTTCGGCCCGACGATGTAAATATGCCTGCAAAATGAATTTCATCACAATTAATCACCAAAGATATCCATTAGTCATGACTGCTTGTACTACTCACCTGGTCCCTTACCAACGTTACTCCATCAAGCAAACAAAAAAACATTCCAAATATCGCGAATATTTTACATCAAATTCAAATTACATACAACACACCCACCCTCCGCCATTGCTGTCTCGTTCGCCTCGCGTACGCACAACTTATTCCGTTCCATAGTGCGTGTGTGTCTATACTTATCCACTCTACGTCGAATCTGGGGTTCAAGGAACGTCCCCAAATAAATGCTTGGCCAAAAATAAAGCGAGAGCAAAGCGACGAGAATTGTTTGGCAGGTCAAAGCCACCATCGAGCACAGAATTACCTCACTCACGAACAATGCCTTCGCCTCACGCATCCACCACGCTGGCTTACTCATCGCGCTGCCATGCTGCTCTTCTTCTTCTTCGTCTCGCTGAACTGCTATTGTTGCTGCACACATTGACAAAAGTGGAGCCTCGCTCGGTAGCCGGCTCGACTGGCTTGGCTCTCGTTACGTCTTATCTCTGCAATAAGTCCGTTCTCTTCGATGGAAACGGTTTGTTTGGCGCGAGACAAGCAATGCTTTGGTTTCGTACGATTTTCCGGACGACAATTCAGCAGTTCGGTTATGATTTTCGCTTGATTTGCAACGGCAATTATTTGCGCAATACCGTTTCGAGTGTTTGACCGTTTCGCTGAAATCGGTTCGGACTGTGCTGTCGCGCGTTTCGAAATTGGAGCGCTGTAGCAGCTGCTGAACTGGCCCGGTGTGAATGAACTGTCTGCCTCTCTGTTTTCATTTTGTCAACGTGCATTTCTCGGGACGAATGCATGTTCTCTCTCTCTTGGTCGAGAAGCAGCACTCTCTTTGGCTGGTTGACCGTGCTGACTTCAGGGTGAACGACCGACCTAGCGAAGCTGTTGCCCGACTGAGAGTAGAACGAACGATTGTGCTAAGTGAGCGCGGACTGGATTGGGTACTCGACGGTTCCATCAATGCCCACACAAGATTAACGCCTAACGAGTTGTTTAGTGTGAGTGAGCCGTTGTTGGCGTTTTGAGACCTTGGTGAGTTTGGCTGTTATTGTCGCATTCGCGTGATGATAATGCACTTGATGTATTCTTATTGTTATTATTTTTTAGTCTTTTGCAGTTATTCACTACGCAGCACGATTAACGCTGAAGGATGGCTATTTTTAATGTTATTGCCATTGGTGGGATTAAACGCATTATTTGTTTGTTGAGATGAGATTAAGGTTAATTGTTCGGGCGCGATATATGCCGGAAAAATGGGTGTTTATGACTGCGGTTTGGCGCCGATTTATTAAGTGAATAAATAACATAGAAACACAATGTATGACTGATTAAATTATGGCCAATGTTAACTGAAAAGAATTGGATCGTTCTAAGAGAGAAAAAACATTGATGAGCTGTATCTGCACTAACCCAACTGAAATCCAAACATTGATTAATTCTTTAGATGCATGAGGGCAAAGGCCCTGGGCCAGACGGGCTTCCTAGTATGTACAGTGTGGAGGTTTCACTGTACATCTATTAAATACTTATCCTCCTCACAACGCGTTTCACATTCTTATATTTTCAACTCTAGTTTATCCTCCGGTGTCATCCTTAATTTGTGGAAATTAGCTAACATTTTCCGTGGAGTGTCTTGCAAATTATTACGTAACGAAATTTAAAATTAGTTAAAGTGATTTTTTTGTAACACTAAATCATAATGTTTTAAATTTATTTGCCGCGCCACGAGGTGTCACCAGACGCTAGGCAGGATAAACAAAATTTAGATGTATGGTTAATAGTTTGTGATTAAAATATTTAAAAATCGGAGGAGGGTACCTCACCTAACAAAGGGGGGGAGGGCGTCTTTGAAAATGTTACTAAGTGTGGCTCCTAACACGAATCTCCTCTCGACAATCGTACCCAAGTTGATGTACTGTACACTGACATCAGTATGGCTCGTTCATGCCGTGTTAGTCCATGTGGAGCACATTCTTCTCTCTTCCATCCTACTTCCGGCGTTCCCCAGGGGTCTATTCTAGGCCCTCTTCTTTTCTTACTCTACATAAATTATCGATTAATTCGTTTAAAAGTATGAATTGTTGACAATAATAAAAAATGAAGCCGAAATAATTTTGAAATTTGATGTTGAAACAGGTGAAGAAAATGACCAAAATATCATTTCTTATGTAAAATTGTGCGACGAATTCGAATCCGTGCTCGGAATTGAGTTTTCAGTAGATATAAGAGCGGAAAACTAATGATTTTTCCGGAAAATCGACTTTTTTTAAGTGTTGTTGCGTACTTTTTGTTAAAATTACCAACAAAAAATTTCGCCATCTTAAAGTAGAGTGTATTCTGCAGTTTTTAACTGATATTAAACTATTTTTGCCCGATGTAATTTTTACTATGAATTTATAAAATTTTTACCTATATAACTGCTTTTCCGGCTTTCCACGTTTTTTTTTGTAATTTTTCTGACGACGAGATCATGTTTAGCGGATCATTTTACGTCGAAAAGCATATTTTAGATATATTTTTTTGAGCAAATTAGACCTTTTCATAAAAAATGCGAAAGATACTTTGAAAATCAAAAACCAATCAAAACTTAAAAAATTCACCCTGGCCGCAGTTTTACTTATTTTCAGCTGAAACTTGGGAAGTCTTCATGGCTATGTAAATTTTCAGCCAAATCGAAAGCGGTCGAGTTCAGAAGTTGTCCCACTTGACGTGGAATCGCTGGAAAAACGATTACACATTTCTTTTAATGTACATGCGTATGTATTTTTGAATTCTGCATATCTGCTTATTAATGAAAGAAGATTTCATTAAGTCAATTTTTTATTAGCTTATGAATTTTTAACTTAAAAACTTCTAACGTCTTAAATGACTAGACAAAACTCTATTTGTATAATAATGCTCTTAGGGTATGTACTAATATGCAACTCTATGATTTTTTCCCCAAATTTGAATCTGTTCGACTAGATTCTACAGTACGATCAATTCTGACCACCACAAATGAATTGCATGCCCCTAAATTTATCGATCAATAAATTATTCAAAAATTTATACGCGAAGAGTGAAAAAAATTGATGATAAAGTGTTGAAAAGTCACGAGAAATTTAAAATTTCCCGGTTGTGACGAAAGCGCCACGCGCCGGTTTTGGAGCGAAACTTGTTTGTCAGCCCTTGGCAGTCGGACATCTTGATCTTTTTATTAAGAACCGTGTCAGCAAAGATAACACCATGTGCGATTTTTCAATCGGTTTTCAGCATAATCCGGAAGATTAAGTGATCAAGAGAAGTGAAAACAGTAGAAACGGACCTCCACACAGGCGCAGCACAAGTGTATGTACCTCAGCACCGCACCACGTGCTAACCCTACTTTCACCTGGAAATGAACAACAGCATAGTAGTTTCGAATGCAAATCTGTTGAAGCTTCCAATGTACAGTTAGGGACAAAACTATCCATACACCCTCCAAATTTCATAAATTTAGTAGAAAATAGTCTGTGAGCAAAGGAAGTGAAAAATGAGCAAGCGTAAGGAAGTAAGTGTGGAAATAAAAAATTTAATTATTGCTGAGCAAAGAAATGGAAAATCATACCGCGCAATCGGGGCTTTATTTAATTTATGCCATGCAACTGTCCAATGCATTGTTCAAAAGCATAAAAACATAGGATCAGTGGAAAATAAGCCAAGAAATTGACGACCAAAGAAACTTTCCAGGCGGGATATCAGCATGATCTTAAAAGAGGTGGACAAAAACCCAAAGGTAACCGATCTGCAACTGGCGGAACATGTCGCTAAAACTTCGAATAATTGTGTTCACCCTAAAACCATCCGAAGAATGCTACGTTCCAATGGATATACAAGTAGAGTTCCTCGTAAAAAACCGCTAATATCTGAAAAGAATAGGCAGCTTCGACTTGAATTTGCAAAGCGATATTTAGGAAAGAGTTAAAGTTCTGGAAAACTGTCTTATTTACTGATGACAGCAAGTTCAACTTGATCGGTAATGATGGCAAAGAAAGAATCTGGCGAAAAAAGGGAACGGCATTGCAACTGAAGAAATTGATACCAACAGTAAATGGTATGGTGGCAATGTGATGGTGTGGGGTGGAATTGCAGCTGGTGGGGTTGGCCGATTGGTCTTTATAGGCGGCATTGTGGACCAATACTATTATAAAAGACTTAGAAGAAAACTTGCAACCTTCCGTGGACAATTTGGGTCTTGGTCAGCATTGGATATTCCAACAGGACACAACGATCCTAAACATACTGCACGCTTTGTAAATAACTGGTTGCTATATTACACACCAGGGTGTATGGAGGGGTTTGTCCCTAACTGTATGTATGTCAGGAAGACAAAAATTAATTCATGGCAATCATTCCGTCCATATTTCTTGGATATAGACAGGAAAACATTTACAAAGTTGATGAAAATCACGTTTTCTTTTGCGCACTGCCTAACAGAATTTGGTTTTAAAATATTAAAAATGCTTTTGTGGGGAATTTTTTTAGGAAATACTTACAATTTTTTTCCAAAAGGAAAGCTGCAAGTGATGTCAAGTTCGCAATTCGCGTACACTATGCAAAATTAGCGAAGTAACTAATCAACAAAGCGCACAGGTGGGAGTCAAATTGCCCGACCGTTCAGGAGAATTGGGGAGTCATAAGTTTTATTTTCTGAACTACCAACCTTAAACAAATGATATTCTTAAGACTAGATTTCGCTATGAAATCAACAACCATCGATTAAATTCACCAACTCTACAATGCCTTAAATAAAAGGGGTTGAAAATATCCTTTTATATAAACCATAAGTGGTACATACAAAAGAAAACCGTCCCAAGAATATTTTATCAATTCAGTTTGACACTAATCACCCTTGTCTTGACCAACTATTCCACCCCATTGAATTGTTACGCCTTCCTCAATCGAACCAAATTCCATGGTGTCGTTCACAAATTACCCTCTTATTATTAGAATTGAACCCGAAATTATCAAATTAAACCGGGAAAATATTTTAATTCAAAGGTCATTAGCTCATCCTCGCGCCATTTGAAATGTGAACCGATCGTGCAAAAAAAAAATATGTACAAGTAGCCATTGGCCGATTTAGTGCTAATGATGATGACGCACTGATGGCGAAATTCTTGATGAAGATGACTCGATGGAGTGATGGCAGCAAACATGATTGTTGTGATGAGCTCTGACGATTGCGTGGGTGGAGGACAAGTGTCAGGGCCAGACGCGCATTGAACTTGACTGTGGTGGAATCAAAATCAAGTTCGTCACGATCACTTTCTGATTCATTTGTCGCAAGAAGGGTTTGAACGTGATTTTTGAATAATGGAAGGGTTAAGTTGAGTTGGACAGTCTGGAGGTTAAGTGAATAGGGGTTGATTGGCGTTCAAAAGGATGTAGTATAGATGTAAGCTCTCATCATTTGAGACTCATGTAATATGGATTCCCATATGACTAGCGACATGTGAAGATTCAGAGTCAACAGTGCAAAAAGATAATCCGCGAAATCTAAAAATAGTCCCAGCGGAGAGTTGCTTGCTTCCGAAGCTGGTGTGATCCTCCCGTACGTGCTCCCATGTGCACAAAGTTGCCCATCCGATCCGCCATAAACTGGGCAACCACGAGCTGGAGCCAATTTCTTGCTCGCCTGTTGGCTCGGCGTCTCCGGAGGAGTCTTCGTTTTCGTCTTCAGCGTCGTCGTCGTAGTCGCAAGGTCCAAACAATTCCCCAAAGTTTATTGACCGTTGAACTTGAAAATGTTCATCGACATTTGCTTATTGTGGTTGCGCAGCCTCTTATCGGTCATGTGCATTGTAAATGGGGCCCGTAAGTGGTCTTTTTGCGTGTGTGAGGCGAGGCACCTCGGCATGGTAATAATATGGCAAACAGGGTGTTTTCGCGTCTTGAAATTGGCGCGCGCGCACGTCTTAGATTAGCAGCGAATCCACAGGAGTTTCGGGGCTACTAAGACAGATAGTGAGTGAGTTAGCCGAAGACTTGCCAAGCTTGTGCGGCGTTTGTTCGCCTGGAAGAAGGTGGGCCTACGTGAAACTGGCCATTAGCTGCGATCGTGAACAGGTGTCAAGGTGAAGCTGGCTATCTTTTGGCCAGCGGTGGCTACGCATTCGAATTGTTCTTATCTGCACGCAACACAAACATATGTACATATATAAGAATGATTTTTTTCGCGAATGCGTTGATGATTTCGATTTTCAAGCTCAGCATGAGTGCATGGAAATTTTTTGGCATACGCACAGTTGAATTTCGTTATCACTAGTGAATGTTGCTGAAGAGGAGCATTGAGAAAAGCATGAGTTTGACGCGAATCGCTAATTTGGAAGATAGTTATCACATCGTAACAGAAAATACTAGTGATATCCATGAAAATAAAATCAATATCTTGAGTGATTATTTAAGTGCATTGACAATATCAGTAGGAGAGCATTCAAAAACCTTTTAAAGTCGCAAGAAGAAATCGGTCATGAAAATTAACAGTGTCATTTTAATCCATAGATGAATGATTCAGTAAGTATTAAATATTGTTTCGAATTCATCATCTAGTGTTTGCTGTGACTGCTTCAATATGATAGCATTCCTCTGGTATTTTAATCAAGAGGGTGTTGCAAATGAGGACGTTTGTTATGTCACAAGGAGTGCAGCAAAAATATTTGATCCTGAATGAATATACGAGGGGCGTTTAAAAAACACGAGGATCGCTAGGTTGGAAGATGTTTAGGTTTAAGAGGTCTACCCTCTTTATAATTTTCAAAAAATCGATTTTTTTTTGGATTTTTGGATAGTATATATATATACATAAATATCATATTAAAATTATATAAACATCGGAGCAGTTTAACTGTATTTTTGGGCAACTTTCACTTTGTCATCCGAGCGAGATTATTCATTAACAAAAACTTTAACCGCGTTTTTCTCGAAACAACGTTTTTCGACGCCGCGTTGATGAAATCTCGGCAACTACTAAACCGATTCTCACCAAATTTTCACCAGACATTCTTTATGACTACAGCTATAGCGCGAACTGGTTGTGTCTTAAAATATTGATTTGAAATATTTTTTTTGGCCAAAAACGGTGAAAAAAGCATTTTTTTCGTAATTTTTCGAAAAATGTCCGCCATTTTGTCAATTTTGCAAAAATCAAATATCGCCCCATTCAAGCTTTAGCTATTAACATACTGAACCTAAAACTATTTGATTTGTTTTTTATTTCAGACCAACCATCTCGAAAATTTCATCAACGGCGCACACCCCTTTCGTGTTTTCATTTTGAACTTCCCAGTATATGGGAAGTTCTTGTAATCGCCTTGAAAATCGAAATTGAAATTTTCAACATTTCTTTACGTTTTGAGGTCTTACGAGCATATTTTAAGTGTTTTTAGAAAGAAGTATGTATGTGTGTGTGTGTGTGTGTGTGTGTGTGTGTGTGTGTGTGTGTGTATGTACGTACGTATGTGCGTTCGTGGACAGTTTTTTCTACGAGCATAACTCACGTAAACAAAGTCCTATCGACTTCGTTAAGGTGTTAATCGAAGCGTCTTTGCAATCTTAAGAGCTGATTAGTTTTAGGAAACTTCGGTCGGGGGGGTTTGCTGTTTTGCCCGTTTGAAGGTCATTTCTGTCATGCGTTATATCTCCCGAACCAAACATGCAATTTTCATCATTAAGGTGTCAATCGACGCGTATTAACATTTATGTGATTCTTTCAAGTTTTTAAAAAAATTCATGGAGGCGTTTTTTAATTATTTTGAAAAAAGTGCAAAAAATTAGGTTTGTTTTTCATAAACAGTAAATTTTTAACCTGATTTTCGAAACACAGTAATCAATATTTATAAAATTTATATATTTCAAACAGTTTTTGTGCAAAAACCAACAAAATTTTCTCTCATGATTACAAAAAAAATTAAATTAAAAATCAAAAATCATTAAAAGTCATCATGATTTCAAGGTCATTTCTGCCAAATATAATATTTGCATCACTTAGGTGTCAATCGACGTGTATTAACATTTTTGTAATGTTTTTATATTTTAAAAAATCGTTGGAGGCGTTTTTTAATTTAACAAAAAAAAATGCAAAAATTTAGGATTTTTTCATAAAAAATAAATTTGTTAACCAGATTTGCACAACACGGTAATAAATGTTTATAAAATTTATAAATCCTTATCAACTTTTGGAGACAAACCAGCAAAACGCTTTTCCATGATGTTTAAAAAAATCAAATAAAAAATAAAAAATCATTCAAAGTCGCCATGTAAAAAGTGTTCATATGAATGATTTTACCCGACTACTCTTATTCTGAAGACATTGTTGTTAAGCCAATCACAGTTTATTAATATTTGCATAATTTAAGCCGATTTTTAATAGTCTTCATAGCACCGTGTTTTAAATTTTATATCAAAACTGCTTAAATTTTGAAAATCAAAAAAAAATTAATCTAATTTGCATTTGTGGCAATGAACGCTTTGAATGGTAAAATGTTTCGAAGTCAATACTTTGCTAGATCATATGCTATAAAAAAAGCTTTCATCAATATGAAAATAACAAATAACGTACAACCTCCCCCCCCCCATTGATCCGGGTGAATATTCAATCAAATCAATCATCACCATCGACCAAAAACCTTACGTAATCAATTGACGCTCCCGTAGATGATACGATTAATATTGAGTCATTCCAGTTACTGTTATGAGAGGTACATTATTATTATTTAAAGAAGTACATATTATTTTCATAATTATTATTTTGTTTAGTATTTTTAATATTTATGTAAATATTACTGGGAAGTTGACCGTGTGGTCCTGAAGGGTCGCACCTCGCGGCTGGTTTGTAAAAATGACATTCATCAACTTTAAAAAAAAATATTTTATATATTTTTTATTTTTTGGGCAAAAAAATCTAATTTTTTAAAAAATATTTTCGACTTCCTAGATCATTTTACGGTTTCTTATGATTTCTGGAAATAGGCAAAATAAGCATTTTGGGGGGGGGGGGGGAGCCCCGTCGTGACCGACGCAAACTTTTTATGCCATAGTAGTAGAGGAATCTCCTCTTTCACCATCCCATCCCTACCCTCTTCGGGAATGGGGGCCACAATCTTAACCGTCACCAACATATTTTTTTTTCTCGACCCAAAAATCTGCGTTTAAAAAAGTCCTCATCATGGGCACTTAAAAAATCGTTTACGGGGGCTTTCACTTCTTCGTTATCTTCAAATTTTGTCCCTCTTAAAATGGTCTTTCAAACGCGGAAATAAGTAAAAATCAATAGGGGCCAAGTCTGCTGAATGGCGATTGCTGCCATGGCATCTGTAGACTTGCGTGCCGGTGCGTTGTCCTGATAGAACTGCACTTTTTTCGCGAGTTTTCCTCAAAAATTTTCATGGATTTCATGACGTAATTTATTTACATGTTCTACGTACACCTTTCCTGTTATAGTGGCACCATGATCAAGGTATTCAATCATAATAACTTCTTGGCTGTCCCAAAAAGAGTGCCCATGATCTTGCCGGCAGACGAAAATATTTTAAAATTTTTTGGGGTTAGAGATGATGGTCTTTTCCATGTCATTTATTGCTGGTTTGCCTCAGGGTCGTAATTGTTAAGCCGTGTTTCATCCATTGTTATGAATCGAGCCAAAAAATGATCTTGTTGAAAAAAATTCTTCAAAACCTTGAGTCGCGATTACTTTCGTGGGTACGTTAGCATTCTTAGTACCCAACGCGGGGATACCTTTTTCATTCTCAAATGATCTTGCAAAATGCTATGTACACTTTCAATTGAAGTCTTTCACTCTTCTGCAATAAAACGGTCTGTTACACGACGATATTTCAAAACATTTTTTTTCAACTTTTTTGACCATTGCGACTGACGTTGAATGGCGGTCCGAACGCGAATCATCTTGAACCGTTGTTCTTCTACGTTTCAACTCTGCACACCACCAAGCCACTGTAGAATATGACGGAGCATCTTCTCCTCATGTCCCTCGTAATTCTTTAAAAACTTGGGTTCGATGGTAAAAATTTTCAAGCAAAAATATTTTATCACTGCACGAATTTCAATTTTATCCATTTTATCGAAACAAATCACACACAAATGCGAATCACAGCTGACACCAGTAAGATAAAAAAATTAATTATTTGTTGGTATTTTGACAGCGACCTGATCTATACGAAACAATAATTATTTTATATCAAAGTACCCCCCTTTAAATATGTCATTCTCACTACTTTTTGATCGCTCCTCGTATGTGTGGTATTGCATAATCCCTGTATTCTTAGAGTAAATAATAACAATTTGTGCAGAAATTACTCACAAGCAGATGATTTTAACAAGACTTTAAGCCCGAAAGGAGTTTATCTAGAGACATGGTGAATTTAAGTAAGAAGACTTTCCTGCGATAAATAACAGATTTCTTGGGTTGACTAATTAATGCTCCGGCTTTCAAAATCTCGTCTCTGGATCACTAAAAGTATTCGTTCTCCTTCCTCTACATCTTCCTACGACTTCCTAGGCATATATTATGTTTAGGGGGAACTTAGGTTTTGCCTTCAATTCAGTGATCGTTATCCTGAGCAAAACCACTCCGCTTGGCGTACATGGTTGAATAAAATGGCATATTTTCAAATATAATCGAATTCACTGAACCTCTTTATACGTTTGCAATTGTTTGATTTTTTGGCTAAATAGCCCCAAAGATGGAATACGTTGCTAAACTTCAATTTTTTTTGTCTATTTCAGGTAAGATGATGGAACATGAAACATTTAACTTCATACAATCGTAAGTAACTCAAATTTAATATATACACACGTACGTACTCTTGCAAATTTTCTCAAGGGGGGAAGTACCTTTAGAGGCCGAAAAAAAGGTCTTTTTTGCAACTGATTTGTGGGGAAATGAAGACAGTTCTTATTAAATCAGTATAATATTTATTTTAGGCGATGTTTGAGGTTGAAAAAAAAACACATTCTACAAAAGTGAAAGTTGAAAGTTAACAAATTTTTCAAGGATCTTGAAAGCCATGTCGTCACTGACGTCGTAAATTGCGTAAGCGATGCTGGCTGCAATTTTCATCTGAAATCAACAAACCAAACATTTTCTTACTTGAGAGGTTTTTTTTTAGTAGATAGACTAAGCTATTTGCGAAATTCGAAAATTAACCCTTCAAAACAGGCTAAAAAAAACAATTTACGATTTTGACGAAAAATTTCATTGTACTTCCAGTCAAAAGTAGTCCCAAAATAATTTGTTTTTTTAATCTTTAGTCTATATAAAACAGTTTTTTATGCTCTTTAAAATGAATGCTAGATGATGTAGTTTTTTTATTATCACTTACGCAATGTTAAAAAACATGGTTTCGAGAAAAGGCCGTTTAAAGTTTGTGGTCAAGAGAAAAAGAACTCGGCGCCAGGCACTTCCGGGATGCATATCTTCCACAATTTTGAGAATTAGCTTTTGAAACTTTGACATGATATTCTTAGGCAATATATCTATCGATTAAAACAATTTAAAAAAAATTGATTTTAAAAAGTGTCTAAAGGTACTTCCCCCCTTAAACAATATCGGACTAAACGTCTGATTTTAACAAAAAGTATAAAGAATAATGAAAACAATAAACTGATTTCATATATTCTCTAAAAAAATGTTAATTCAGTCCAACTTAACAAAACAAAAAATAAAAAAAAAAATACAATAATTAAATGGAACAAAAGTCTACGTACAGTCACTTTTAACTTCAGTTATCTTAAAAAACTAATACTTGATGTCCTTTGGCAGCTGTTTTGGCATTGAATCGACTAAATTAATTGCGATTTCTGGTATAATTTTGTCCCATTCTTCATGAAGAACAGAAACTAAGTCGAATCTGTTAGCAACTTTGCGGTTCTGTGCTCGACGCTTCAAATGTTCCCATACATGTTCGATTCGGTTTAAGGGGTCACATAAGTCTTGAAAAAAACAAAAAAAACTTTTTCAAAAAATTGTATTTTAAAAACCAAAAATCCGTTTTATTTAAAATTTACACACACTCCAACCTTTTTTGGGGTAGGCAGAATATTTCGGTGCAGGTTCATCTCAAATCAAAAATTCAAAAAAATTGTTATAGTGTATGCCCTTGACTCGTGCTTGAACGAAGGAATTGAAAAAAAAAATGAAATTTAAAGTTTTGGGATGGGTTTGAGTGAGTTTTCGTCTCATATTTTTTTAAGCATTTTCCCGATTCTCTTCGTTTTTAAAATATTTTTTTTCGAATAAAACAAAAACGAATCGAACCGAAATCGTGTCTACCGCACGGAAAAACAAATTTTCGAGAAAAACGCGTTTAAAGGTTTTTTTTACCGCGATTTAATGCATTAAAGTTATTTTTTAGCGACTTACATCGAGTCGTCGATTCCAGGTCCATACAGAAATTCGTTCGCCTCATTCGCGATTTTCAGAGCATCCTTTTGATGTTGTGATGTTTGGTGAAAAAGAAAGGAGCTGATTTTACGCGGTAGAACCGCGCTGCATGCGTATAATACGCTAGATAAGGCACAGTGCACGTACCGACAGCGCGGTATTCAAATCTCTATAACTCCGGTAATATTGCTCAAATGTACTTGAAATTAGATGTGAATACTCTTGAAGAACTATACTTTCATTTGGAATAAAAAAATTTCGATCGATTTTTTGAAAATACCAGACCTATGTAACCCCTTAAATACAAAGTTAATAACAGATATTTAAATGGTATTTTCTTATGCAGTTTTAAGTTGCTTAAGGTTTTCAAAACAAAATAACTTCAAATGGGTGTACACAAGTCGATTGAACCATTTTATTGACACCGAACCTATGTCATTTGAAATTTTTTCATACAATTTAGCCCACGTTGGGCGCAAAAAAAGATCTTATGCTGATACTTTTTTTAGTGAAATTTTGGATTGTTTATTATCCACATTTTTCTTTTATTTGTTGATTGAAACATGTAAGCTAATGTTTTAAACTAGAAATCAGCGTTTAATCACCCGATTAAACATTTTTCACCAGCTGTGAGCCGTTTTGAACTGGATTCAGAAGTGGAACTCAGAAACTCCAAGAGATTCATATTATTTTTTGTTTGACATGCAAACCTTTTGATTTTTTTATAAAAAATAATTGACAGAACAGCAGAACTATTTTCAAGAATCAATCATAATTAAAAAAATTCGTTAAGGCTCTTTACGGGCGATCAAACTTTGAGCTTCTATTTGTCTTAAATTAAGTGGATACATGTTTTTGCTGTGAATACTAAGGATTAGAACAATCGGAATTGAGAGATATGCTCAGATATAAGGGTCCCCTATTAGGGGATGTGTAGACTTTTGCTCTTGACTACATATACACATGTGTTGCAAATATGTCCGGTTCTATCTTCAACCGAAGAATCATGGATTTATTATAACTAGCACTCGATCTCACTGAAAACCATGTAAGATCTTTACTATTTCTTCAAATCTCATCCCGAATTTCATAATTTTCTACTACGGTCTAAACCCACATTCGACTTTCAGTCCAACGTCGGTTTTCTATCAAAGGTTCAGTCAAATATACTCAGCGCAACTTACACGTCTTTCCAACCTTCCTGCAATAATCCAACTACCATAAAAGCCAGGACATAAATAAAATCCGAAATTGTCCCTTTGTCTTTCGTCTCTTCTTAATCCGTTCTTCGACCTCAACGTTACCCATCATCAGTATCATCATAACCATCAGCAGCAGTAGCATTCCACCACCACGCACTTCAGTTACCTTCTTCGGTTATCATAACATTGAGCCATGTGTGCAGCATCAGCATCTTTAAAAATCCGCAAACTTTCGTGCAAAAGAATTGAAAAAGCATGGAAGGCAGTCAATCACCTCAGCAACCATAATTTAAAGGCAACAAAGTTTTTTTGGCCAGGCTCCTAGCCCGGGACGTTGACTACGTCACCGGACGGCAAACAAACCTGATCGATCGATATTGAAGATTCAATTCGCTTGATGAAGAAAAAACTACATCAGTTACCATTTAGAGTAATCCAGTACACATCCTTCGAGTCTGACCACACAATATCCATTGAACGTCCCGTTGCCATCAGGGCCGAGTGCATTCAGAAGGTTCAGTGCAGGGGGATGTGCAGCTTGTCAAGAAATTAAAATGTAATCGAATGAACTCGAAAAAGGAGGTAAAGCCCTTGATAGAGTTTACATTTTGGTTGGCGATGCAACTGACGGTATTTCGTGTGCAAGTTCCATAAGACAGTCTGAGAGGAAAATATGTGCCCACAAAGACGTTAAATTGTTAGAGAAAGACAAGCAAAAGGATGTTCTGGAAAGAGTGCGTAGACATCCCGGTTGAATGATCATGGTATCTAACCTACATAAGAACGAACCGTGGAGTTCATAGATCACAGCTCTGGAATTTCTTCATCATTCATGCTATTAAAACACTCACTGTCGGTTAAAGCATGCACACGAACGAAGGGCAAATACCACAAAGTACGCAGGGACAAAAACAGAGAATCAACGAAAAAAACTACCTATAGTGCGCACACTCAACACTGCTCATATGGGCTATAGAGGTTGATGACCTCGCCTCAGGGTCGCTTCAGGACATTCAACTCGAAAATGTGTAAATAACATAGAACAGCTGCAATCGTTGTTCATGAGAGTCCTTCGTTCGATTTGCTTTTACCCTCCGAACTCCACGTCAGTGTCTTATTTGCCACGACCTTCTTGCCAAGATGATGCGCTTTACTTCATGCCATGCACTTACATATACGAAATCCTGTTTATACTAGGGAGCAATTGAAAACACTTTAACGTTCATCATGAGTTTTTCTTGGAAAAGGATATAAACGTAATATGATTTTTCGCCAGGACAATATGATGTTTCTGTCGATTAAGTGGTATCAACTTTAATCTAGCCAAGGATTATATGTGCGGAAAAGTTAGGAGTGGTTTCTTTAGAATAGGGTTGTGATGCTCTTGTGGCTTTGATAGGGAATTGACAAACTGATGGGCTGCAATAAGGATTCAATCTTAGAAGAAATAAGTAATATTGTGATACTAATATGTTATTGGATGCGTGGCAAATGAAAACAAGGGATGATTAAATTAGATTAGAATATTACAGGACTGCTGAGAGATATTTCATAGAACAGAACTCAGTAAATAAATTTTATCAATCGATCCATTTGTTTCATTCGATAGTTAAAGCTCAATGAATGGATTTTTATGAAAGCAGACTGTTTTTGGTGCCCAATACGTTAATTGAGGTTCAAGAATGTCACGCGGAAGGACAAGGTTTGTACTTAAAAGCCACGTTCTCAATACACTCATTTGTTCAGATAAGCGTTCAATTAAGGGGGGAAGTACTTTTAGACACTTCAAGAAATCGATTTTTTTAAATTGTTTTAATCGATAGATATATCGCCTAAGAATATCATGTCAAAGTTGCAAATGCTAATTCTCAAAAATGTGGAAGAGATGCATCCATGCATCTCGAAACCATGTTTTTTAACATTGCGTAAGTGATAATAAAAAAACTACATCATCTAGCATTCATTTTAAAGAGCATAAAAAACTGTTCTATATGGACTAAAGATTAAAAAAACAAATTATTTTGGGACTATTTTTGACTGGAAGTACAACGAAATTTTTCGTCAAAATCGTAATTTGTTTTTTGTGAGCCTCGTTTGAAGGGTTAATGTTAGAATTTCGCAAATATTTTAGTCTATCTACTAAAAAAAAACCTCTCGAGTAAGAAAATGTTTGGCTTGTTGATTTCAGATGAAAATTGCAGCAAGCATCGCTTACGCAATTTACGACGTCAGCAACGACTTGGCTTTCAAGATCCTTGAAAAATTTGTTAATTTACAACTTTCACTTTTGTAGAATATGTTTTTTTTTCAACCTCAAACATCGCCTAAAATAAATATTATACTGATTTAATAAGAACTGTCTTCATTTCTCCACAAATCAGTTGCAACAAAGACCTTTTTTCCGGCCTCTCAAGGTACTTTCCCCCTTAATTGATTGGTCGTGAAAAGCAATGGCTCTATTTCCTTTCACCTTTTTTTTAAAACAATAGCTTAACCGCTTTTCTTGAATGTGGAGGATTCTACTAGCAGAATCTAAAATTCAAACTTACGATGCCAACCAATAAATAAATCAAAGTAGTAAGGAGGGCAATAACGATCTAAGTAACATTATGTCTGATAGGGACAAGACTCTTCGTAGTGCCTCCATTTCGGCGATTTATTTTAGAACGCTTTTGAATTGCTGAGTCCCTGGAAAAATTTGGTGGGTTGTGACTTCGCGTAGAAGCTTCCAACATCCAATCAAAATGCAGCATTTCATCAACCGCATTCACATTCTAGACTGCAGAAAATATAGTTTTTGCAAACTAAACGTAGTTTTAAAAACAGGATACATCTCCTCTATCCCGTAAAAATTTCATTTATATTTCCTACGACCTTAAACTGCATTACCATGTTCTGAATGATGATCAAGTAAATTTCTAGATAACACGACGTTTTCTGAATGATCATAAAGATGAACTTCATTCGATCGAATGATCATACATTTTGTGGGTGATACAAATCATCGTTCATGTGTCATTTTCAAAATCGCAGATAATTTGTAAAGATTTGTGAACTTATTTTGAGCTTTGTAAATCACGTTGAAAAGAGGCATTCTTCACTTTAATTGTCCTCGAAGGGTATGTAGAATTATTGGGGAATATCTAATACGCAAACCTTTCAGCTTCATTCAATGAAGTTAAATTTCTTCATTCAATTATTATTTTGATGAAATACAGGGTGCGCCATCTGGACGTGCCCTATTTCAACATTGAATAACTCCGCCATTTTTCAGCCAATTTTGACAGATAAACACAATTCTGAAGCGTCATTTCGTGCCATTTTAGCTTTGAGTCGATATACACCGAAAGAACGCGCTGAAATCGTAGCACTTTACATTGAAAACGATCGTTCAATTGTGAAAACTGTGCATGCTTATCGTAAAAAATATGGCAGGCAAAAAAGACAATTCGTTGTTTGGTGAAGAATTTCTTTGAGTACGGGTCTGTAGCAACTTGCCAGGTTCCTATTTGACAGCGTCCGTGACGCTCCAATGAAGTTGTTGTAGTGGTAAAAAAAAGTGTTGTCGAAAACCCAAATACGTCGTATCGCCGCCGATTTCAGGATTTAAACGTGAGTGGAACGACCCTAAGGAGGATTATGAAGCAAGATCTCCTTCTTTTCCCATACAAAGTGCAACTTAATCAAAGATTGTTGCCAACGAATGTGCCACGTTGCATGCAATATGGAAATACTGTCGCAAGAATGATCGATGCAGAGCCTGATTTTTGAGACAAAGTTTTAATGACGGACGAGGCTCATTTCACCCTCCCCGGCGGAGTTAATAAACAAAATTGTTGAATTTGGGGGACACAAAACCCACACGTTATTGATCAAACACCACTGCACGACCAGAAAGTAACTGTTTGGGCCGTGGTGTGCTCCAAAACCATCATCGGGCCTTATTTCTTCAAAGTTGGAGAGCCTATTGACGGCGCACGCTACCGTTGGATTTTGGCGCTCTTTGTCTGTCCACAAATGCAGAAAAAAGGTCTGAAAAACTTCTATTTTCAACTAGGCGGCGCACCCTGTCACACCTTAGCCGCTACGATTAAGTTCTTGCAGAGCAAGTTCCCAGGACGCGTTGTCTCAAAAAATGGTGATTTGGAGTGGCCTCCTCGTTCTCCGGATTTAACGGTACCAGACTTTTTCCTGTGGGGTTATTTAAAAATTAAAGTTTATGCCAGCAAGCCGAAGAACATTGACGAACTCAAAGCTAATATACGAGCTGAAATAGCTGCTGTAACGCCCGAAACGCTGGCCAATGTTATGCAGAATGCCCGCAAAAGAGCTGCTTTTTGTGTATCAAATGGGGGTGGTCATTTAATCGACGTTGTATTCTAAACCTGATTTGAAATAAATGGCATAGAATATCCCGAAAATCGGCTGAAAAATGGCGGAGTTATTCAATGTTGATGACGCACCCTGTACTTCATGAAGATTGAATATTCATAAGTTGTGATAGACCAAAGAGTACAGAACATTCGAGGGGAGCTTATGTTCATTTAATGCTGCCATGTATCTTGGTCATAAGATACCTTACTGCAGCAAAAAGACTAACTTGAAAAAGACAAAGTAGCAAAACCGGAGTTGGAATGTAATCAAAGAGTCATGCTGACCGTTCGCCAATCGAAACACCTGAGATCTTAGAGTATCCTAAACTAACGTCCGAGAAAATGAACAAGCACCACAGGTAACGCCAAGGATCATGTCACCATTTGGAAGGTTAGATAGAATCATTTCAGAGAATAAACCAGGGACAGTATTTGAGGCAAACTGTCTAATAGAAAAGAAAGAACTTGTCCTGAAATTTCTAAATTGTTAAAAGTACGACAAATGTTGCCTAAGGATATGAACATCAAGAGCGTTTCTCGTTTGCTTTTTAATTTATTAAAAGACGGATCTAAAAATCGCGATGGGTTTACCTTTTCCATAAATATTCTATGGTTGATAAGTGATTAAACCGCAAGAACATTGCATAGGCTCATTCATGACCTCAGTGATGTTTCCGTTGTAGCAAGCATGAAGTTTCAAGCATGTCCTTAGTTGGGGGGGGTCCTAAGTGCTATGTCATTCAATGAAGGTTATACAATGGTGCAACATTTATTAGGCAGATGAAAGCGCATTGATACACATTCAATATAATAGTTAGATCGTTAAACTGTGACTCCTTTAAGGCTGTATAGATTATAGTCATACGGCAGACAGGAATAACATCCTACAAAATGTGACACATCGTTATGTTTTTAAACAAAAAAAAAATAGGAGTAGTAAATATTATTTCAGGATTTGGAGCCGAGTGAAGAGTTCATCCCCTCCCTTTTTCTTGAGCACTCAGGTTGAAACAGTTCAACAAAATTTGAACGATAGTCGAATCCAATCGATCAAACCATTACAAGCCCGCAGTAAGCATTCTCAAACTTAAAGGTTTACTTTAATCCAATCCTTGCAACTCCAACCCCTTGAATGCACTCTTCTTTACCAATGCAACTGAACCAAATACATACGAAATGCATTTACCTCCTATCCAAATATAGTCTACTAGCCAGCATAGAAAACATTATGTCCCAGACCTACCCCAAATCAACCCTACCTGCCCAAGTCTCGGCTCCACTACAGACATTTTAACCCTGTGATGATCATATTCTAGCGATTATACTCTCAAGTCGTCGTCCTCGTCATACAATTACATTTTTGAACTTTTACATTTTTGTCTACAGTTTTTCTTTCCCTTCTCTCATTGGCAATGTTTACCATTCGTGAATTTCTTTCAAATCGTGATGGAAAATCCCTTAACGGGACTATGAAGAGTGCACGTGAAAACGTGAGCAGATCTGGTAGATTTTGTCTGGCCTGTGCTAAACGACTGTTTTACAAAAAGGCTTGTGGGGCGAGACGCGCGATTTGAAGGCCTGCCAAAACGCCTAGTCCTAGCGACAAGGGAGTAGAACAATACCAGGAACAAATAAGACTGGCAAAAATACCTTCGAATGGGGTGTCTAGGCTCAAGGCTGCTGGCTGATAGTCGTCATCCTCAACGGGGTTGTGCATTTGCCTCGTGACGATATAGTCTGTAGTTGTGTCGCATCCAAGAGTGCACATGTCTACCGTGCTGTAAGTTTGCAAAACAGACAGGACCTACCTCAATTTGCACATTGAACCGACGTCTACACATTCTGCATTGTATGGGGGTAGCGAATATATAGCGAAATCGATGTAGTAGACGTAGCAATGCAATAGGGCACGATGGCAAAGGACATGCTGGTGAAAGACCACACGGTGCCTAGACAATTGATGTTGGGAATTGCCTCTGATGCAGAGCAGACATGGTCGTGGACTTGGCAAGCAAGCTAGTGAGCATATTGCACGGGCTAGCTGCTTTCAGCTTCATCCTGCATTCCTAGGATGAGGGCACGATATCCTTTTGTTAGACTGTTGTGAGAGAGATATTGGTTCGACCAAAAGAATGGAACGGAGGCTCAAAACTGAGGTTGTTTTTTTGTGAGTTGAATGCACTCTGTAATGTTGGATTTTCGTTGCACTTGGGATTGGAAAATGTGCATCGGGAGGGGGTTGCACTTGAATTTGATAATATGGATGAAAAGGGTCACAGTGGATTGCGTTTGAACTTAAGGTGAATGATCTTAGTCTGATTTAATACATTTGATCAATTTTCAGCTACCTAGGAAAGGAAATGAACGTTCTCAGATATTTGTTGTTTATTATCACAAGAACCACAAGAAGTTAAAATGGAAAAGTCCTTAGCGGTCGAATCTTTTCCAATTTAATTCAGACTATTTATCCGAAACCAGTGGAAATGTTCGATGAGAATCTTAGCGGCAATCGAACCACTAAATGAATTGGCAATCTTAGAATGATTAAAACTGGATACATGTTCTTTCTAGGAGAAAACAACTCGGTAGACTATATTCTTCTCATTTTGGGTAACAGTCTATTTTGTTTTGAATGGACTACTAACTAGTTCGTGATTACAACTGCAATGAAATCATGATCGAACTTCTCACAGAACATGCATTCGTCGATATACCATCTGATCAAATTTGACCCGGACTGACAAAAAAAACAACATTTTCACATATTTTAATACAAATCTTTATTATCGTCTTCAAAATAGGCTCCTTTTGAGCCAATACAAGCATGCCAACGCTTAATCCAAGTTTCCATACACTTGTTATAAGCCTCGGCTGGGATTGCCTTCAGTGTCTTCAGCGAATTCCTTTTAATGGCTTCATTGGATTCATGGCGCGTTTCTCGAAGCGGATTTTTCAGTTTCGAAAACATAAAAAAATCACAAGGAGCCAAATCTGGCGAATACGGTGAATGAGTGTTGACTCTCGTTTCGTGTTTGGCCAAGAAGTCAGTCACAATCATGCTAGAATGTGACGGCTCACTATCGTGGTGGAAGATCAATAAATTTTCTGCCTACAAATCCGGTCGTTTACGACGAATTGCTCCACGTAGACGCCTCAAAACGGCCAAGTAGTGTTCCTTATTGACCAGTTGACACTGTGGAACGAATTCATGGTGAATTACACCACGGTAATCAAAGAAAACGATGAGCATGACCTTTATTTTTGACCGACTTTGGCGTGGTTTTTTCGGTTTCGGCTCATTTTTGATGCGCCATTGGCTAGATTGTTGGACAGTTTCGACGTCATATTTGTAAACCCACGTCTTGTTACCAGTTATTATGCGTTTGATGAATGTAGGGTCCTCAGCTACGTTGTCAAGCATCTCTTTTGCGACCTCTACTCGACGTTGTTTTTGCAAAAGATTCAGGTCTTTTGGTACGAGTCTAGCATGAACGCGCTTCATACCCAAAACATTAACCAAAATGTGTTGAGTTGATCCGTAAGAGATGTAGAGATCCTCTGCTATCTCTCTGATGCCAACACGACCATTTTCAAGCACTGTTTCTTTAACTTTTTCGATGTTATCGTGATTAACAGAGGTGGATGGACGACTCGCATGAGGCAAGATATCGATGACTTCACGACCTGAATGCTTTGTGCCACTCAAATACTTTTGTTTGTGATAAAAAAGACTCCCCTAAACACTTCTGCAACATTTTCAACAATTCCGTAGCCGTGATTCCATTGGAAACACAAAATTTTAAACAAGCTCGTTGTTCGATTTTTTTCATGGTAAACATCGCCAGACAAACTTTTCGCGTCGTAAACAAACAGCTGCCAAACACACAATAACTGACATATAGAGATGAAACTTCACACGAACGAAAAAAAGGTTGTACCAATCTGGAAAAAAACATTTTTATCGATTCGGTTTGCGCGCGCAGTTTAAATGGACAAGTCCGGGTCAAATTTGATCAGATGGTAAATCAAGAAGCCAACAAATTCTGTTGTTCAATTTGGTCATAAAGGCGCATCACAAAGTCCTTCTTCTGTTTTTGAAAGTGTTGAGATTATTCTAATCTGAAAATCATTGTTGACAGGCCAATCAATGGTAGAGTATGTTCATTGGGGGCGCAAATATGTGGCGATCGTTTTTGCACTAATCCCTTAAACGCTCCAAAGTCAATCTGTGACCACGAGAGCCTTACTATCCCCGACTGCTGTGAGGACCCTGTGATGGTTGAAGTTAACACATATGTGAGCATACTTTAAAATTGTTTCGCTTTGAGTGCCAAGCAATTTTGATCCCCAATAGACTCTTTCGATGATAAGATGGCAAATATTTAAGACAAAAATGCTGGTTTTTTGTTTTATGAGTCAGAACTCCGTTGAGATGTATATTCAGTTTTTCTATGTGGATTACAGAAGTGAATGTTTTCATCGTAGTTAGGATGCCTTATTAGCAGCTGGAACAGCACCACCCCCTTCATTTGCGTTAAGAAATTGATTGTGATTGAATCAAGTGTTGATGAGGGCAGATTTATCAGACCTGAGCAGATCAGATTTACATCTTTCTATATTCTTGGCATTGTCTGATACACGACATCATATGTCGATTTTTGGACCATGACCATACCAAGAGTACTCCGAAAATTAATGAGATAACGAGAGTTAAGATGACGTTCCTGATAGCCACTGTGATGAAAACGACAATCTTAAAGACTTCATTCAAGAAAGGCAGGCTGCAAAAGTTGAGAAGTTAGCTTATTTGGAGCTATAAGTTGATGATTTTAGCTCCCGAATATTATAAATTTCGTGAGATTGCAGTTTTTGCTTGAGAACTGAGGTGGTGTATCAAGCACTGTTGGTCAGTTGTATAACAGCCACTGTTTGGTTACAAGAACATTATGTTTCGCGTTGTTATCCTGATAAAATATAAAATCACTTAGGAATCCCAATTTTTCGGCACTGGTTTTTAAATACTCTTCAAGAATATTTGTTTGTTTCATTTCATCTAAAATATCGACAATAAAATGCAGTTCTCCCATACAAGCAGCAGAGAAGCATTCCCATATCATCAGAGATTTTCCACCGTGTTTCACTGCAGGTTGAAGATTCTGTTTTTCTAAAAAAAAAGTGGCCTATTTTGAAAGCGATAATAAAGATTTATATTAAAATAAATGAAAATGTTTTTTTAACCAGTCTGGGTCAAATTTGATCGTAAAATGACTTGCTAAACACGATCTTTTAGTCAGAAAAATTCCAAAAAAACTTGGAAAACCGGAAAAGCCGTTATACAGGTTAAATTTTGATAAATCCATAGTAAAAATTACATTTGGGCAAAAATAATTTAACACCCGTCAAAAGTTGCAAAATATACTCTAATTCAAGATGACAACATCAGAACTCGACCCTGGATAATCTAAAATCAAAAAATCGATAAGATTTTATTATTTTATGTCGTTTTCTAGGTAACCCTGTCGAGTTTTCATTTTGAATTTTTCTTTTCAATTTTTGGCATGACTTAGAAGTCAAAAACAATTAAATTTTGAAGAAAAAAAAGTTGAAATTCAGCACATTTGTTATTGTAAACAAACAAAAAATTATGCTAAAAAAACCTCACAGCTAGTCAACGAAATAGGTGTGAGTTTTCGTTCATTTCGTTCATTTATCACAAAATTTTCATTAAAAGGAATTTTATCTCAGCTGAATTCATTACAGTTGCTTATTAACTAAACTCTAAAGCAAAAAAAAAATCCCAAAAGAAGTCAATTAAAAGCTTTTAATTCCAATTATTATCCAAATTATTTTATTTCACATTGTCAATGAAATAGGTGTAGAACACAAAAATATTAATATTTTAATTTATTTCATTATTTTTTTAGAAATTTAATTTTTTCTTCGTTCCTAACCTCAGTACCCGGAATATCCTACGTTATTTTTCAAAACTCTTTCATTTCTCTGCGGCATGGATTCAATTAACTGTTGACATGTTGTCAAAGGTATGAAATGCTGTCCCTTCTGGCCTGCTTCCCACAATTGGTCCTTAATTGTGAAATATTGGCCCGCTTAATTTTCGTTTTAGTGCATCCCACAAGCTTTCGATAGGATTGAGGTGTGTAGATTGTCTGGGCCATGGGATTACAGAGACGTTTCGATCACGAAGCCAACTTTTTACCAGAATTGAAGAGTGCTTCGGATCGTTATCTTGTGGAAAATGCCATCTTAGAAGCATGTTTTCTTCAGCGTTCGGGAGCATGATATCCTCTAAGATTTCCTTGTATTCAAATCTGGTCATAAAATCGTTTATGCCAAAGACAGGGCCTACGTGATACCACGAAAAACAATCCCAAACCACTATTGTAAGCAAACAAAAAAATTATGCTAAAAAAAGCTCGACAGCATTACCTCGTAAAATATGTAAAGAAAGCCTGCACAAAATTTCACGAGGATCGGTTGGGTGGTTTTTCAGATACAATGTCCACCGATTTTAATAATACTACAATCGAGAAAAACGCGTTTAAAGAGTTTAATCAATTATTTTTGGAATACTCACGCAGAATCCTCGATTTCGGGACCGTAAACTGAAGTGCTACCATTCAAAATATCCAAGGCGACTTTCTGTTTTTGTCTGCGGGCTATTCTGCCTTTTTTGCTTGCTTCTGCAGCTTTTTCATCTACTCTACTGATTTGGAAGCTGTCTGCTGCGTATCCCCATGTATGGTTGAATGGTTGTCTTCACCGCTAAAAATCGGATTGGAGGTCTTGAAACTTTCACAGAATATTCTTGAAGAAGAAAAACCAGTCAAAACTTTTAAAAATTACAGACATTATCCCCCCCCCCCCCCCGCTAACAATGCGTTTGATGAATGAAGGGTCATACGGTTGGTACATAGGTAAGCATCTCTTTTGCGATTTCTTCTCGACGTTTTTTTGCGGGGGAAATGCCAGGTCTTTCGGTGCGAGTTTAGCGACGATGCGCTTCATACCCAAAACATCAACCACAATGTGTCGAGTCGATCCTTAACAAGTGTTGAGACCCTTTGTCATCTTTCTAATGCCACACGACGATTTTCGAGCACAATTTTCTTCACTTTTTCGATGTTATCGCCTTTAACAGAGGTGGATGAACGAATAAAAGAAGATTGCTGTCTTGAAATCCCGGAACAAGCGTCATTGGACGATAGCATTTTGTTTTAGTTGCATCACTGCCTTCGAAATATTGAAATGTCCCATAATAGGACACTACCTGAAATTAATATACTTTCCTCTAGCCGCGAAATGCATCATCTTGCATCTGACAATCACCGCCGACCAGTCTCCAAAAAGTCACATCGAATAAATTTCACAACAATCAAAAATAGCCGCTTTAATCGCATCCCCCTCGAAACCGTTTAGTGCTAATCAACAATCGATTTTGTCTCGTCCAGCAACGCAACCGAACTCCAGCAACATCCATCCAAAACACACAAAGGCCAACGAACTGCGAAAGCGCAATCTCGTATATACGATACCATACCATCCCATTTCCATTCCATCCCAACCCAATCAGCTGATTTCTGCCAAATAAGTTTATTGCCCTCGGCCAGTCGATTCTCTTGCTACTCTCGCAGCAAGGTCGTTGCTAGAATGCTCTTGGCTAACAAACTCTTTGGTAGCGACACTCTCTGTTAAGTCTCTTAAGCTTCGATATTCTCTTTTATAACTGGAAAGGTCAAATAAGAGACTGCAATCTCTTTTCTGTGTAGCATTGCATTCCCATTGGAATTGAGAGGATTCATTGAAGAGAATGTGTGTTGAGAATGTCATGTGAAACGCACAGCCGTGTACACAAATAGTGCAATAAACTATTGTGCAATACGAATTAATGGCGTGCCGCTATTTGTAATGATTTACAGTGGTATAATGGGAAAGCAGCTGCTCAACGGTTTGTTTTATTTATATTGTTATGGATGATCTGCTACCACCCTAAGTAGAAAAATAATTCAATTGGTGCGGAAATTGAAGAATTATGTATGAATAATACCGTACGTAATTGGTGTTTCTCTAACTATGTACATTCAAACTGAATTGGTTATCTCGTTATGGTTGACAATGTGACATTTGTCATTTGCCTGGTGAGACTTACAAAGGATGGTCGCAAATGTATTTAATCCGTTTCGTGCCTGATCGTTTTCTTTGAACAGTTTCTTTACAATCAAATACATAATTTGCTTACGAAGTGCCTTAGCAACCGTTAGGAGGACTCAGTGGACGCATTTACAGTAGAGATACATCCGATACCGATATATCGGCAACGGCGATATTTTTAGGGCTGATTCAACGATACTTTACTTATTTAACAGTCTTCGTAAATTATTGGAAAACATAAGAAGTCCGTCGACAGGGCGCGAGAATTCAAAATTGCGGCTGACTTGGTATTGACTCTTAATGAAAAATCTGATGGTTTGGAAAATGAAGAAACATATTGCTTAGCCACAATGCTTGATCCTCGTTACAAAGCACGAATATTTCAATTACAGTCTACTATTACAACGGTAAAAAAGCGTCTTGTTCAGTTACTTGATCTTAATGTAGCACTGCATTCGGAAACTATCTCAGACACGGTCACACCTACATCTAGTACTGTAACTGTAAGTTCTGAGATTCCTACGAGTGGTGGGCTTTGGAGCGTTTGTGAAAATTTTGTTAAAGAGTCCGAGGAAGATGAGCCCCTATCTACTCTGACCTGCAATTATCTCAAAGAAGAAGTCGAGAAATACCTAAAGTCTCCTTATATATCGAGAGATGTAGATCCGTTCGTTTTCTGGGGCAATGGCGTCTTATAACCAAACTTGAAAAAAATGGCACAAAAGTACTTTAGTTTCCAAATAAGTTCTGTCGCAATTGAAAGAGTATTTTCCACCGCAGGTCTTATTCAAACAGACTTGCGTAATCGCGTTTCTCCGCAAAACTAAAGAATATTTTGATTTTTAAACAAAATTTTTATGAATGTTAATTTCAATCATTAAAACTATTAACTAACCTCAACCTGTCTATATTTTTTATATTAATTTAAAAAATTTAACCTGACTGGTGTATTTATTTTACCAACATTTTTGAATTCTATAAGAGTATCGGTATCGGTATCGCCGATACTTTTATAAGAGTATCGGTATCGGTATTGTATCGGCAAAAAGACGTATCGAGGCATCTCTAGTTTATATGTCATCAAAACTTGCTTTAAAAACTTTGTCTGTTGATCAAAAATTTAAGCTTATAAAGGAAGTGAAAAGTGACTCAAGAAATAAAGATGTAGCTGTGAAGTACGGTATTCCGGCAAGTATAGTGTCTACTATTTTAAAAAAATAAGCAGTCAATTATCACCGCAATCGAAAGTAGTGCAAGTGGGAGTATCAAGAGGCTAAAAAAGCCTATGTATGAAAATGAAAACAAAACAGTTTTTGCGTGGTTTAAATCGGCAAGTAGGCAGAACTTACCTACTTGTATATCTGGTGGGTTCATTAAAGAAAAGGCATTGGCATTTAGTGAAAAACTAGGACCGTCAAGCTTTAAGGCAAGCACCGGTTATTATTGATAAGTCGAAGTCTTGATAACTCGAAATTTTTATGTGTCACATCGCAGTTCGAGTTATCGAAGTTCGACTGTAACACATTCCCCCTTTAGTTAGTTTTTTACCTGATTCAATGGCAATTTTGGAAGATAAAGCGTTAGCCGATACTACCTCTTAAAGAACGACAGGATGATAAAGTCTTGGAAAACCCAAGATTTTCAGCGGACACGTAATTAGAAACACATAAAAATTATTTTAAAATTCATTTATTTAAGCAAATATTTTACCAAATTAATACAATAAATTTCGAAAATATATCAGGAACGTGTCGGGAAACCCTTTTGCTTCACAACCTCTTGTAGGCGATTCGGCATTGTCGTTATAAATCTCCTGAATCTCTCCACGTGTATGGATGCCCATGCTACTTGCACCGCTTCGAACAATTGGCCTATGTTTGTGAAATTTCTTACTGCTGTCGTTTGTTTAATGTCTTCTGTCCCCTCAAAAGTGCCCGATTTTATTTAAATCCGGACTCGTTGATGACCAGTCTAAAACGGCAACGCTGTTGTCCTCCAGAAACTTCCTTGTGTGCTGTGCCGTTTGTTTTGGGTCGCTGTTGTGCTAAAACTTCCATAGGAAGATTCTCCTCAGCCCATGACAACATGATGTTTTCTTAGATGTCGACGTACTGTTCCTTGGTTAATATTCTTTCTATACGGTGTATAAGCCCAACACAAAACCACGAGAAACGTTCCCAATGATGGTGTCACCTTCGTGCTTAACAACAGTTGAAATGAAACGAGGGTCGAACTCATTACTTCTTGGTCGTCTTACATATCTCCTGCCGTTAGGGCCAATGCGATTTTTTATTGTTTCGTCGCTCCAAAGGATATATCACATATTTTTCCAGATTAGTCCATATTTTTCTTCTGATTAGTTGTCATTACCAGGGCTTCTTCCTGGCTAACCTGTCATGCATTCCGGCTTTCACAAGACGTCTTCTGATTGTTTTCACCGAAATATCGTGACTTTCGCCGAAAAGTCGGCGATGAATTTCGACAGCTGATCTTTATGGGTTGGTTTCGATGTGTGGACAATTTGACTATCCATACTATAAGTTGTCTTTCGAGGTGTTTTAGCCCGGGGAATATCTTGAACAGTCCTGCGGCTTTCCACGTGTTTTAATGCTCTGTAAACCATTTTTAATGGAACACTCTAGACAACTGGCAATTTGTCGATATGATAAGCTTAACTTTCTCACAATCTTTTGTATAACTAGAGAAGTGCAACTCGCATCCTTTCCCGTTTCGTTACTGAAATTAAAAATACTTTTTCAAACTTCAAAATCACGTTTAAACTGCAACAAATGCAACTGGCATTTTCAAACTGATCATAACGAATTTGCATGCCATCCTATTTATAGTAAAATACAGTGTTTCTAATTACGTATCTTCTGAAATGATTGGAGTTTGTCCTGTCTTCCTTATAGAAGTTGCATCGGCCAACTCTTTGCTTCCCTCCATTGTCATTGCATCAGGTAAAAAGTAATCTTAAGGCGAATGTATTATATCGAAGGATTCATTGACAAATTGGGTTTTTCTTAGTAAGCTGGAAGCGTTTCTAAATTATATGTCCGCAGCTGTAGAAAATCAGTAGTGAGATTCACCAATTGGAGGACGCAGTTGTTGGTCCGAGACAGTAACAAAGGATGTCTTCAGGACGCCAAGGCTCGATTTAGGCTGATGCATGTTTGGTGTGGAATACGAAAATAAGATTATTGAGAAAAGAAGACGAAACCATGTTCGCATCTTTTTAAGATGTTGATAAAGAAACTTTACAATATTTTTTTTCAAGAATTCTTCGTCCCTGTTATAAAATTGGAATTTAGAATTACTAGAATGGAAAGATCAAAGTGGGGAGTAACCACTCCAGAGAGAATGGAACGTGTTTTTTTAAAGAAATCAAGGAAATGTATGGAGAACAATGGTGTAGTATTACGAAATTTCTAAAGACATTTTTAAGATGTTTTAGGTAAAAATTTTAAGATATTTTACGTAAAATTTGTGTGTTTTCCTCTACTCCATGCACAAAAATGTGCTCAATTCTTTGTTATGTAAACGAAACTCACCAGACGGCTTGGATAGCATGGTAAGAAAGCATTTATGAGAGTTTAAACATTTTTGGACAATATTACAAAGAAATTTCATTAGACAAATCTTACAATGGGAGAGGGAATTTCTCAGCGGGATCTGAATCCTGGCTCAACATATACTTCGACTAATTTTATGAATTCAGACAAATATAGGCTATTCATGCCTATTGTTAAATGACCAACAAGGAAACTATGAAATGAGAATAAAGGAGCCTAGCTTCCTTTCCACAAAGCGTCTAATCCAACCCATCCTCACCCAACTAGGCCCGTCAGCTCACTTGCCAACAAAAGTATCTTGCGTGAAGTGTACTCGAGATTGAAATCAAGTGGCTAAATGCTATTTACCTTAGCATGGAAGCGCCATCGGGTAATAGTTCTGCCTTGTAGCCGTCTTACAAAACCAGCGCCCATCAGCTCACTCTCCAGGACGATGCACCCTAATGAATGGGGGGATGCATTAGAGCCAACTATCGCGCGAACCAGCTAGGAAGCCGAGCGAGCTACTAAAAATGTCGTTGGTCGTTGCTTAGGACGACGCGTTCAACTGCAACGTACGAGTGATTACAGTTTATGGCGTCCCTGGTATTAGTTTGTCCTAGTTTAGGGTCATTGGCTACACTCGGAACTGTGCATGCAAGCTTCTAGGTGCAACGAAACACTGCAACTTCAGACTGTGTGTGCACACCAATTGCATATGCATTTCGATATGCACTTCTTGCTCGAGCTTTGGGGTTGATGATTATAGCGACGTCGTGTAATGCATTATGCAACGGGGAAAGCTTGCCCCGCTCCTATGTTGGGTGAGACTTTCGAGATGTTAGCGAAATGGTACCTACGTGTGCGAGTTGCAGCTAGTTGCACAAGAAAATAGTTGCAGTAGTGCACTTCATCCCCGTTGGGCCACTTCACTTGCAGCCCTTCTCATTATCTTTGATGTTAGACGAAGGTGTCCTCGGAGTTGAGCTAATGGGCCACGACCAGGAAGCAAGTTGACGGCATATTTTCATGATTTTCTAGGTTGCATTCAAAGTAGCAGGCATAAAGACAGAACGCGAAGACTGCGGGGCTGCTGTTAAACAAACCTCCTGTTGTTGTTATGCTGATTCTGTATCGTTGATGTTGATCGCTGAAAAGAAAGTAGTTTAGCTCTTCCTGGTATGCTGGCTTCTTTGTTTTCCCGACTACGCTCGAAATAGACTAGTTTTCATTCAATATTTTTCATAGTTCCTTTTCTATCCTGGAGTCTACATCTATTCTCCCTGGGGTGGTAGCTCATTTTTAGGTCTACAGCATATTTTGTTATGTGAAATGCAAATGCTAGAAAGCCTATGAGAGATTTGTTGCACAGCTACTTCCTGCTTTGAGCCTATTTTCATTTTCGCGAATTAAATGCAGAGAATGCATTGCGAGCCTGAGCTGCAGGATGAAATAGTGGTAAGGCAGATGACCTTTTTAGTAGATGTGGATGTCAGTCACACTAGTTGTTCTGTTCTGTTCTGTTTACTTAGATTTTAAAGTTCAGATGTGTTGTCAGGTTATTGGCACAGTTTCGGAGGTCTTTGCACTTTGGATTGAAGGATGAAGCAATGATCCTTCATTTGATGGTGATGATGATGCACGGCAGTGGATGATGCCAAAGTAATAAGAGCTGTTCAAGGTGCATTGCACTTGGATTAAGATAGTTTTCAATTGGATGAAAGACATGAGACACTACGTGATCCAGGATAGAGATAGTCAGCATATTGATGGTATTTTGTGAAGTAGGCAATGTGGAGTCTTTGACTATGGAATCTCAAACCATTTGGGAATAGTTAAGAGACTGGACTGATTGAGCTTTGCAGTCACCTTTCATGGTTCACTTTTAACCTAATATGTAGTAAAATTTCTGAACTTTTACTATTATAGGGGAAGTACCTTTAGAGGCCGAAAAAAGGTCTTTTATGCAACTGATTTGTGGAGAAATGAAGACAGTTCTTATTAAATCAGTATAATATTTATTTTAGGCGATGTTTGAGGTTGAAAAAAAACATATTCTACAAAAGTGAAAGTTGAAAATTAACAAATTTTTCAAGGATCTTGAAAGCCATGCCGTCGCTGACGTCGTAAATTGCGTAAGCGATGCTGGCTGCAATTTTCATCTGAAATCAACAAACCAAACATTTTCTTACTCGAGAGGGTTTTTTTAGTAGATATACTAAAATATTTGCGAAATTCGAAAATTAACCCTTCAAAGCAGGCTCAAAAAAACAAATTACGATTTTGACGAAAAATTTCGTTGTACTTCCAGTCAAAAATAGTTTCAAAATAATTTGTTTTTTTAATCTTTAGTCTATATAGAACAGTTTTTTATGTTCTTTAAAATGAATGCTAGATGATGAAAATCGATTTACTAGTTTTTTTATTATCACTTACGCAATGTTAAAAAACATGGTTACGAGATAAGGCCATTTAAAGTTTGTGGTCAAGAGAAAAAGAACTCGGCGGCAGGCACTTCCGGGATGCATATCTCCCACAATTTTGAGAATTAGCTTTTGAAACTTTGACACGATATTCTTAGGCGATGTATCTATCGATTAAAACAATTTAAAAAAATCGATTTCAAAAACTGTCTAAAGGTACTTCCCCCTTAAGTTCCCTAAAAACTGTTCTTCCTTGACACGTTCCACGTTAAAAAAATAGCAAAACCTTAGTTTAAATCCGTCAAAAGACTTCGCTTGATTTTCGAGAGATTTTCAACCAAAAATTTATGGACGATAGTAAACAAAATGAACCGTCAAACAAATTTGAAAACTACCATACAACATTTAGATAATTCCTAAAAGGATATAAGATTAGAAAATGGTGGAAAACCTAAAACATAATTTTTCTAGAATAATAGTATGAAAAATTGAGAAATTTTTTAATAAATCATAAATCTTTCCTGATTAAATCATAAGAAATTTAAAAAATATTCAAACCACATAAAAGAATGTTTAACATTTAAATTTTAAATAATTTTTTTTAAATAAAAGTTAAAAAATCGAGAAGAAATTCAGATTATTTTCAAATATAAAAAAGTAAATATTTTTCTTAAATTTTTGGACAAAAAAATTGCTCTGTTAAATTTAATTGCTTAAATTTTTTCTGGAAAGTTTCAAAATATTTTTCACTATTCTGCTCGTACCGAAAAACAATAATTGTAAATAAGGCTTTCGGATGAATGTTTCTATTCATACATTTTTCCAATGTTTTTATTTAGAATATTTTACGCAATTTAACTTATAAAGAAATAACGTCGCAAAAATTGGCTCCTTTATTTATTTTAGGATGTTTTTTAGAGAACTTTTCAACCAAATAAAACACAGATAAATTATGAAAACTGCCAATTTTGTGGTGTTTTTAGCTTGCAAATTTCATGGCATTTAGTGTTTGAAAATAATTTTTGGAATATCACTACCGCGACTATGTCTTAGTAAGGTCATCCTGCCGGTTCAATTTTGCACCATTTTTCCCAGCATATCCGCCCTATTTCCCCAAAAACGCGACGAATGTTGGCTTCCTAATCGTCAACAGTTGCTGGTTTTCAGCATAGGCAAGTAACCTCACGTACCCTAAAAAAGGAGGCGAAAGAAGTCAAATCACATGATCTGGGCGGCCGATTCTCAGGTTCATTTCTTCAGATGATACGTTCACCTAAAGTTGGGCCCAATAAAGAAATGGTTTTACGCGCTTTTTGGCATGTTGCGCCATTTCGTTGGAACTATTTGTCCCTCAGACGATTAGCATCGATGTTGGAGATCAAAAAAATACGAATCATTTGTCGGTAGCGATCGCCATGATCGGTAACGTTGGTTCCGTCTTCAAATTTGAAAAGAAAGGACCAAAACGCAGCACACGGTGACTTTTTGGGACGTATTGGGGCGTCTAAAGTCTCTTGAGAGCTATCCCCATACCAAAAACGGAAATTTTGCTTATTTACGAGCCCATTGAATCAGAAATATGCCTCACCGCTGAAAATGGTTTGATGGTAACGGTCCGAAGGCTTCTATTGATTCACTACTTGGATCTTGAAGGGCTCAGTTTCAGATCATTCCTCAAAATTTCTCATGTACTGGACGGGCAGAAACCAAGTTGTTGAGAACGGTGTCGAATCGATAAATTTAAATCCTCAGTAACACTACCCTCTACAGCAGCGAAAGCTTCCTCGGTACGCACAGTACGAGCTCGTGTTGTATGAACATTGTCCAAAGTGTACATGAACATATATCTTTCCATAGTATTGCGTATGAGCTGCTCAGATGGACAGTTATGAGCACCATAAATTGGGCGAAGTGCTCTATAAGTTTGGCGCACCGAACGCGAATTTCAGAAATAAATTTTCTCTATTTTAAGACGTTGCTCGAGTGCAAGTCTTTTTTGCTGATGACACAATTATTTCATCAAAAAAAATTATTATATTTACAAAAACCAATAAACTCATTCAACATGTAAACTTTGCGGCTATCGACTTTTTCTATAGTAAGTTTCAATTGTTTTTGTGCGCGATGGCCCACGTGAATTACATTGCAGCAATCAATTTGCCCACAACTGTATTCCTAAAATTTGTATTTTTCAAAACTTATTTTTTTTTGGAAAACTTTTAGCTTTGTGAGAAATATTTCTTAAATTTATAACTTCACTAAAATTTCCCCAATAATATAACATAAGCTTTCACTTTGGAAAAAATATTTCGAGCAATGCGTCCAGCAAAATTGTTTTGTAGAATGCTGTAATAATTTTGGTTCGAAGTTTTTCTTGCAAAATATTTATTTCCTTTTCCTCTAGAATCTTTTTGTTTATCATCATATTTTTTTCAGGCAGGCATTTTTAAGAGGAAATCTCAGTTCGTTTTCTCTATTTCGTTGATAATTACAAACAGATATTTTTCATTAAAATTTTCCTAAGAAAATTTTTCGGGTTCTGTGAATTTTTTTTCAAAAATTTTTTATCTCAATTTCCAGTGAAATTTTTATAGAAATGTATTCTGGAAAATCAAATAAGTTTTTTTTGCGAGAGAAATTTCTCGATCAATAAATTTAATATAACATTTTCATAGACATTCAATACAAAATTTCGTTTAAATTTTTATAGATTTATAATTCCAGAAATTCGTACCAGTTTTTTACGAATTATTTTTTAAAAATTCTTTGGCAATGAATTCCAACGAATTTTTTTTTATAGAAATTCATTCCGGTATTTTTTTGCGAAAATTTTCTGGCCAATTATTTTACTCTGAAAGTTTTTAAGAAATTTATATGAGACATATTTTTCACATTTTTTTTTAAATGAAACTTTGCATTGCAATTGTGTTACTGAGGAAGGCTTTGCTGTATCTATTCTTCTTCTTTATAATTTTTCCAAATCAATTTTGAACTTTTTCTATAAATTTAGCATAACTTAATAGTTTTCCTTCGATCTAAACATATCGAGGAATACTTTATGTGTTGATGTAGCAGCAATTTAAAAAATGAAGAAGAAAAATTAATTTATTCTAAACTTCAAAAATTTTTCTCAGAAAATAACAACCAAAAAATTTATGCCCGGAATGGAATATTGAAGAGCTCTATTTTTTACCCATACCGTGCTCATTGATTCTTATGGTTTCGTGGAAAGTGCTGATTCATCTGAAAAAAATGCGATTTTTCAGAAGAGACAATCTAAATTTCCTGTTCATACTGAAAATTTCAATGGGTTTTCTACACTCGATTCAGTAAATTGACTTTCTCTAATTTTGTTAGAGTACAGAGGTCAGTTACCTCACCCTTTTTGGTCTATTAGACGGAAAACTCACCGGTAATCACTAGTTAATCTTCCTTAGAAATTTCCGTTATTCTTTTTTGCGTGTACTTTTCCTTCTGTTTGATTATTGTTTTCTTTCTTCACGATGCACTCCAACGTGCCAACTTTTAATTAGAAAGCAAACATGTTGACTAGTTGGAGGTATCAATGAATTTCTTCTGCAAAAATACCAGACGCTTCTCCATCGTCCCCAGCCAAATATGTTTCATTTGAAACGGTCCGTTGTCAAACATTCCCAATTCTGCTATTTCAAACTACGCAGTTACCTCAACTTTTTTAAAATTGAACTAAATTTGAACAAATAAAAACCAATATTATTTTCCTATTTTTCTGTATGTAGTACTATTTTTTTGGGCGCTTCTAGTTTTCAAAAAAAAATAATCTTGCAGTCATCCTTGGATGCAAGAGAATCCGGAAATTTTTCTTGAGGAATAAAAGCAGAATGAAATTTTTCATGTGTTGATAGCTACTTCCCTTAAAGAGGCCTGAATTTTAAAGGAAGCTCACTTGGAGGAAGCCTGATAATTTACAGTAGTGAAATTTTGAAGCCTAAGTTTCTGAGTTTTCTTAAATCCACTTTAAAACGGCTTACAGCTGGTGAAAAATGTTTAATCGGGTGATTAAATGTTGATTTCTAGTTTAAAATATTAGTTTACATGTTTCAATCAACAAATAAAAGAAAAATGTGGATAATAAACAGTCCAAAATTGCATTAAAAAAGTATTAGCATAAGATCTTTTTTGCGCCCAACGTGGGCTAAATTGTATGAAAAAATTTCAAATACCTTAGATTCGGTGTCAATAAAATGTTGAGGCGAAGGAAAAGCAAACGAATTACTGTATGTACCTGGAATCGACGACTCGATGTAAGTCGCTAAAAAATAAGTTTAATTCATTAAATCGCGGTAAAAAAAACTTTAAACGCGTTTTTCCGGAAACTTTGTTTTTCCGTGCGGTAGGCACGATTTCTCAAGAACGAATCGACCGATTTTGCTGAAACTTTGCACAGTTCCTCTTTATAGTATTGTCCCGTGCTTGAACGAAGGGATTTGTATTCGGTCGACTCGTTTTTGTTTTATACGAAAAAAATATTTTGAAAATGCTAAGAATCGGAAAAATGCTAAAAAATATGAGACGAAAATTCATTCAAAGCCATCTCAAAACTTTAAATTTCATTTTTTTAAAACTTCTTTCGTTCAAGCACGAGCCAAGGGCATAAATTATAAGATTTTTTTTTGAATTTTTGATTTGAAATGAACCTGCACTGAAATACTCTGCCTACCGCAAAAAAGGTTGGACGCGGAAAATTGCAGGAAAATTGACAATTTTCATTGTTTTTAGCTGAAAGTTTTTTCGCAACTTTGTGAAATGCTAAACTTTTATATGTGTAAATTTGAAATAAAATAGATTTTTGGTTTTTAAAATACAATTTTTTGAAAAAGTCGTTATTTTCCTTCAAGACCTATGTAACCCGTTTATTCTAAAGAAGCTTAACAAGGAACCTTTTTGTACAGGTCCTCGTTTATTGAGAAAGTAAGGGTGACAATCGGAAGAGGAAGATAAACTGATGTGCAATACTGAAAGCACAATTTGGGTCATCGCCACTTATCTGCATGTATCCTTGACGAACTTTCCGTGCGTTGCGTCGTTCCTCTCTGGATGTGAACGAACTACCTTGATCCCAAATCCTACCTACCTATAGTCTATCGCCCACATTGTGATGCTCCTCGTGACTTGGAACACCTAATCCTATGATTCATTCCAAACAAATGTCAGCATGTGCCCAGGACTATCTAGGCTAGATTAAACTAGACCAGGTTTGGCGAGGCTAGACCAACGCACGCGGCAAATATGCAATTCGCGAAAATTTCGCTTTCAATGACACACTTCTGCATAACGCACTCAAAAGATCGGATTGGGTTGGGCAGGGCAAGGCAAGGCAAGGCAAGGCAAGGCAAGGCAAGGCGGACTGAATTGAATAGTTGGGTGCGTACGTGCGTGCATTTGCTAATGTGTCGCGGGACATGAAAAACCACTAAAAAATCAAACTGGCTTGCAACAAACCGGGCATTGGTTCGATAGAGGGAGCAACATCTGTAGCTATAGAGGTTGTCGCCCCATACAGGAGGGCTGTAAACCTCTCATATGAATGTTGGCAATTTTAATCATGAAAAACGAACAAAACACCAAGTCCGCGGTTGGACTCTGCGTACTCTCTCACTATGAACACACTTTTGGCCCACAAAATCGGTTATTTTGCTGTGCTGCCACTGTATCTTTCCACCTAGCTCTAGTCTATCTATCTATCCATCTATGATATTATCTAATGTCGAGTTCACGTACTCGCTTGTCCCATTTTATTTAACGTTCGTGCTGACGTCGCCGATTTTGTGCTTGTTGCAATCATGTGCATTTTGCGTGTGTGTCTTGCTTCGCACATATGAACGCAACAACAACGTGTGCAGAATTTGCACGCAAATCTGCACGCGAAATTGCAATGGCAAGTTTTGTTGTCGTTGCTAAGTTCACGGTAGCATTGCACAAAAAATATGACTTTCGCGAATAGTTTAACGCTACAATGTTATGCAGAAATGTATTTTGTCTTCTACATATGTGAACGTATTGAGAAATTTTGTTGTTAAAATTGTCAGGAATGATGCGAATTTTAATGGTCGTTTCTTGGATAGTTGATTTGAGAGAAATATTTGAAGCCGTTCAGTAGTTGGGGTTGAATCATCAGAATTTAATGCTGAAAAATTTATTGTGGGGTCCAGTGGCGGCTTAATGGGTGGCGGAGGGGGCGATCCGTCCTGGGTGCCAAGCACCAAAGGGTGACAACGACAACTCATTTGTACATATATGAAGGCGCACAAAATCTCATTCTTTAAATACATATCAATAAATAACTACCTACTCTTGTATCTAGCTACTTATATATTAAAATCATATTTTAAAACGCATCGCAACTATTGGGTTTACAACTTAAAAACCGGTCACCGACGTTAGATGGCATCACTTGCTTATGCGTTGTTTGTATGTCATGAGTTATATGTCATTTGAAAGAGGGAGTCATGAGCTGTCAAAATCAATCAACAATGTTTGGTTTGTTTGTGCACATCATAATTTTTTTCACTATGGAAAATTTTCCAAATTGGCGGAAAAAGCAGCATTTGCTGGAAGTTTTGCTAAGCTAATTTTTTTGCAAAGAAAACTGCACGTGGGAGTCATCAATTGCTTCTGGAATTGTATGGTGAAGATGCTCTATCTAAAACACAGTGTATTGCGTGGTTTGCGCGTTTCAGAAATGGTGATTTTGACATCAAAGATAAAGAGAATCCAGGCCAGTTAAAAAAAGTTTGAAGATGAAGAATTGGAGACATTACTCGATTAAGATTCATGCCAAACACAAGTAGAACTTGCATAATCGTTGGGAGTGGCTCAACAAGCCATTTCGAAACGATTAAAAGCAATGGGATTCATTCAAAAGCTAGGAAATTGGGTGCCATATGAATTGAAGCCGAGAGACGTCGAACGCCATTTTTGCATGTCTGAAATGCTGCTTGCTCGCCACAAAAAGAAGGCATTTCTGCATCGAATGATAACGGGTGATGACAAATGGATCTACTACGATAATCCAAAGCGCAAAAAATCGTATGTCAAGCGTGGCCAACCAGCCAAATCGACGCCAAAGCGAAATATTCACGTTTCGAAGGCAATGCTCTCTATTTGGTGGGACCAGAAGGGAGTGGTTGCTTCCAAGTGGTCAAACAATCAAAGGACCTCTCTACCGAACACAATTGATACGTTTGAGCGAGCGTTGAAGGAAAAACGGCCAGAATGGGATACCAGACACGAGTCATTGACTTTCCATCATGACAATGCTCGGCCACATATTGAAGCATCGGTCAAAACCTACTTGGAAAATAGCGGATGGGAAATTTTGCCTCACCGGGCTTATAGCCCCGACCTAGCTCCTTCCGACTACCACTTATTTCGATCGATGCAGAACGCTCTTACCGGCCTACGGTTCATTTCCGTCGAAGGAATCAAAAATTGGCTCGATTCATGTTTTGCCTCGAAAGACGAGCAAATTTTTTGGAACGGAATTTACAAATTGCCAGATTTGTGGGAAAAAGTCGTAGCTTCCGATGGACAAGACTTTGAATGACATGTTCATTCAATAATTTATCTGAATAAAGCATTTTTTTTCATAATTCTAATTTCTACTACGAATAATTTAAAAAAGGTAAGATGCTATTGTAAGGTTCTACTAGCAAGAGATGTAAGGGAGTATTTATTGTCCATAGAAGAATCCTTAGTAGATAACTCGAAACCTTTTTTTCAAATTTGTCAATTCCTTAAGTTCTTCTGGCTCCATTCCTTCCACTTTACATCTGGATGGTCAAATTGCTACAAATGGTACTGATATTGTCAATCTTTTTGCGCAGAAATTTGGAAGTGTCTACCGTGATCTTGATTTGAGCAACACACTAGTCAATTTTGAATACTTTGATTTGTACAACAGCATGGCTTTTTCAGTAGAGGAAATAGAGGAGTGTATTAAGAACCTTAACCGTTAATAATTATTAATTGCTGTGATTCTGTAAAAATTTGGTTCACTGATTTATTAAACTTATCTATAAAGCTAGGAATCTTTCCGGCTTCATGGAAGTTTTCGTACTTAAATCCTTTCCATAAAAGTGGTGATCTGACAGACGTTAATAATTATAGGCAAATAAATAAATAAAACATTTTTGCTAAAATGTTTGAAGTTTTGGTACATAAGAAAATGTACCCGTTTTTCCGGAAATACATTATACCAAATCAACATGGGTTTCTGGATGGTCGTTCTACTGTTACTAATTTAATGGTCTATTATGAATACATTAACTTGCATCTAAATAAGAAGAATAGAGTTGATGCTATCTATATTGACTTCTCGTGTGCTTTTGACTTAGTGAATCTTGACCTTTTATTAAGGAAACTGATGGCTTATGGAGTGGAAGGTTCATTATTAAAATGGTTTCAGTCCTACTTAAATGATCGGAAGCAAATTGTAAAAGCAAACAATTTTTTATCTAAATCAATTGATGTGCTTTCTGGAGTTGGTCATGGGACATGTTCAGGTCCCTTATTATTTTTGATATTTATTAATGACATCACACATTATATATCGTCAAGTGAAATTTTGATATTTGCGGACGACACTAAACTCTATCGAGCGATGAAGGATTTTTCTGATGTTCAATTGCTACAGCATGACATTGACTCTCTAATATTTTGGTGTCAACTTAATGGTTTGAAGTGCAACCCTAAAAAGTGTCACTCATTGAGCTTTAGTAAATTTCCCATGTCTGCAAATTTATATTATTTAAAAGGGGTTCCATTAGAATCTGTAGATTATATTAAAGATTTGGGTGTAGTTTTTGATTCAAAAATGACATTGAATCACATTGAATATCTTGACATCAAAGGAAGAAAAAAAAATTATTTTATCAAGAGATTTTCAGAAAAGTTTAGTTCTTTAAAAACATTTAGATCACCGTATTTTTCTTTCATATACCCTAGATTGATGTATGCGTCTACTACATATTTGGAGACCCACGACAAATGAACAGATAAAAAAACTTGAAGCAGTTAACACATTATATTTAAGATATGCTGCTTTTAAAACTGGGAACCCATTGAGTTTTGATGATCATAATTTTTCCAGAACTTATTTAAGATTCTCGATTTCAACTTTGGATTCAGCTAGAGATAAAGTTGATTTGCTCTTTGCATTTAAGATCCTTACAAATCGTATAGACTACATCGAGCTTCTAGATAAATTCGAATTTTATGTTCCACCTAAAGTATTAAGAACTAACGGCTTTCTCTTTGAGTATCCAACTTTACTAATTGGCCAAAAACAAACTATCATTATGAGATTGTCTGAAATTTGTAATAGTAACTCTGAATGGTTTGATATTTATAATTGCACACTTGATAATATCAAAAATAAATCGCTTTGCTTATTAAAATATTCTTAGATATAAATAGAATTCAATATTAGTTAATAAATATTTTTTTTTAAATTTATAATGAGCATTATATTACTGTGTGTGTGAGTGTATGCACAATTAGGCTAAATTTGTAATTCTCATTGTATGGGGCTGCCCCGTTGAAATTAAACAATAAACAATAATTAAACAATAAAAAATATAGTCTCGTGAGTATGTTTAGTAGTTGATGTTTTGGTCCGAAATAGATTCTTCAAAACAGACTTCAACTGAAGATTGAATGGTAAATAGCAGATTTGATGATGATGGAGTGAATACAATGGTCTGGCAAAATAAAATGGTAGATCGCGAATGGATGGAGTTAATTTTGCAGGTCAAAAGGAGACTTTTCATGCATCCTCTAATTAAAAATTAAGACCCAACACCTGTTTTGATTGACTGACAATTTTTTAACTGAATTCTCAGACTTTCTGACGCCATTCCTCCTTAAATGTGCTTCTTCTAGCTTTGGATCCAAAACAGATTGTACCAAGGAAGACATCAACATCTGGATCGCGATAACCTGGTCTACCTGTGTCTACCAAAGCGGCTAAGACAACCAGCCGAGCTAGCGGCGGGTCACAAAGAAAATTCAAAGTGATTCAAGACATCAAGCGGTGCAGGCTGAGAAGCTCTCCGCAAAAGAAAAGTGAACGTGGTAGGAACTACCTACCATGGCATCCACATTAGACAATGAACATGGTGGGGGGGGGGGTTGGTATGGGTTGGGAAGCATCAAGCGCACTAGGCGATATTGTGCAAACTGTTTTGTGGACAACAGAGAAGCTTTGGGGAAACATCCCGGTGCGGCACGACACAAATACGTCGACGACATGTACAATATGTATCTTCTACGACGACGTCCGCCAAAGTATCTTTAATTAATAGATAGATAGATAGATAGATAGCCCTCCCGGCAGTAGTTGCGCCGCTATGCTATATTTTCATTGTGCTACCAGTTGTTGTTTGCTTGGCTAGTCATGACGGTAGTAGTGGTAGTGCTGGTGGAGCTTTGACCTAGTTAAAGGTCATTCTGAGGGTGATTCCGACAATAAACGGTTGCATTACACATTTCTCGTATCTATTTATACAATATCTGGAGTAGAGAGCAGCAGCCAGCTATAAGTTTGTTTGGTATAGTGTTACGACAATAGATAGTGCACACGTACGTGGAGTTTCATAACGTGACTCTGAATGATTCTTGCATTGAGGGTGGGAGGACGTCGGGTTGGTTAAGGCGGCAGGGTAAGAAGGGCTTGGCGAGGGTTGTGGAGATGGTGCTAGATGGAATGTAATGTTATATGAATGCGATGGGATGTGATGCGACCCAATGGGGCAGCCAAAGTGAACACGACGGAAGCGGTGGGGAGCTAAGGGTGAGAGCCGATAGACACACATATATGGTTTGGTAAGGGGCGTTCAGACAAATAGATTTTACCATTGAAATTAATTGTTGAATTACACCAGAACGATGTTGTTACAATCGTGGCAAACAACGTTGCCATTATGGCTAGCTGAAACATATTGCCCAGATATTTTTGTTGTTGCTGCTGTTGCTTCGTTTAATTAACCATAGAGCCAGTGTTAAGTGTCCACCGAGAAGCATGGATGGATATAATTAGATCAGTCTCAATTCCGTATTTTATACTGACCCATATTTGGGTCTAGAGAATTCACTTTGTCACATTTTATGGATCCTGGAAAAAGTCAACTTGAACAATGAGGACAGGAAAAGACAAAATGTCACCTTTGGGAACGTCATTGAAATGAAAATACTATTTTGAATTCTATCCTGTTTGATGTATGAACACATCTTGCATGACTAAAAATACTTTTGGTGTTTATCAAATTGAAATGCAAATAACTTTTTAAATATTTCAAAAACTGAATAATCTAACAATATTCATTTCTTTTGCAGGTAATTCAACAAAAGCTCCGATAAATGGCCCATCGATAAATTTTGATGAGATTTTTATAGCAAGTAAGTATTTTTATTCGTTTTCTAGATCAAAAGTAAATCAAAGAAAACGATAATGAAAGTCTTTGATGAAAACACTTAAATTAAAAATAACATTCTCTTTGACTAAATCCTTGTACGATTTGCGTTATTTTTTGTTCGAGAATACAATCCAGAATTTTCACGAATGGCCCTCTTCATTTTTCTAACCAAAGAAGATTCTTAAACTTTAATGGAGAGTTCAGACAAAATGAACAATTAATTTTTTTATGTAAAATGTAGAGGAAAATTCTTCGGAGTAAAATGGCAAACCGATGTACTTGCGATATGATGATATTTTCATAAATGCAAAAATTAAGACCAAAAATAGGTTTAAAATCGTATAAATACGAATTTTATATCTTCAAAACCAAACTAAGAAATCTGGAGGCACTACACTACAAATAAGCCTAAAAATTTCTTCAAATAATTCAGTTGAGATCTTCTGAAAATTTCATGTTAATTTAACACAATCTTTCAGGTTTAAAAGAAAATCTTAAACTTCATGCTTATTTACTAACGACTGCGCTCGCAACTTTATTCACGTGAATATGTCTATTTCTACATATGTATTGAGAAAAAATGATATGCTCCTTGAAGACAAAAATATTGGTACACAAAACTATCAAATCAACGGCTTACCTTACTGAATTTTTTTTTAAAAGATAAATGAATCACAAATCAACACATACATTCTTTGTTGTTTTCACTATTATGCTTGAAATAAAAGCCAATCACTCATTTAATCGCCTTTCATTGCTAAGAACTCTTGTGCTTTCAAAAATACACTGAACTCAAAACGTTGTCAGTCCGCTTACATAGCCTGAACTACTCAGTCCCAGAAAATTTCAATGCATACCACTTAACCATAGATGTCGCCACTTGTACATTTCTTGCAATGTGTTCAGATCTAAGCCCGAGTTTCAAATCTAGAAATACAGTTTTTTTCTTGTAGAAACCATTTTATTTTTCTGGAAAAGTTATTTTATATGCCGACTCAGCAGAGGAAGTCCGCAGGAGATGGAGAGATCAAAGAGGGATGTTAATTAAGACATCACTTTCTTGGTAGACAGTCAGGCGGTCATAAGATTGCTGGAATCAGTCGTAGTGTCGTCCAAATTAGAGACCTGTAGGTTAGAACTGAGAAGGATTTCACCGAAAACCAGACTAGTCCTGTATTGAGTTCCTGGACACAGTGAGGTGCAAGGAAACATCAAAGCGCATCAGCTTACTAGGGAAGGATCTAGTGGCGTACAAATGCATGAAGTTGTGAGTATGAGAGTCTCGATGCAGGAATCAAGGCAGGATACAAAGGAATCGACCTACGAACTGGCTTCAAAGAGAAAGAAAAATGTCTATTATGAAAATATTCTTGGAGAAAAAAACGAAACAGCCAGAAAAAATTGACTGCAAATATATTTCTGGAATTTTTTTCGTACCATAGATTCCGAACAAGTTTCCTACAAGTTTTTTATCTAGAATATATTTCTGAAAGAAATCTTTACCAGTCTTGCTAGGGACCATTCCCGAAAAACATTCACCAGCATTTTTTTCCACCGCAAATATTTTCAAGCGAAAATCTTTAAACTAGTTTTTTTAAATTGACAAAATTATATGAAAAATTTGGCGGAAAACTATTTCAAAAAATCGTTCCTCAAAATTGTACTTAGACTTTTCAAGAGCGACTTCAATGATGTGTGAGATAAAATTCTTTTACCCAATTTCGATAAATTTGTTATTATTAATTTAACCAAAAATTTCAAAGAATTGCATTAATATCGTAAAATAAATGTTAAAAAAATTTCGAAACTTTTTGGTGGAAAGTTTTTGCGAATTTTCATTACACAAATTTCGTTAGAAAAACTCATTCAACCACTAAATTTTTCACGTGAAAATCTTCCAAGAAAATGTTACAGAATCAGTTTCTGTAAATAAAGATCATTAAAACTTCTATTTTTGAAAATGTTTCGAGATTTTTTTATTGGAGAAACATTTGCGAGATAAATTTCAAACAAAATTTGCTACGGACCATTTTCGGCAGTCATTTAATTAGTAGCTTTGAGATTTTTGAAAAAATTTCTTCGAACAAACATTTGTTTTAATCGAAAAAAATTCTATTTAAAATTTTAATAGCAGTTTATTTTTACAAATATGAAAAAATTAAGTTTCTAAAATTTTTCGCCACTTTTCTTTTCCTTCAACAATTTAACTAAAAAATCTATAATTTTTTTTATTAAATTATAAAATAAATTTAAAGTTTTTTTCATTTTGAAGGTTATTCCAAAGAATTTTTTCCCAAACACTATCTTTTTGTCAATTTTGATAAATTTTTCCTTAGTACTTCAGTCTAATAATTTAAAAATTGTGTTTAAAACTAATGAAATATATTTTTCAAAAAGTTGGCTGGTTTTGAGAAAATATTTGCAACGAAAAAACCAACAAACTTGCGAACCATCCTCGGAAGTCGTCCAATCATGACTGCCGATCGGCAATTTTTTTCAATTGAAAATCTTCCAATTAAAATTGTTTTGCTGAATGAATTTCTCCGATTTTTTTGGTCTTCGAAATGCCTTTTGGAAATTGGGAAAGTCACTTTACTTTATAATTGTAGAAAAAAATATTTTTTTTAAAAAAATTCCGCCAATAATAATAAATTTTCCTCCAGTTTTCCGGCAAAAAAAAAATTTTTAAGAAAATTTTCACAAAATCGCAAATTAGTTTCAGATATTTTTTGTTGAAAAAATATATATAAAGAAAAGCGGAAAAAAACTTCGCTACGAATCATTCTTTGAAACTAATTCGATTGCAACTATTTTCAATTGAAAGTTTTTCAAAAAAGTTTCTACATAAATTTTTTCAGAAGAAAGATTTTTTTACCTAGTGTCACTGTTCCACTTCCTAGCGTCCTGTTGTCCATGTAATGAGCTAACACTAATGTCACACTAATGGTCAGTCCCAATTTGGCGGTTGTCATCGATTATTATTATTCCATGCGATAAAATCGTAAATAAATAGCAGGTACCGTCATAGGACTTTTATGAACACCAGAGCAAAGGCTATTTATTTGAAACTATTCCTCAAAGCTTGCTTGATTTCAAACCTGAAATGTTAAAATATTTATGACAGGCAGCAAAAAGTGAATAGCTACATGAAATTGAAATGAAATACAAAGCAAAATAGACTTAAGGAATGTTCACAGTATAACATAATAAAAGTTTAAAAAATTAACAAAAGACCTAACAGAAAACCTTCTGGAACATGAGAGCAGGGATAAAATTTTCGGTGTCAGCTTCTTATAGTTTCCTTGATTTAAAATTTGTTTGAAAAGTTTGGATGCGCAAAATACATGAATAAATGGATAAAAATGAAGATGAATAGGTAATATAACAGATTAATAAACATATGGCAATATGATGTGCTAAAAGACTAGAAAGGATAACATGCCTACATGTGTGCAACCATTTTACAGGACTTGATGTGTAACTTAAGGGTTTGTCTTCCAAAGTAATAAACTTCGACCACCGTTTACAAAGCAAAAAATTGGTACTACTTGTGTACCAAGTTTTGAAGAATCCACAAAGAAAACTCTGTTTGACATCAACAACATCTGTAACTCATTTCAAATTTTATCTGCGATACATTCAACTCGAGTGCAATATCTATTGCACAGCTCAACTATAAAATATTTTCTATTTACATCAAATAGATACTCTCTCATATCTCGTCAGGGACGTTTGTGTACAAACTACCTTGTAATTTATCCATAACTTTTACATATTGCCATTTTCACCTTGATATCGAATACAGGCTTAGTAGATACGTTCATACCGATACTTAGATACATTTAGATACTTGGGAAAAACCGTCATTGCATTGCAACTGTACGGCCTGTACTTCGTTGCAATTGCACATTTTTGCATTGTGTTTGTTGCATCGCTGATGCTAGTACGTTTGTTTGCTTGTTTGTTTGTTTGCCGACGCCGATGACTCTTTCAATGCAATCCATTGAACTTTTGGCATTTAAAATGTTAGATACATAGAAAATGATGCATTTGCGAATAGTTGGCGAGCAAACGTCGAGACCGAAGACGAGCTTTCGATGCATTTTATAGCCTTGTTTTGTTTTTAGGTGCAACACATGTGAGGGAGTGTATATCTTATCTGGTAGATGCATCTGCTTAGATTAGGCTTGGTAATTAATTCTGAAGTTTAAATCTCGCAGAGTATCGAGCAGAATTTTAAAAAAGATTTCTTATTTTACATGAATTTCCTCGAAACAAAAAAACCGGGGTCAGAATTTAAGAGTATGTACATATAAACAGCTGCAGACATATACGAGTAATTAGAAACACTTGTAGAATACTGGGAAAACCCCAATTTTACAATGAATCCTTCAATATAACTTATTCCCCCTTAGGTAGTTATTTACCTGATTCCATGGGGATAGACGAAAGTAAGGCGTTAGCCGATGTTACCTTTAATAGGAGGATTGGACAGTAAAGTCTTAGAAATCCCAAGATTTCGAGTGGACACGTAATTAAAAAAACATAAAAATCATTTTAAAACTCATTTATTTAACCAAACATTTTTTTTTCAACGTTGGGAGGTGGAAATCTTTAGAAGATACCGATCAGCTCCTGCCTCTTTTCATGCCGGATTTCTACCGACTAAAGCCACCTCCGTTTTCTTCACTCTCTCCATCAAAATTTAGTAATTCTCCGTATTTAAAATTTTAGGACATAGTACTTCCCAGACGATAAGAATCAGTATAAGGGATAGTACCAAATCTGTAAGTTTTAGTGTCCTTTTAGTTAGATTAATAGTTTAGAAATTTTAAATTAATTTTACCAAATTAAAACAATAAATTTCAAATAGTATCAGTAACCTGTTGGGAAACCCTTTTGCTTCACAACATTTTGTAGATGATTCGGCATTGTCATTATCAGTCTCCTGAATATCGTCAGATGTATGAGTGTCCGTGCTTCTTTCACCGCTTCGAATAATTGGCCCATGTTTGTAAAATTTTCTACAGTTTTAGCTTGTTTTATGTCTCCCTACGTGTGATCGATTGGATTTAAGGGGTCTACCCTCTTTATCATTTTCAAAAAATCTATTTTTTTATTGCGTCTTTGGAAAGTATATATATGCAGAAATGTCTATTTGAATTTTTGAGCAATTTTCACTTTGTCACCCGAGCGCGATTCTTCATTAAAGAACACTTGAACCGCGTTTTTCTCGTAACAACGTTTTTCGACGTTGCGTTGATTGAATCTCGGGAACTACTGAACCGATTCTCACCAAATTTTTACCAGACATTAGGAGGTTTTTCAAAATTTTGATCTGAAATATTTTTTTGGTCAAAAACGGTGAAAATAGCATGGTTTTTGATAATTTTTCGAAAAATGTCCGCCATTTTGTCAATTTTGCAAAAACCAAAAATTGCCCTATTCGTGCTATAGCTATTAACATACTGAACCCAAAATTATTTGATTTTTTTGTTTCAGACCAACCATCTCGCAAATTTCATCAACAGCGCACACCCCTCTCATTTTTTCGACATATTTTCAACCAGCATTTTCATTGATAAAAACTCACATAAATAAAAACTCACATAAATGAAATGTATTTAGGGAGTGTATTTATTGAGTAAACCACTCCTTTATCAATATTTATATTTTAAAACTATCTAAAAAAATAATTGAAAACAACCCGTTTTTACACTGCTAAAAGAGGGTACACCCCTTAAGTCCGGACTCGTTGATGGCAAGTTTAAAACGGTGACGCTGTTGTCCTCCAGAAATTTCCTTGTGTGTCGTGCCGTTTGTTGGGGGTCGTGGTCGTGGTCGTGTTGAACCTTCCATAAAATAGGAAGATTCTCCTCAGCCCATGGCAACATGATGTTTTCTAAGATGTCAACGTACTTTTCCTTGGTGGATATTACTTCCATACGATGTATTGGTCCAACAAAAATCCACGAGAAACATCCCCAAATATAGATGGCGCCACATTCGTGCTTAACAACAGTTTAAGTGTAACTACAATCGATCTATTTACTTCTTGGTCGTCTTACATATCTCCTGCCTTTAGAGCTAATTCGATTTATTTTGGGTTTACCGCTCTGAAGAATGAATTTCCACGCATGTTTCCAGGTTATATGTTCCCGTGCGACCTCCTGTCTTTTCTATCGATTACTTGCCGTTGCCAGGGGCTTTTTCTTGGCTATCCTACCATATAGTCCGGTTTCCACAAGACTCATCTTGACTGCTCTCGCTGAAATATCGATACTTTTCTCGAAAAGTTAGTGATGTTTTTTTGATCTTTTTGGACTCCATTTCGATGAGCGTACAATTTTTCTATCCATACTATGAGTTGTCTTTCAGGCTCTTTTAGCTCAGGGCATATTTTGGACAGTCATGTGGCTCTCCACGTGTTTCTGTGCTTCGTAAACCATTTTTATGGAACATTCTAGACGGATTGCAAGTTGTCGATATGACAAGCCTAGCCTCCTTCAAGTCTACAATTTGTTGTCTCACTCGAGGATTGCCACTTTTAGCCTTTCTCATCGTTATTGAAATTAAAAAAAGCAGTGAGGCACTCTGAGAGTGTCTGGTGGGAGGTTTAGCTTCGTTTTGCAAATGATTATGTAAAGGTTAAAAAGTTGTATATAGATAAATGCAGGAAAAATTCAAAAATCTAAGATGCATATAATATAACAAAATATGAATTATTTTATTGCTTTTATTCACACAAAGTAACTTAGAGTAAAAACAACAGAGGGAGCGGGGATTTGAACCCTCTACCTCAAGAGCAAGAGTCGAGCGCTCTGCTTACTGAACCAGCCGCTCTACTCTTATATTTGCACATCATTGCAATGTATTGTGCTCACTTTGAATTTTAAGACAAACTTTCGTTCGCTTTTTCGTTCGGTTCGCTTTTTCTGGGTTCACTCCTCGCTCACATTTCATTAGAACCTCCGCAAAGGAAGCTAAACTTCCAAAAAACTTTTTAAAACTTTAAAAATGCAACAAATGCATTTGGCTTTTTCAAATTGATCATAACGAATTTGCATGCCATCCTATTAATAGTAAAATACAGCGTTTCTAATTACATGTCCACTGCAAGTTTGGTTTTCCAGGACTTTGTTGTCTTTTCACTTTTATAGAGGTAGCATCGGCCAACTCTTTGCCTCCTTCAATTGTCATTGAATCAGGTGTAAAACAAACTTAAGACGAATAAAGTACATCGAAGGATTCATTGACAAATTTGATTTTTCTTAGTAAACTACAAGTGTTTCCAATTTTATGTCTGCAGCTGTATTTCAGAATGAATACAAAAAGTATTTATAAGGTTCCATAATTGACTGTGTTTGAAGAACATCCTAAACTATTTTGATTCCGAAAAAACGAAGCAAAAAAAGAACTTTTCGCAAGCTAGAAGATACTACGTAGTCTATGATTAACCACAATAGCCCTCACCTTAATGGTCAACCACATAATAACACCTACATACATATGAGGTAGCCGGAAATATTCTTTCGTTGATTCTAAGACCACAAACCATATATGTATGTTCTGATTGCTCACAAGAGATTCGAAACCTGTATCCGCCACAAAATCCGGCCTAACAAAAAGCTTTCGTGATGCACTTGGCATCCAACAGTACAACAAGTGCAAACAATTATTAAAATAAATTGTTGCTATTACTGTTGCTGTTGTAGGACAACAAATGGTCGATTGAGTGAGTGAGCAAGTACCGTCTCGTTCAAGCTCGTAATGCAGAAATTATGTAATGCTAAAAAAGCTGTTATTCAACAAACCCAACTGCAATATGTGCATGCATGCAAGCAACCCCCTTGCACCCTCGTGTCGTCATCCTGTATGCACTACGGAGTATCTATTGTGTGAGGGATTTGCGCGGCAACACTTCAACATGTGAATTATATACGAAAAAGACCTTACATTTGACCTGCCTCAATAAAGTCATGGTTGTGCAAAGTTGTTTGCAAAAATTCTAAGTGCTAGAGTGTAGCGATTGTAGCTGTTGTTGTCGGTCAAAAGAAAGTGCATTGTGTGAACGGCTGGAGACGTTTGAGGGTTGAAACGAGCTTGCATATGTGCGATAGGGGTGTTTAGAAAATGTGAATGATGTACAGATTACTGCGACTGAATCAGATTTTCGCATTGGAATTTGTTTCGACACGTGATTCTGTAATTTTCTTGAATTGTCGTTCATTGGACGGTTTTTGATTTTATATTTATAGTACAGACAATTTGGAGTTTGACCGCCATATTAAACTTTGTTGTGGGAGCGGTGCCTTCCAAGATATGTGGCCGTCCCACTTTTTTTTCTCTCAAAATGGCGCCAAGGGGATTGAAGCTGCGACCCCAGAAACTCAAATTCCAGCTCACATAAAGGCAAACTAATCATTGCAATTAAAAAATTGCTACCCACTAAAATGCTCCGTGAGTTTTGCAATGGGGGGTTTGCCATCGAAAGCTGATTATTTGGCCTAAAAATGCGTTTTTCACGTGAGCTTTCGCCCTTTGGGATGCAATAGCTCCCACCAGTGTACAGCGATCAAAACAATCAATACCGCAAACGGCTTGCAACAAAATTACCTTAAAGTTATCTTCTATGTGTTTTGCGGTTAAAGTGAAAACAATGTATTTGTGGCGCTCGAAAGATGTCCCCCCTTTTTGGATGTCGTTTTAAGCCTATAACTTCTTAATTATTGTTTTCACGTGGAAGTAATGTATGGACGACTTGCTAAACATTTTATTCTACGCAAGTTTGCCATACCCAACTTTCTTGTGGGAGCCATGGTTTCGGAGATATGAGGGTGCCCAACTTTTTTTTTTTCAAGATGGAGCCCAAAGGACAAGAGCTGCGACCCCAGAAAATTGAACTTGAGCTATCTATACCATTGCACAAACATTGCATTAAAAAAACTTCTGTCTACCCAAAATGCACGATTTACGTCAAAATTTGGACGCTTTGACTGTACTATTAGAAAACTGAATGGATCGTAAAGGCCCCTACAATCCTGTTTATTCAAATATTCATTATATCCTTAAACATTCTGATGTTTACTTCATCTTAGCCTAGTGCTGTTTTCTGAAAAGCATGAGGCAAATAAGGTGAATGGCATCCTGAATACGACGCATCTACTGACCGAAATATACTTTTGCTTTCTTACTTTTTTAGACTTAACTGTGATAGCTCTGTAGAGTTTCAGTTAAGGACGACTGTCACGCTCGGCCTGTTTTTTTTCAGATTGAGCATATTACATAGAAAATGTTTTCAAATTAAGACATAAAACATCGCATTTGCAACCGCCAACCACTCCTAATTTATAATAAAATTTACTTGATCATTGAATGTAATTCATTTTAATATCTAATCCAAAAACTTGTCAAAACAAAAACAAACCGATCAAATTTCTTTGGTTTTATCTTCAATCAACTTCAAAATTCATTTCTTCGGAAAATTCAAGTTGCAAATTCACGGTATTTGAAAATTTTCAAGACAAGTTGTTCATCTAAAATGTTTTGATAGAGGCATAAAACTTTTCAAACAAATAAAACACAGATAAATTATTGGAATGGCCAATTTTTGGCTTTATTAGCTCAAATTTTTATGGCACTTAATGTTTAAAAATAATTTTTGACATACGACCACTGCGTTTGCGTTTTAGGAAAGCCATCTTGTCGGTCCACTTTTACACCTGTTTTCCCAGCATAGCCAGCCTTTTTTTCGCCAGAAACGCGTCAATCGTTGGCTTCCAAGTCATCAATAGTTGCTGGTTTATCAGCAAAGATAATTGACTTGACGTACCACCGAAAAAAAGAAGTCGAAGTCAAATTACCAGTTCACAGGTCTTCAGATGATTCGTTCACCAATAGTTGGACCCAATAGAATAATGGTTGCATGCGCTGTCTGGCATGTTGCGTTATTCTTTCGGCACCATTTGTCCGTCAGACGATTGGCATTGATGCTGGGAATCAAAAAAATGACGAATCATTTGTCGGTAGCGATTGCCATGAGCGGTAAAATTGGTTCAATCTTCAGATTTGAAAAAGATAAACCAATTATGTCGCCAACATTCAAACCGCCCGAGATGTAATGGGGCTTCTAAAGTCTTTTGAGTATTATCCTCACACCAAAAACGGCAATTTTGCTTCTTCACGAATCCATTAAGCCAGAAATGAGCTTCATCGCTAAAAATGCGGTGTAACTTACAACTCATTCTCGGCCGAACGTACGACGCAAACAGTGGTCCAATGGTCAAATCGATAAAATTGGATCCTCAGTGACACTATCCTTTGCAGCAGCGATAACTGCCCTGGCATGCACTGTAGGAGCTCGTGTTGGATGAACCTTGTCCAATAGAGTATACGTGGACAGATATACTTTTGCATCGTATTGTGTACGAGCTGCTCAGATGCACGGTTATGAGCGCCATAAATACGACGAAGCGCTCTATAAGCTTGGCGCACAAAACACGAATTTCGGACATAAAATTCCACCATTTTGAGAGACATTGTTTGGATGTGGCTCTTTGTATGGTAATTTTCCAAAGTAAATTAAACATAATTCCAAAATAACAAAGAAATTTTTTACAGCTAGAATGACGGATATTCGTATCGGAAGTTCTATGCCTCTGAAGACAAAACCCTTTAGTACAAGATTGCATCTCCTGGTAATGAATGATGCGTAACACTAATGGAAATAGGTTTCTGCGCTCTCAACATTCAACGTCAGGATAGTGTGATGGTAGTGTTCTCCATGATAGACCAAAGCAAATCATTTTAAACTCTATTTTGGTTCTTGGTTCTTCTTGGTACTACGTCACTGTTTATTATCATCTCAAAATTTTGTCTATTAGTATACAATAATGTATGATCATCCCTTCTTCCGGTTGCTGGCTTAGGACAATCTACCAATTCCCAGTGAACAAAGAAGTTCACAGGACAGCCTAAAGCAGAGGTGCAAGAAGTTAACATCCCAAAAAGCTTTCATTCGATATGAATTCCTATGATCTGATATGATCTCTTCTGAATTCATTCTATTCCGGAATTTCTTGCCAAACTAGATTTCATTAAGTTCTTATTAGTCAATAAATATATTGTAGCTAAATATTTAACATTGCAGACAACGGGAGACTACAAAAGACTAAGTTATTTATTTGTGATCTAAGCGAAGAATTTTTTTTCAGCATTTACCAATTTAATACGTAGATACTGCTTAAAACTATGATAGCCAGCAAGCAATAGCTAGCAGTTACTGCTTCTTCCTTTCATCTTTTACTCGAACTTTCAAAATCTCGATGAAAGTAACGGACTTTCAAGATATTTAGTGACAGCATTGTAAATTTAGGTTAAGGGGTCTTTTAGGTTACGATTTGCAAAAAAAAATTTAACCATTTTTTTAATAGAAAGAAAAAAGGTGTAATGTTGAAATTTTCTACATATGTAAATTTGTACTTTGGGTATACAAAAATATTTTTTAAAGCATTTTTTTTACCCACAACAATTTTTTATAAAAAATCATCAAAAAATGACGGCGGACGTGATTTCAGGTAACTGAATCAGGTGAGAAAAACAAAACACCAAATTAATTCTTGTTTTAGTGCCTATGGCAGGTACCGGAATGTTTTTTTTTATTTAAAAATAACAAAATAGCGGTCATTTTTTAAAAAAAAATGCCTGTTTTTTGAGGGTGGAAAATTGAGTGAAAATCGGAAAATTTAATACCGATCATAACGATTCCGCTACCGGTTATAAATGTGTACAGACACATATTAAATCAGAGTGATCGGTTGTGTAGTTTTTCTAAAATCGTGTCCGCCAGCTTAAAAAACATGAATTCGAGAAAATCGCGTTTACTTTTTTTTACGAATTACGAAACATCTTTCTAGTAAACCATCCGAAGTTAAATCTTCGTATATTGGCTTCAAAATTTCCTGAGCTTCTTGATCAAAAGGTGGACCATCATTATAGTTTCATAATTCAGGAGAGGAGAGTCGAGAATACCGAAACACAGCGGAGCGTCAAAAATGCTGTCGCTATATACGATTGAAAATACTTTAAAAATTAAAATATCATTATAATTCCTTTTAAATCGTATTCTTGATGAAATTTACTAACGAAATCTGCGAAAAAAATGTCTTGATTTGTTGAAAAATTGTAACCTAAAAGATCCCTTAAACATCGATTTTCTTGTTGTATAAGAAAACCCCAAACAATTCAAACTCAAGCTAAAAGTGTGGAGAATTGCCAGTACTGGCATCTGTCCGACTACGAGAGTCTATCCGCTTATGCCTCGAAAATACATATTTATGATTGACATATTTCGAAAAGCATCATTGCACTGAGGTGCTTTCCTTTGTCAGATGCACATGTTCAACAGTTGCGGTTTCAAGATAATGTATGCCTTAATATTTATAAAAGCTCTTATGAATGAAGATAATCTCACAAATATCATTGTTCCTTTTGAAAATCATAAGATGATAATATATTTGAAGTAGTCCTTTGCCTGTGCCTGTTTGAATTCGATTTATTTTTCCTGCAGTGAACAAACTCTTGTTAGGAGCACTGCATTTCCTTGAAATACTGTGTCAAACAGAATGGTGAATTCAACTAGCGACATCTATTGCATATTGCAACATCGACTTCAACCTTGTTTCGATCTGTGATTTTGCCCAAATGACGTTCTGCAGGTAATTTGGAAATGTATGGAAAAATACTTAGTTTTGAACCTGATAATGGTCAAAATCACAAATGTAGCGAAAACTTTCCAGCTACTCAAAATAAATATTGATCGAAGTTTTTGACCCAAATTCCACATAAAATTTTATTTGGTTTAGTACTAGAGAATATTTGCCAAAGTAAGCTTCAATATTCATAAAGGTGTTGTCAAATTGAATGTGACATCTGCAAAGTTTAGCAGTTGGACTCACCATGAGTTTTCAGAGTTATGTGACATTTGCATAGATTGATAGAAGTATACATACATACCCCTTACAAATCACAAGGAAAGAGTGCGTAGCTTCATTTGTTTGATAGGTTTCTTTGGTTGTCTTTATTTTAAGGAATACATGCAATCAGTGACAAGAACCACCTAAACCTTCACCGCGTGATAGGTGGATATCCTAAAACCTTCCAAATTTGATTTTTTTTGGTCTCTTTCAAATAAATTTTGTTATTTTTATTAATGCTTCTTAGATATTCCACCAAAAATTACAAACTCAACCTTGGTTTTCTGTAAGCCTGGGAACCTTATTTTTTCGAGGGATATGTACTATAATTAATTGTTTTCAAATGCAAACTCCTGTTAAATTGTAGCGTTTTTGATAATTCTAAATGTTGCCATTGGATATGATAAGATAATAAAAATAGCAGTTCAAAGTTGTATCACTCTTATTTGGAAGTATATTTGAAAAATAGAATCAATGAATCGAAAACTTTCAGAAGGTTTAATTGAAAACGAATTTAGTTTTTGATTTACTGTTCGGAAGGAAACAGTTTTTATTAAGGCTTGACTATTTTTTTGAAAATATATCCCATTTTTAATCAATCTTAACGTCTGCATCCCCTAAATGCATTCATCATACGCTTCTAAAAATTAATTCATCTTCTTGAAATTCTTTTCTTCGCTGTCCCACGAAATCAAGTCTGCGATTCTTCGCTAATCCACTTGAGCTTGCGCATAACTTTCGATTTCTAGCCAATAATGCAGTCAAGTGCAGCCTAACGTTTGTTGGATTCCTACATAAAACTTACTTTTCTCAGAGTTTCTCCAGCTCGCATGCCCGCACACATTTACATGTTAGAGCGCGGCCATCCTAATCACTTTCCCCTGTCGCGCACACATATGCAGAATCTCTCAAAATGACGAACGCTGCAGCGAAAAGCTTTTCCTCTTTCCAACTACATGAGTTGTACCACTTCCAATGGAAGCTCATTGGGGCAACACATGCTACTGTCCCACTCCAAGTACTGGATACCTGGGGAAGCAAATATGGGGTGAGCATTTGCACAGTTTAACCGTCTGGCTGTGATGTGAGGGAGAAAGAGATAGAGTCTACGTTGGATCCGAAGTTAAATCAGAGACTTCTTTTGGGTTAGGAGTTCCCGGCGCAAAGGGGAAGGTGCCAACTGAGCCTTTTAGGTGGAGGGGCGGTCGTGGAGAGAGCGGTGCGGTAGATTTGATAATTCCGCGCTCGCGAAGAAGTAAACTCGACGGCAATGACAGTGTATTCTCGTTAGTAGGTCAACAAATTCCGGCCATTGGCCTCTGCTAGGTTTGGTAGTGTGCGTGATGCGGCGACATCGCAGTGCTGTACATATTAGGCGCAATCGGGCTAGTGTGCGCTAGACTCGCATTTTCAGCCTGCAGGGGCGGGCGGTTGTTGGTATGAGTGTAGGACGCACTTGCAATGTCAATGTGTTTGCGAAAGCGCAAGCTCTTGATTTTATAGTGCTATTGTGTGACTATTATTCACTATTTTTTGTTGCTATTTTCTGCTGTTTCTATTAAAGGGCCGAAGTCGCGATGACGATAGAAACAAGGCTGCCGCGCTAGCCATTGTACAAAATGGCGAAGAGGTGGGAGGGCGGTAGCATATTTGAATAATATTCGCTGCACCTTAGATGCGGAAAATTAGAAAATATGTGTTCATGTGTTGACGTCTCCAATGTCCTTTGGAAAATGATATCCTTTCAATTCAATGGAACGAATGGCAAATGCGTGAAACCATTGTTGCAATTAAATCGAGTATAGTTCACCCCCCCGACCGTCTTCCGACCACGCTCGAGATGAGGTGATGACGACAGAGAGAAAAGTCCTTGCAGTTCCCGGCAAGGTGTAATGAACTTTGCTGCACTAGGAAGTGGGTTGCATGTGAATCGCTGCCGTTTTGAAGGACGAAACTGTAACTGATTGGCGAATGGATGTGACTGTGTGTCGAATAAAGGACGTTTGGTAAACATGATGGCAATCGCAGGACGTTACGGGTGAATTTCGGTGCAGAATGGGGTGGTTTGAAGGTCGATTGTGAGATTGTTGTCCTGATTTCTGCAGAATCTTTTGGACATAGCGCGTTAAAAATAGAGAAAAGTAGGATGATGTTCAGTATAGACATGGCTGCAATGTCCAAAACATTGCAAACCAAAGTATGAGTGTTTTTGAGTGTCCTTCTTTGAAAAACAATTAAAATAATGAGGTTCAAAGTTAATTGGAAGTTTCGGAGAACCTATCGAATAACTTAAGAATATGAGGCTAAAAAGGGGGTTCAAAATTTTCTTCTTTATGTTAACAAGTATAAACTATTGATTTTTGAGGATCATATTTTCCAAGAAAATCAAGCAGGCTGTCTCATATAATTTAGTGGGTTAGCTGAATCAGTTTGTCCTTTCGAAACAAATTTATTAATTATGTTTTATACTTCCAGCTGCTTGGTCAAACCAAAATTAGATCCTGATTTTCTTGATTGCAAAACGAAATGAAGGACGATTTTCATCGAATTGATCAATTAAAATCAAGCTCAGTTGACACAGGATGAGCATTTTTCGATTTCTTTCTGAAATGCGTGTTATTTCAACGTTCGCAACAGTGGTAGGCCTCATATTCTGACTGATGTGTGAAATCAACCCTGCGCTATTTGAAATGAGTCCTTTCGGACATGTGTTAAGAAATGGCATTGATTTTGATAGAAAAATTGTATTTCTCGATGAAACTCATTTTAATTTTGGAAGTTATGTCAATAAACAGAACTTTGGGGATTGGAACTTACAGAAATTTACACGGGAGTCGTCATAAAGTCAAAACATACTAAAAGCATGATTGTTTGATGTGGGTTTTGAAGTTGTGGCAGCATTGATGTTCCTTTTTTTTGTAAAATGAAGATATGATAAGTTAGATTAGCCGCCATTTTACGAATTGTACCTCAGATTTTGTTGAAACAGGTCATCATCAGCAAAACGCCAGCCGTGGAACAATAAATTTGGCAGTTTGTTTTTGATTTGTAAAAGTTCTACCGCATATTTTTTGGTATAACTCAATTTAAGGTACCAGTCCACTTTAGAAGACGAAAAAAGACCATTTATCAAGAATTGGTTCTCAGATACATCATTATATATTGACATGAATCTTTTTTAAAGTATTATTTCATGTTTGTATAATACATAAAAAATATATAATTAATATTTTTTATTTATTATTTTCTTTTATAGAGGGTGCTGAAATTCAGCTCTGAAAAAATCCTTACTCCACGGCAGAGATAATCTCTGGGTTAGTAGATCTTAAACAAAAAATGTGGTCTAAGTGCGACCCTTGAGGCCCACACGACTAACTTCCCAGTGGAGTGAATAAAAAGCTATAATTTGCTTTTATTATTAATTACTATTATTAACAATTACTATTATTAAACATTATTATTCTAAATTAATATAATTACTTTTATTATTATTATCAATTTTTTATCCAACCATAAAAGCTTTGGTAGAGGAAGACGTCTCAACCACCTGGTCATCCTCTACCAAAGCCTCGGCAACCTTGTCCTCTTCGTCCTCATCATCCTTCTTGTCCTCCATCTCGGCCTCGGAATCCACAACTATTATTGAGGGTATTTAATTATTGTTTAAAATAATCATTCGTTATTAAGAATGTTTGACCGTTACTGAATAATTATAATTGACTTTATATATACAATATCAAATTATAACTAATATTGTTTGATTGTTATTAACAATATCAAATTATTTATAACAATATCCAAATATCACCCGAATCTGATAATATAAGTTTGAAATTTTATAAATTATCTTTTTTTTTTGAAATAACATTTTTTTACAAATTTGATCACAATTTTGCTAAAACGCACAATAATAACACCATTACTATGAAGGTATTTGGTATCTGCACGAATTAATAGTGCGTATCAACAGTTCAAAACTAAGCAATTTTAGTCGTTTTTTCAGTTTTTTCATCCTAAATAAAAACCGGCCCAACCGATTTTACTGAAAAGTCATTCAGTTTTAAGTTACGTGATTACGCGTCAAATGAAACCGGTCCCATGTAAATCCAATCTTGAGATAATCGAGACGAAAAAATATTCCGAACGCACATACGTACATACGCACATACGCACATCCGCACATACGCACATCCGCACATACGTACATACACACTCACAGACATCTCTCTAAAAACGATGGATTTGGATTCTAGAGACCTTAAAACGTGGAGATATGTCAAAATTTGGGATTCGCAAAATCTACCCCATTACAATAACTTCCCATAGGGAACTGGGAAGTTAACAAAATTACCGGCACTTTCAAAAGCAAGATTTCGTCGGCCGTAATCCACCACCGTTTTCAAAAAAAAAAATCAGTGTAAAAAATAAATGGCGGACTTTTGAAAAGAAAATGTCAAAAATCGAACCTATTTTCGTTTCGTTTTTTAACGCTCAAAATTTTTGTTTTTCAATTTTTTGATCACATTCTGAAGGATTACGGTGTAATATTTTCTAACAAATGAAACGCATCAAAGTATTCGAAAATCGGTTCGGTTGATCCGGAAATTGTCTCTATTATACCAGGACGGATCTGTTAAAAAACTACTACATTTGGCCGTTGAGAGGCGAGGGAGGGGGTGGTCATACTGCAGGAAAAGTTGTGGAGTAACTTGTATAACAATAATTGACTTATGCACCCTCTCAAAAAAGTTGGGAACATTTAAAAATAAATCGAAATGTTTAAAAAATCAAAAGAACCGAATATTTCCTACTTTTTTCACTCCTAACTTTAAAACGGTTCATTTTAGAGCAAAATTGAGTGAAAATAAAAGTTGCGCAATAAAATTTTCTACAAGATAGGATTGGTTAAATTTTTTTAAATATTTAACTCTAGCCACAAAACAGCAATAAATATTTAAATAAAGAGAAAAAAAAACCTTTTTTATTTAATTTCTTCTTACCACTTAGAATGCATTTAGGACCTTCATATTTTGTTAAACAAAAATTTATAGTGTAATTGAACAGCACACCAATTTTCATTAAAATCGATTCAGTACATTGCGCATATTAATTGAGCAATCTAAATTAGCTAAAAAAAACATTCAAAATTTTTGAAAGTCTGCAAATCCAAAACTTAAGCTTATAGAAGTTTGAATTTTTTTCACATATAAAACAAGTCTTCACCTAACATATGCACTTTACAAAATTAAAATCAGATTATTAAGGCAGCCTCAGTATTTTTTGCAAAACTTAGTAACAAACTCTAAAACAGTGCTAGGCGGTTGCGGAGGAGCCATGCTTCCATCAACTGAATCCGCAGCCGCCCAGAGTAAGTGAAATTTCTCAAAGGTAATAGTAAGTTAGTGCTCGGACCAACACCGGGAGCAACAGTGGCTCCGAAACCAAGAAGTGCTCAATTAATTAACGTTGAAGATGTTGAAATCTTCGTAAGTTGGGCATAGTATCGGAACAATTCGCAAACCGATGACTTTTAAAAATAGAGTAAACCTATTCATTTCTACTGTCCATGATCGTCGACTTCATTTATTAAGGTTTGGTTACCAAAATCGTGAATAGAAATCGTGATTTGAATTTTGAGATTTGTTTTACTTTGCATGAAACTCTAGAAGAAACACTTTTCTACGTATTTTGCTTGTCGAAACGCTATTAATAATTTTAAATAATCTTTGTCGACTAGAAATTAATTAAGTAGCAAATGGGTTAATTTATATACAAAAATAGTAACGAATGGGATCAATATGATACTAGACCATCGGTCCCAAAAAGTAAGCAAGATATTGTTGACCAGTATTAAAGTGCTGAAGAGGGGATTGTGTTACAAACCACGGTAGGATTAATTCAGGCGCAAAACAGATGACGTAAGCAGATGCCGGAAAAAGCAAACGGGTCGGCTAACATATCATAACTAGACGAAGTTATTTTCGCAACAACGGCTAATTGCAGAGTTCCTGAATCTGCTGTATCTAGACTACTACGCAAAAGGCTACGGATAGACTATCGGACTATGCCCAAACTTCTCGCCTATAAATTTTACCAGCAGTAGTTTGCTAAGGGGCGTTGATTGTTTTGCTATTGATATGTCAATTTGTTACAACAATCACAATATAGCCACAGTCTTAAAATTTGGAAAATATCAAGATGACATTGTCAGATGGACCCTGAACACGGAAAAAGGGTGCGTCAAGAATACAAAGCCATCATTGTGATCGAGTTCAACCACCTCTCCAAAAAAAAACGCTATGGGTGGAAGTGAATGTGATAAAAGCGAGTAGTTGAAACCGATTGTCCTTTTTGGTGTGACGGTCAGAATAAGGCACAGGCCCATTTACCTTCAATACACTCAGTAAATTGAAAGGGACAATAATAAACTGCTGGTTACAATTGGGTTTTGAAATCTTACCATGACTCTGTATAGCGATCGTTGAGTCAAAAACCCTGCACGGTGCAGTTTTCTAGCAGGACCGTGGCTATTTATATAACCAGAGCTCTGTGTACTACCACTCCCAAGGTATTTTTTAAGCTTATTCTTAAGGGGTAACACTACTCTAGAGACCCCCTTTTTTCATGATTTTTCGTAAGTAAATAAATTAAAAAACACCAAATCCGCCTCTGGAAGTATATTGTATAACTCAAAATGTACAAACAGAATATATTTTTTCCAAAATGGCGGCCACAGGACCCTGTATTCGGCTATTGTGTGATCCACCTTTAAAAAGTTGCCGGTAACTTTTCTCTCGAACGGTCGTTCCTAGAACAAAAAACTAAATTTTTCCTTGAAGTGCATACTAATAGCTAGTGAAGTGTGTCGGAAATTTTTTTTTAAAACTAATTTTTAACAAAATGGTGCTGTTTTGAAAAAAAAAACGATTTTTGACAAAAAATTTAGCCGTAAATTGTTTATAAAATTAAAAATAAACCATTAATCAAAAAATCCCTACTTTATTTACTAGATTTTGGTATTTCAAATTTACTGTCAAAATTTCAAATTGATCCATGCACCCGTTCCAAAATAATCATACCGGTAAGCTTGAAAAAAGTGATTTTGAGAAAAACGCGTTTAAAGTTTTTGTAGCTGTTGTAGTCAAAAACATAAGCGTCTGATGAGCGACATCTATTGGCCTTCTTTGAAACTATAAATACCTCACGTGATGTAGGTAACAAGACTACTTATTATTATACCGTGATTCATCGACAGCTTGCGCGGGGTTGTGGGACGCGGTGCAGCAAAGTCGCTCAGTTGGTCCTTTAGAAATTTTTCCACGCTATAAAACTACCGACATCTCATTTTTATGACCCTAAAGTACAATTTAAGCCAATAAAAAAATCGATTTTTTTTGAAAATCCTAGAGTAGTGCCCTTTAAACCCTATGGCAGAAAAAAAAACACGCTGCTATGAAAACAATCTCATATTACCAAGATATCCAGCACATTATACTGATGCTACGTCTCATACGAACTGGATCCCATTTTTCCAAAATGATTTCACGAATAGACTGCCAGCTTTCTTGTCCTACTGCACTTTCTTGTGCAAATTCAAACACATGCTGCCAAAATTCTGCAAATTGGACCTCATTTTCACAGGTGACAAACGGTCAAGCACATCATGTCCTTGCACTTTCTCATGCTGGTCGATCCATATGTAACGATCTCTTTTTAACTTCCCAGTATATGGGAAGTTCTTGTAATCGCCTCGAAAATCGAAATTGAAATTTTCAACTTTTCTTTACGTTTTGAGGTCTATAGAGTATATATAAAGTGTTTTTAGAAAGGGAGACGTGTGTGTGTGTGTGTACGTACGTACGTGCGTACGTACGTACGTACGTCTGTACGTTCGTGGACACTTTTTTCTACGAGCATAACTCACGTAAAAAAAGTCCGATCGACTTGGTTGAGGTGTCAATCGAAGCGTTTTTGCAATCTTAAGAGCTGATTAGTTTTTGGAAAACTTCGGTCGGGGGGGGGGGGGGGTTTGCTGTTTTGCCCGTTTGAAGGTCATTTCTGTCATGCGCTATATCTCGCGAACCAAACATACGATTTTTTTGAACAAGGTGTCAATCGACGCGTATTGCCGTTTTTGTGATTCTATCAAATTTTCAAAAAAATTCTTCGAGCGATTTTCAAATTTTTAAAAAAAAAATGCAAAAAATTAGGTTTTTTTTCAAAAACAATAAATTTTTAACCTTATTGTCAAGTTTTAGTAATCAATCTTTATAAAATTTATATACTTCAAACAATGCTCGCAAAAACGTCATCAAAACTTTTTCTCATGATTACGTTAAAAAAAAATTAAAAATAAAAAATCATGAAAAGTCATCATGATTTTCAAGGTCATTTTTATCATTCACTATATCTCACGAACCAGATATAATATTTGCATCATTAAGGTGTCACTTGACGTGTATTAACATCTTTGTGAAGTTTTTAACATTATATTTTTTTTATTTTAGCCGTTTTTTTTCATAGAAAATATTTTTTAACTTGATTTGCACAGCACAGTGATCCAGTTTATAAAATTTATACATTCTCATCAGTTTTTGGAGAGAGAAACTGGCAAAATTTTATTCCATGATTATGAAAAAACTAAATTAAAAATAAAAAAAATCATTCAAAGTTACCATGTAAAGAGGGTTCATACGAGTGCTATTACTTTATATCTTTTATTCTAAAAAAAATGTTGTAAATTCAATCAAAGTTTTAAGATATTTGCGTAATTTGAGCAGATTTTCAATAGTTTTTATAGTCTTTTAATTAAAAAAAATTGCTTAAATTTTGAAAACCAACAAAATTTTTCAACACCAAAAAGGCCCCCACCGATTGATCCGCGTGAATATTCAATCTGTCCTCATCGACCAAAAACCTTACATAATCAATGGACCCTCCCGTAGACGATATGATTCATATTAATTCATTCCTGTTACTATTACCTCTCATTGTTGTAATGTTGTTGATGTTTATGTAGATATTACTGGGAAGTTGACCGTGTGGACCTCAAGGGTCGCACCTCGCGGCTTGTTGTAATTTGATTTCGTGTGCTTGATTATGTCCCTTCAAGGGTGAGATTCTTAATGACGAATTATGCCATTCATAATAGAACAAAATCTAGTTAACGTGTGATTCTAGTCAAAAGCGTTCCATCACAGGTGACGATGTGACCTCCAATAGAGATACATGGTTCTTTTAAAAAGTTATTTCCAATTTTCATAGGCACCACCCATAAACCAAACAGAAAAAACATTCTAGTTCTTCCCATTAATTTTTTGCCTTTCATCTTCTTAGCCTACTTCTCGTTGTCGGTGTTAAAACAACACCCCATTGTCTGTCCATCTAAAAACCTAGTTTTCCGCAATTTCGCGAAAATATATCGAGCCATTGACAATGACTAATGCCAAAATTTAGGCCGTCGACATGGTGTGCGTTGCCAAAAACGCGAACATCTCAAAACGAAGATGAAAATTTGTGAAAATACTAATGCCAGATGTTTCATTTTCAACCCACCCCCGGTTCAAAACCAAATAAAAAAAGAGTATTTGAAATATTTTGAATTTGAGTTTAGGTTAAGCTAAACGACCCAATCATGATTTATTTTTTGTTTGCCGTGGAAAAGTGAAAGTTCTTGAATGTACACACATACACTTACGAACAGTTTCTGAATCGAAATGAAAATGAAAACGAAAATTGAAACGATGAGCATTAGAGGAGGCGGCAAATGCACACCGAATAGCCAACAAACATATGGCTGGGAATAAGTAGTATACAATGTATCTGATTATTGTGGAAACAAAGATTCATGGGGTGTGAAAGATACTCTGCAAACGGGCCGCAAGTTTTTGTGGGTTTCCTTGGAGAAAGATATGTTCCAAAACAGATTGATTGTCTTTGATCAGTCATCTTGGCGCTTGTGAATATTCCTCTTCAGGAAAGCTTTCCGCGTTCTCCGGTCCACCACGGGGGAAACGGTCCAAGTGCGCAAGTATCTAAAGGTTGCATAGAAGGGCAAAAGTGCATTTTCTTCTTTCGTATCAACAGTGTCACCCAATCGTCCTTGTCAAGGCACCATCAAACAACCCCCCTCCCCCATAAGCTTAAAATATTCCCAAGAAAATAAGCTTTCCCACCCACTCTTACCATTCACCCAATCCACCCACATGCACACCCCTCGCTTGCATTTTCTGCTTATGCTCGCGAACCCAGTCAATGACAGAGTGCACCACTACGGACGCGGTGTGACGCGTTGAATCGACAAAACAGAGAGACGACGACGCAAGGCAACGGCAAACACATGTGCGCCAGGTCTTCGACCTTTCACCTACTTTCTTTTTCATGTGGTGCTTGCGCTCTCCCCGACAACGCGCGACGCGGCACACGTTCGCGGCTATTGCGCGAACAAAAGCACTTCTGGTGTATTTTTTTCCCCATCTCCATTTCTTTCATGTTTATTTCCTACCATCATCTGTTTCGGTGTTCCTTTTTCCTTGTTTTTTCTTTCTTTCTTGGATCCATTATTTTAAATTCTGTAAATGAATGTTTTACTACATATCAGCATCGAATCATTTGTTCGTTTCTTTTTTTTTATTATTTCGAAACAAATAAAAGGGGTTTGTTTGAATAATGCGTCGCGAACACTGTTCGCCGAACAGATGTTGGCGCTATTGTAAAATGTATCTTAATTAGATCGATAGATAAAAAGATAAAAGAGATTGTTTAGAATTTGGCGCCCCAAATAATTGTAATTACGTGTTGTTTTAATCCAGTTTTCTTTTTCGGGGGTAGTTTGGTTTGCAGTTTGTTTGTTTTTATCTATGAGTTCTAGATTTGACCTTGTTTGATGTGCAGAAATAATTTTCATGTAGATGATCGTACAATAAGACTATTTACTGGAATTAGATGAATTATTGTTGAAAATAGTAATTTGGAAAATTCAAACTAACAGAACTATAATGTTGAAGTCATGAAACATGGAAACTAAAATTTCTAGGAGTATCCTTTGAATTGAATTGAATACAAGCCACGTTGAGGTTCACTCGGACTTCCAGTAATATCTACATAAATATTAAAAATACTAAACACAATAATAATTATGAAAATAATACTACAGAGAGTGAAACCTCCACTCGCGGACACCTCCGATAAGCGGACACCCCCAATAACCGGACAATTTTTTTCTACACACCCTTTAGGACTTAATGTGTTGGATACCTCTTACAAGCGGACACCTCTCATAACCGGACAAAAAGATTGGCACCATGAGTGTCCGGTTAAAGTTTTAATTTTTTTTTCATATATGAAAAAAGTTTTCATCTATCACATGCACTTTACAAAATTGAAATCGGATTATTAGCGCAGCTTCAGGAATTTTTGCTAAACTCTGAAACAGTGCTGGGCGGCTGCGGATTCAGTTAATGGGAGCATGGCTACGACTGAATCCGCAGCTGCCTAGCACTGTCTTGGTGTGCTGTTTAATTGCACTATAAAATTTTTTTAGGTGAACTACGAAGGTCCTCAATGCATTCTAAATGGTAAAAAAATTGCATAAAAAAAGGCTTTTTCCACCTTTTTCCAAAGATTTATTACTATTTTGCGGCAAGGGCTAAATGTTTTAAATTTTTTAACCAACCTTATCTTGTAAGAAATTTTATTGCGCAACTTTTATTTCCGCACAACTGTGTTCTAAAATGAACCGTTTTAAAGTTAGGAGTGAGAAAAGTAGGAAAAAACGATTTTTTAATTTTTGTTAAACATTTTGATTTTTTTAAATTTTTTTTTGACTTTTTTGAGAAAGAGGATAAGCCAATTATTGTTAAACGAGTAGTTCACAACTCTTCCTGCCAAAATCAGTGTGCCCCCTCTTAACGGCCAAATGTGGTAATTTTTTTTACAGATACGCCCTAGTCTATATTTGGTTCGCGAGATATAGTGAATGACAGAAATGACCTTGAAGGTCATGATGACTTTTAGTGATTTTTTATTTTATTTTTTACATAATCACGAGGAAAATTTTCGTTAGTTTTTCTTACAAGAACTGTTCGGAGTATATATTTTAAAAGTTTTGTAGAATCACACCAATATCAATACGCGTCAATTGGCACCTTAACGATGTAAATCCTATGATTGGTTCACGAGATATAGCGGATGACAGAAATGACCTTCAATAGCAAACCTCCCCCCCCCCTACCGAAGTTTTCCAAAAACTAATCAGCTCTTAAGATTGCAAAGACGCTTCGATTGACACCTCAACGAAGTCGATACGACTTTGTTTACGTGAGTTATGCTCGTAGAATAACTGTCCACGAACGCATGTACACTCCGCATCAAAATGATAGGACACCCCTGAAATTTTCCAATTTCTCAAAACCGATAAGAGGTAGAAAAGCTTTTATTGTGGGTCATAAAGAACATGGAAGGAATGTTCAGAATGTTTAACGTAATGGCGCCTTCAACTAATATTCTAGGAGTTTTTCGTATTTACCTGAAAAAAGGTACTTCAAAAAAATAAGACAGAGTATATAAATCGGCAGTTGCAAGAATTTGGTGCAAGAATTTGGTGCAAGAATTGAGTTTGATATTTGTTTAGTGTTTACGGGGTTTGATAAACTGAGGTCGTTTCGTAAAAATTTCGATATTTTTCCAGTACGGACTAGTGGATTGTGTTGCAAAAATGAGTCGCGGTAAAAAACTAAGTGAAAGTGACATAAAAACGATTTGAAATCTGAAAAATGAGAGTTTTAGTTTCGCACAAATCGTGAAAATTATAAAACGAAGCCGAAATGTTGTAATGAATTTACTAAAAGATCCTGAAAATTACGGACAAAAGTGACTAAGTGATTGTGAAAAGCGGTCGATAATATAAGTAGCGTCAAACTCAACAGCAACAGCGAGACAAATTGCGGGAAAAGCTGGTGTGAACACAAACATTTTAAATGTTCAACGTTTTTTGAAAAAAAAACACCCACTATTCAACGAAGAAAACTTCTTAGAAAACAACCGCTATCAAAAAAGCATATTGAGGAACGAATGGAATTCGCTCGGGAACATGTAAGGTGGAAGAGTGACTGGTTTCCTCACCATGATAATGCGCCAGCTCATTCCTCGAAATTTGCGCAACATTATTTAGCAAAAAACAATGTCGTACAGTTACGCCAACTCCCTTACAGCCCTGACATAGCACCTTGTGAGTTTTGGCTGTTCCAAAATTGAAAATGCCGCTCAAAGGACACCGGTTCGACGATAAAAAAATGTATGCGATGAATGCGCTAAAGGCTTTTCCGAAAACAAAGTTCCAGGACTGCTTCAAAAAGTGGAAACACCGATGGGAGTGTGTTGTTCATCCAAATAGGGATTACTTTGAAGGAAACCTCTTCTCACATGACGAAGAATAGCTCCACTGCAGAGATATGAAGGAAGGTCGAATACTTTTGGGACAGACCTCATACAGATCGTCAAGGATTTCACAAGAATCCCTACCTTGATGGTTTAACTCCATAGTTCCATTTCACTCGCTACCATACATAACAACATACAAACTCCTTGCCGTTTTTCGATCATGGCACTCTTTCGGTTTGCAAAAGCACGTTGAGAGTCCAAGGACTCATTGTGTGTTCCATCACATATTTTATGGAGATATCTATGTTAGTTGAAGGGATCGCTACATGCAGCACATTCTGCACGTTTCAAATTACCAAAGAGTGCTCACCGAAAGAGGGATGCTGGTTCTATGGAATCCAGATCGACCCCTGGCAAGATTTCATGACCGTAAAAACATATTCATATCTTGAGTATCACTTCTGCTATCTTCCTTTCTATTTCAGAAAATTAGTCGTGATAATAGCGTAAAATTTGCGATTCGGCTAGGCAGGTGAACATTTTCTCATGTGTAGAGAATCTAAGACTGGTTTTAAGTCCAACTTTTTTAGAGTCGCAGCTCAAGTGGTCTTCCATTTTATTTAGGCCAAATTTGCATCTTCCATGTGTCCTCTGTAACTTTGTGACAAAATAAATTTCACAAATTTACAGCTACTGTAACAAACTTTTCCAGCGACTTTTGATAAATTGATGGAGAAATTTTTTGAATATGTTTCGTAATAAAAATGAATAAAATAAAGTAAGTATCCCCAAACGATGATCACCCTTGGTAAAGGTTAAGATTATGACCCCCATCCCCGAATCAGTTGGAAGTAAGGGGGGTCGAAAGAGGGCGATTCTTCTATTACTATGGCATAAAAAGTTCGCGACGGTCACGGTTCCATGAGGAGTTATGGGGGTTCCCGCAGTAAAAAAATGATTATTTCACCTATTTCCAGAGATCATATGAAACTGTAAAATTGATCTGGGAAGTTATTTTTAGACTTGCTAGAAGTCAAAAAAATTAAAAATAATAAAAGATTTTTTTTTGTAGAAAATAAATTTAAATATAAAACAAATAAAATATATATAAAAAAACATTAAAACTACATAAAAAATTGATGAATGCCATTTTTTACCATAAATGTAATATAAATAGGAGCAACACTTTGGAAACACGTTTTGCACTCTTCTCGCTGTCCCCCAGTCAACCAGTCCATCAGTCTCCTCACCCACCCGCGCGGGACTATTTGAATCATGTTTTAGTGGGGAACCCCCATAACCCCACCCCACTGCCATAGTAGTAGGGGAACCGCCTCTCCCGAAATCCTCTACTCACACTCCCTTTGGGGGTAGGGGTCATAATCTTAACCTTTACATCACCCTTTTATGCATTGTGTTTATCTCATCACTTTTTTTATATCGTAGGAACATGAAATAAATGCAGATAAACGTTACTACTAGTTCAAAAACCATAAAACTTCTATTTCAAAATATTTCCTTATTTTTAAAATTCAATTTCCAAGCAAACTTTCAAGTCGGAACCCAAAAAAAACCAACTCACATTTATTTACGTCATTTAATAGGTGACCTACAAAGAACGCACACATGAAATAGATTCCCTCTATGTCCGACGAAGAATGAAAAAAAAACCCGTGAGCATGGAAGCACGAATAAGAAAAAGAATAAGACGTTCAAATAAAAAATAAATAAATAAAGAATCAAACAAACAAATATTACACAAGTTGTTCCCATTCAAATTTATTCAACAAACTCATCAATTCGCCATCGTCACTAATTCATGTGGTGTATCTGCTATATGTACTTGTAGACTAGATGCTAAACAACTAGCCGCTAACTTCAAGCATTTAAAGTGGGTGAAAAAATTAAATGGTATTTATTTTGAGCTACAAATCTATTTAATGGAAATAAGCACGTTACAAGAACTGATGGGCATGTCTAAAAAAAAATAAAATGATTTCAAGGTGGAGTTAGGAAGGATTATTGAGTTGATTTGTAGAGCCACAAGTTGATGGTAACATAAATTAAATTGTTAATTGCAAGTGCAGGCACAATTTCAGAGTGAGCTCTTTTTATTCCACATACAAAAGTACGTCTTTTGAATGGAGTACAACCGAGCTCAAAGTCGACTACCAAAACAATTCTACTGTCCAAGACTTCTTCCACCAACTGTATGCAATCGGTCGCGTGTAACCTTCAAGAGTGTTTAGATATTTTTGTTCAATTAAGAACTGCCAAACCGTATCAGGGTCATAAAATTGATTGCAACATTGCTGATACACTTTCATGTCGTTGCAAATGCATTTTTTCGGCATTCATTTCGTCCATTGTTACTATCTATGTTTGTAAATTTCAACCGAAGAAAAAGATATTCCATTCCATCGACTGCGACTACCCATCCACGCAATTGTGGACACTTGGTGGATCAGAAGCCCATCGAATTGGCGACCTTGTTACAGTACACCCATCATACGCTCCATACGTAAGTGTGGTAATCTTACAATGCCAGTGGCAACACTAACAACAACAACAATAAAAGTAATAATAGTAGAGCTTGAAGAATTTCATTGGTACAACAAACTTCAATTTTTCTTTTTGATCTTACGATTGGTCTTGACTGAAATGAAAAGTGAAATAAAAATCAACATATGAGAGTGAAGAAAGATGTTTTTTCTATTTCTTTCTTTTCAACGTTAAAAAAATTATGGGTACTGATAGTGTAATAGCGTTTTTTAGTATATGGTGCTGCCCTATAACATTCAGGGCCAATTTTTACGGGTGGTCTCGACGAGAAACGCAACACATTTAGGTAATTTTCTTGTAAATATTTGGATGGAAGCAAACAATTATAGGCTAGGTGGGCGGGATGACTACGTGTCGAATGGCACAGGTGGTGGAAATTCAAGGGATAACATTTCTGGGATTTCAGAATTTTAAATAGAATTTTCTTCGGAGTTAGATTGCTCAACAGCTTTTTGACGTAAATGGCTGAGATAGTTCTGCATCATTTCTGGGATTTTTGTTGGAAGGATAAAAATGATAGGGCTTTATGAGCATAGTCATCTGAAGATCAATTTGGATTTTTTTTGCTGAAGTGACAATAAGCATATCATTCCCGGGTAAATTCTTTCAACTTAAATTCCTGCAAACCATAAAAAATGTTTTTTCGATTGGAGCTTAAAATTAAATATGAAAACAAAGTGTCCTGGTGTTACCTTCATTCAGCCTTTGGTCCTAATGTGCCAAATTGATGGAGGCTTAGCAACAAGTTTTAAGGTCTCACTGTGTTTATATTGTTTTCAGATGAAATTTTACCATTTTGCCTAATTTTTGAGCGTCAACGATAGTTTTGACAAAATTGAGGAACCACCAAATGTTGCCTCAGAATCGTATTATTGATTGAAAATATCAGGAACAGTTCCTCTCATAAACCATGGCTTGTTTTTAAAATTCTATAATAAGAATCTTGTAAATGCCTTCCAATTGTTTCATTTTAGTTTGCGCCAATTTACATCAAAATTTTGACAAACATTTTAAAGCACTGTTTTCCGTCCTGCTTGGAAAATAGCGCTATGTTAGAAATTGCCTTTTGTGATCCTTATAATTACATTTGATTATTTCAAGCATCAACAGTGTGTTTAATAAGAACGTGACTGTGATTAAAAGAAAATTATTGATAATATCCAAAAACTTTATTATTATTGATAGAAAACACTTTATAATTTTTAAGGCGTTACATCACAGTAGAAATGTAAAAGAAAACGATTTTAGTTTTATTGACTTCAAAAATCATTTGAACCATCTAGAATAAGAGACAAATGGTTTTATGTCTGCCAGAAATTGTTTTCATTGAAATTTCGAGCTCTTTCTCGACTCCTCCCCACTGCTCCGAAACGACTACCTGCGGTAAATTCGACACCTACTCGTCGGGTACAGTATTATGTGCTACCATTCTAACTTCTCGAATTCACTCATAGATGTTGTTAAATTTTCAAGAATGTTGAACACAAATTCCGTTAATACAGTGTCCTTTGATGTTGAGAAAAGACTTAAAGTAAAATAAAGTCAAAATTTTAAACGCGGTTTTCTCGAAACACGTTTTTTCAAATCGGCACGCAGCATAACTCAAACAATTTTCTATTTTTTCACCCCAAATTAGGACCACATCCTTAAAACAACATTTCACATAGAAATACGTAGCCGGTTTTCGAAAAGTAATATTCCGATTTTTTTAGGTACAAATAAGTGTCCGTTTTTTGGTAGTAAAATAAACTTTTTTTCAAATGCTCGCCACTTTGACAAAAATGATTATTTTCAAAATTCCTTATGTATTTCGATAGCTATGCTAATGTAGTTTAAGAAAAAAAATATTTTGTTCCAGATTAATTTTTGGTGCACTTCTACTGCGTGCCGCAGAGCCCCTCCAAAAGAACAGTTCCGCAGAAATGGCTGTTGGGCAGATAATTTGTAATATTTTTTAATGAACAAATTTTTTTTAAAACTTCAAGACATGCCTAATAACATCTTTAAAAAGAATTACTCTTCTACTATTCCATCCACTTGAAAAAATCGCAAAAAACGTTCAATTTTCGCTCTCTACTGTGGTGTAACCCCTTAATGCGAAAATCATTAAAAAGGCGTCCAGCCCCCGGTATTTTTATAATCATCTCAGATCTACAAGTACAGCTGAAAGCCAAATTTTCTGCGTACTCTGCATCTAAATTTTTCCATATCTTTTTCAGAATTTTTCCGGGGTATTTAATTCTGCGTATAATGTTTATTCGTAATTAATTCTTCATATACCCCTAGATGTTTTCTAAATCTTGATCACATTTTCTTCTTTAAAAGCTGCGCAAAGTCGACTTTGATGTTTGGGATCACTATTCTCGATAAAGATTCACTCGTTATTATCGTTACCGTATAAGATTTTGGCGAACGGTAACAATAATTTTTAGATAGTTTCATCATTTTCGGAGACATCAGGACTAAAGTAAAAACTAAACGTTTGCCAAATACTTGCGCAAAAAAGCTACATCGGCCTTTCGAGGATGTTTGACAGTTCATATTTTTTAATATAACTCAACAAGCACTAATTTTCGACAATTATTTACAGATGTAACTCGATAGGTTATATATATAGGAGGGATGTTCAAAAAAGTGACTTTTCAAATTTCGCGGGCTACGCACATTCGATTTGCAATTTTTGTGTTTGTTAGGTTGGTACACTCATCCCCAACATATGTTGACATTACCAGCCATTTTGCATTGTTAGTTTGTTTTTGAAAGATATAAAGGTTGGACGTGTTCTGGTGTGCTTGGCGATTTTTTTCTATCGAAAAAATGGATCAAAGAAACTGTTGAAAAATAAAATTAAGTCCTTTGACGCACTAAAAATGCTGACTGTAGCATTTGGTCAGTCTATTTTGACCAAAGTAAAAAGTTAATAAGTGGTACAAGCGCTTCACAGAAGACTTAGATGATGTTAATGACGATGCCTGCCCTGGAGGCTTCTGAACGACAACAACCGATGAAAATGTTGAAGCTGTGAAGAAAATTGTTTTGGAGAATCGTCGAATCACTATTAAAATTGTTTTGTTGACGACGTCGGTATATCGGTTGGTTCATACCATGCAATTTTGTCGGATGTTTTGGGAATGAAACTTATAGCAGCGAAGTTTGTTCCAAAATTGCTAAATTTTGACCAAAAGAACCATCACATGGTGTTTAAAAACGCCAACGATGATCAAGATTTTCTCAAAAGGGTTATAACTGGATATATGGTTATTATGTTGAAAGCAAAGCTCAATCATCCCAACGGAAGCGGCCAGAAGAGTTAAGACCGAAAAAAACACGATATGTTCGGTCAAATTTGAAGGCTTTGGTGACTGTTTTTTTTGATTGCAATGGCGTGGTGCATCGTGAGCTTTTGCTAAAAGGTTGAACAGTAAATAAGGAATCTAACGTAAGAGTTTTGCACCATTTGCGAGAAGCAATAGGAAAAAAACCGCCCGGAATTGTGGAACAAGCAGTCATGGATATTGTACCACGATAGTGCGTCAGCTTAGACGTTATTGCTTTCCGTAATTTTTTGGCCAAAACAACAACGTAATCATGCCTAAGCTATCGTATTCACCGGATTTGGTACCTTGCGACTTTTTCCTATTCTCAAATCTAAAATAGCCCATGAAAGGACGACGTTTTGTCACGATTAAGGAGATAAAGGCCGCATCGCTGGAAGAGCTTAAGACCATACCAAAAAGCGCATATCAGATGTGCTTCGAGGATAGGAAAAAGCGCTGGCACAAGTGCATTTTATCTGAGGGAGTTTACTTTAAAGAGGACGAAACGGATAGTGATGAGTGAATAAATATTTTCGAGAAAAATAATGGGCACCTTTTTTTAACAAACGTCGTATTTGCAGAGAAAAAAACATGTCCTAGATCAAGATTAGAAAATTATTCAACAGCTTCTGTTCAGGCGAAAAATGTTTTTTCTTGATGATTGCCGTCTGTCGCCATTTTAAAAATATATCACTTTGTAAACTTTAAGGCTCAAATTTTTACGGTCACGTCTTGAAATATCAAGTCCATATATATGAGATTGTGGACCTTAAATTAAATTCAAATTAAATAAAAATAAAAATTTGATCCACTTGTCTTTTCAAAACTGCCACGCTCGCAAAAAGTTTAGAGTTTGATATATATTTTAGAAGCTTTCTACGACGAAGCTCTCGTCATCCATGTATCGGATCTAATGTTATGTGATTCTCCAGTAATAAATATAAATAAATAAAAACTCTACGAATATTCATATGTGTCAGGCTGCAAAATCCGATTCCAAAAACATTGCCGATGATATCCTTCATCTCGATATGTTCTTAAGGATCATACAAATGAGAAAGAAGGTCCTTTACAGTTATTTCGACGAAAACAATTCTTAAATATGTGGAAACTTAAAATCGATTTTCTCAGCGCCGCAAAATCCAATTCCTAAAAACATTGTCGATGATATCCTTCCTCTTGACAAGTCCTTGACGATCATACAAATTGGAAAGGTAATTTATAGTTATATCGACGGAAAAAAATCTTTAAGTATGAGAAAACTTGAAGCCATTTTTTCTTTTCTCATGTGGAAACTTAAAGTCGATGTTCTTAGCGCTGCAAAATCCAATTCCCAAAATCATTGTCGATGATATCCTTCCTCTTGACATGTCTTCAAGGATCATACAAATTAGAAAGGTTGGTTACAGTTATTTCGATGAAAAAATCTTTGAATATGTGAAAACTTGAAGTCGATTTTCTCAGCGCTGCATAGTAAAGTTCCATAAACATTGTCGATGATATCCTTAATCTCCCCTTGTCTTTAAGGATCATACAAATCAGAAAGGTCCTTTACAGTTATTTCGACCAAAAAAATCCTTAAATATGTGGAAACTCAAAAACGATTTTCTCAGCGCTGCAAAATCTAATTCCCAAAAAGATTGTCGATGATATCCTTCCTCTTGGCATGTCTTCAAGGATCAAACAAATTAGTAAGGTTGGTTACAGTTATTTCGACGAAAAAAATCTTTGAATATGTGAAACCTTAAAGTCGATTTTCTCAGCGCTGCATAGTAAAGTTCCATAAACATTGTCGATGATATCCTTAATCTCGCCTTGTCTTTAAGGATCATACAAATGAGAAAGGTCCTCTACAGTTATTTCGACGAAAAAAATCCTTAAATATGTGGAAACTCAAAAACGACTTTCTCAGCGCTGCGAAATCCAATTCCCAAAAACATTGTCGATGATATCCTTCCTCTTGACATGCCTTCAAGGATCATACAAATTAGAAAAGTTGTTTACAGTTTTTTCGACGAGAGACATACGCGGAATGGTTTTGGCCCCATCTATCGCATGACTTCGAGGTATCACTGTATTTTACAACTTCATAATGAATCTGAGTTTAAATCTTGGGTGAATGATGTTAACAGTGCGTGCTGTATTTTTTTTTAAAATTCAACCAATGAATGTTTTAGATTGTTGTGATAGTGATTGATAGCTTCGCAATTGTTTGAAACAGCACTTAATCGAATTTGTTTGAGTTAAATTCCAATATTAATAATAAAACGGAATTGAAATCAATGCGTTATCGTACCCTGATTACTCCATCGTCAATTCTAGTGCGTGTTGGCTAAATCAATCTAAATTTTTTTTTCACCCTTGTCTGCACACATGAGTTGAACGAAATCTACTTCGATAGCATCGTCTAGATGTGTATAGTCTATCTATCTTTCTAAGTATATATTTTTAGATTTATTAAAATCAAGCTTTTTGTCTGTTCCTACTTTTACTACTGACGAACATCGCGACAAAGATGATGTGCTTGAACATTGCTACGAACTACATACATCTACGATCGGCAGCTTAAGCAAGCTGACCTAGATTTCAAATCGTGGACTTGACAGTTGACATTCGTTTTCAATTCTATTTTTTTGAGTTCATTTTCAATTCTATGTTATTCTATTGCATGGATAGTTGGTCAACCCCCACTGCGATCCTCAATTTTAAACGATCTCTTCAAACCCCCTCCCCTCCCTAACACTCAGTTGGTTATACCCATTTTCTTTGAACTTCGTTAGGGGATTATCAGTGCTGATTTCTTCAGTGTATTTTTTTCCTTCTATTTTTTCTTATTTTCTTTATTGTTTTCTGGGTCGACATTCTTCAATCTAAACTTATCGCTGATAAGAAAAGTCACCATTATCAATTGGAGCGGTCAAAGGCACAGTTTTCAAATGGCTGGTGGGGTGGTGCTAGTGCCGGCGCTGCTGATGGTAGTGGCGTTGTTTTATGTTAGATGCGTAAACTATTTTGTTTGTTTACCGATAAAATTATTTATCTTTATTGTTGAAATTAACAGTGGAACAAGAACAACAACAGATTTGAAAAGATAATTAGGTAAGGTTTGACGCGTCATCTAGCGCTTCAGATGTATGGAAGTAATGAACTTTTCCATGATGTGAACTTCGAATAATTACTATCAATAATATCGGGAAAAAATGTTTTTGGAGAATAGATTTGCTTGAATTTATTCTGCTGCTATAATATCCATAACAATTACAGAACGTTAATTTATATAAATTGCGATATTCTATTGATATTCATAGAGAAAATCTAGAGTGATGAAAATTGCATGAGAAGATCATTTGCCTTCCTTCCTAACTTCGAGTTATTCTTGATTGTTTTTCCAAAATTTGGTTCTATGATACTCTGAAGAAAACTTGAACTTCCTGAAGGGAAAGGACGTCTATCGATCTCAAATATTTGCCGAATTAAAAATGGTTTCCCCGGGTTCGTACATTTGATGACATTGAATTGAATAATTCCTGGAAACATACAATGTCTAGATGTTCAGAATTTAAGACGTTTTTTGGATATTTTATTTTTCCAGATTGAAATCTCTGAAAAATTTGTTATGTTTCGTTTTGAGTTATGAAGTAATACTTGATCATAAGTCCTTATTAATTTTTTTTTGTGATGACAACCTTTAACTTCAATTTTTTAAAGCGTTTTGTATGTTATACTTTCCCTCAAAAACAATCATTACTTTCCAAATGAAATAGCTGGACACGTCTATACAACAACGATACTTTTTTGAATTTCCTGAATAGTTTTTTGGCAATACGTAGGTCACTATTTATATTTCGAGTCCTGGCAATACTAGTATTGCCAGGTGCAATCTGACACATCCATTGGAAAGTTTGACATTTTTGACTCAGAACGTTTTGTCATTTGAGCGCGAATTGTTTTGTTTACAGTGTCTTGCAAAATTCATTTCGGCCAAAAAGTGGAATTAAACCGTGAAGACTTTCGTGCAATGATTTTTTACGATTTTCGGCGAGGGCTATCAAGACAAGATTGTCTGAATCAACTTGTTTCGACTTTTGGCGATGATGCACTATCAAAAGCCAGTGTAAATCGTTGGTACCAAGAGTTCAATTTTCGACGCCGTTCGCTCCAGGATGAATTTCGTGAAGGTCGTCCGATTTCGGCCGTTTTTCCGGAAACCATCGATGCTCTGCGTGATCTGGTAAAGGAGTACTGACATGTGACATACTGTGAGATTGAGGCATCCCTGGGCATTAGTTTCACTAGCGTACATAAGATATTGCATGAACATCTTGCTGTGAAAAAGGTGTGTTGTCGATGGATCCCACACCATTTGACGATTGCACAAAAAAGAGATCGTGTCAATTGGTGCAAGGAAATGTTGGAAAAATACAATTGTGGGTGCATCTTTATAAGATCGTCACAGGCAATGAATCATGGATTTGTGCATTAGAGCCCGAAACGAAACAGCAGTAGACCGTATGAGTGTTCTAAGACGAGCCAAATCTAACAAAAGTTCGTGAAAGAAGCACATCGAAGCAAATGATCGCGTTTTTTGGCATAACCGGTCATTTCGCCACAGTGCCTTTAGTGGAACGTAGGATGATCAATTTGAGGTGGTACAGCACCATCTGTTTGCCACAAGTCTTTAGAGAAATTCGGAAGAAGAACAAAAGACCTCGTTCTTCATCATGACAATGCCAGCTCTGAAAAGTCGGCTGAAACAATGGGGTTCCTGAGCACTCAAAATGTCGAACTAATGGGTCATCCGGCCTACAGTCCTGATTTGGCACCCAATGACTTCTTTTTGTTCCCTCACATTAAAAAAAACCGCGTGGTAAACGTTTTACCACGACCGAAGCAGCGGTTGATGCGTTCAAAAAACTATTTTTTGGAGGTGTCTCAGCCGGAGTGGACTAAGTGCTTCGAAAATTGGTTTAAGCGCATGCAAAAGTGTATTAATCTTCATGGAGAATATTTTTTTAACAATAAATCCATTTCCAATGATAAATGTTTGTTTTTTATTGCTAGACCCGAAATATAAATAGTGACCCTCGTATGCCTTATCCCGGTTTGATTGGAATTAATTGTGTTTGTATTCACTTTAAGCGTGAGCAGACTCATTCTATATTAATTTGGGAAATTATTATGAGAATAAAGTAGAAAGCTTATATTTGGAAAAGTTCTCATTGCACCACTACTACCAGTGAATCGTTCCAATAGGCTGTAACCATTTGAAAGAAAAATTCTATGAAAATATGAGTGTATTTATGATGAAAACATAGTTTTCTTGGCAAATTTTAAATGATATTTCTACTTAAATTCCTATACATATTCAACGTTCCCCCCTTTATACAAAAGAACTGTGTGTACTGCAAAGAGCAGTTGCATAGTAGACCAGGGCGGATCTGTTTTCAGTTGGCCGTTGAGAGGGGGCACACTGATTTCTGCGCGAAAAGTTGGGGAATAGCTCATATAACAATAATTGGCTTATGCTCCTTCTCAAAAAAGTCGGGAACATTAAAAAAATCGATATGTTTAAAAAATTTAAAATAAATCGTTTTTTTCCTACTTTTTTCTGTCCTAACTTTAAAACGGTTCATTTTAGGTCAAAATTGTGTGATAATAAAAGTTGCATAATAAAATTTTATATAAGATAGGATTGGTTAAAAATCTTCAAACATTTAACCCTTGTCACAAATCGCAGTAAATATAAAAAAAGGGAAAAAAACCTTTTTTTAATTTATTTATTTTGCCACTTCAAATGCACTTAAGACCTTGATATTTCGCCTAAAATATTTTTACAATATCATGAAATAGCAAACAAATTTTCATTAAAATCGATTCAATAGATTGCCCATAATAATTGTGCAATCTAAATTTATTTCAAAAAAATCAAAAAATTTTGATGTGCATTTTAAGTGGGAAAATAAATTAAATAAAAAAAGGCTTTATTCCCTCTTCTTAATATTTATTGAAATTTGTGACAAGAGTTAAATGTTTGAGGATTTTTAACCAATCCTATATTATAGAGAATTTTACTACGCAACTTTTATTGACACACAACTTTGACCTAAAATGAACCCTTTTGAAGTTAGGAGTGAGAAAAGTAGGAAAAAAACGGTTTATTTTAAATTTTTTAAACATTTCGATTTTTTTTAATGTTCCCGACTTTTTTGAGAAGGAGCATAAGTCAATTATTGTTCTACGAGTTATTTCCCAACTTTTCCCGCAAAAATCAGTGTGCCGCCTTTCAACGGCCAAATGTAGTCGTTTTTATACAGATCCGCCCTGGTCTATAGATTATTAACGAAAAAACATCATGACGCTGAGTAAAATTAACTAATTTTTTAATGAAAATTGTGATGAAATCAGAAAGCTTCGAAATAAACATTTTAATTTTTCCAGAACCAAAGATATAAAAATTTATTAAAAGCCAATAAATTTTCAAACGCTTTGCATTAGTATTTTTCTTCAGAAAACAATTTATTTATTTACCAAATTAATATGTTTATTTAGCTATTGATTTTTAAATGAAGCAGATTGTAACATTAAAAAATAGAACATTTTAATCAAATTTTAAGAAGTTTGCTCCGAATTTTTAAACTGGGCTCTATTTTTTCAAAAATTAATTCTCAATTTAATGTGGAACTCTTATTATTATAATGAAGAAGTGTGTAATAAAAAAAATGAATCGAATAGTATAGGTGTTGTGTGTAGTACTGTACGATTTTTGCACCCCCTTCCTTCTCTGGATAAAATGGAATGTTTCATAGTGACAGTGTTAGAGTGATCTGAAAAGATTATATGTATGTGACCAGGAAAGTAATTTAGTGATTTATTCCCAAGCAAGGTTTGTGCAAAAAGTCTTGCTGGCACTGTAGGACCGACCCTAGCAGAAGAAGACAACCATGTTTTACTATTTTAAGCAAATGTACTAAGAAAACTATGTTGTTTTTATGGGATAAGTTCGCAAGTTTATTAAGTTTCTGTGTAGTTTTGCCCAGATTGTGAAAATTGACCCTTCTTAGTAAACCACAACTTTTCTGAACAACCAGAACTCGAAGGTTTGAATAAATATCTTTCTTGGTCTATTAAACAGTGGTGCTAAAAAAATAAAATGTACTGGGCCAAATTCACAGGAACTTATGAACTTATCCTGTAAAAAATATAGTTTTCTGACACAGATCAATCACTTTTGTTGAAAATGGTGAAACGTGACTGTCTTTTTTGCAAAGGTTATTTTTTTATTGACAGTAAGACTTCTTACACAAATCTTGCTTTGGAATAAATCATTATACAACTTTCCTCGTCATATTTGACTCATGACTAGTCCCTTGTATACCGTTTTTGTCCAAATTTTGCATTTTGTTCAGCAAAATCTTCTTATCATGGGTTAGAACCTCCTAGTCTAGTCAACAACTTCGTCTTTTAGTGTTCTTTTGGTTTAGCTACTTGCTAACACTCTTATTGCACATTAATGGAGGTTCTTGTTTCCAGGTTTTTGGCCGGTATCATTATTAAATGGGAAGTGTGGTTTCGGGATGACGGATGGCGTCCTCTTCAGGTGCTGTCATTTACCATCCGTCACCAGACAGCACGACCACGGTAAGGCTTGTTGATGGGATAAGCTCGTTACATTTCAACTATATTAATATTTTAATATTTGTTAGCAAGTAGCTAAACCAAAAGCACACTAGAAGACGAAGTTGTTGACTAGACTAGGAGGTTCTAACCCATGATAAAAAACTGAATATAGAATAGTGACGTAGGCATATATACGAACCAATTGACAGTCGTTATACTTGGCAGATACAAATATTAAAATAGTTGAAATTTAACGAGCTTATCCCATCAACAAGCCTTACCGTGGTCGTGCTGTCTGGTGACGGATGGTAAATGACAGCACCTGAAGAGGACGCCATCCGTCATCCCGAAACCATACTTCCCATTTAAAATCTTCTTGTTCCGATGCGTAGCTGTAAGACATTTAAGAAATCGATATCCTTGGATATTCCATTGTGTTTTTAACAGGCTTTCTACCCTACAACACAATGACAGCGCTATTTTTGAAAAGTGCAATTCTTTTTCATGAAATAGAAAATGATAACACTATCTTCAATTCTACAAAAGTCTTTTGAAACATGATACCTAAAAGAACTTTGAAATGTCCGTGCCAAAAATATTACAATATAAGCAGAACGTTAGGTGTTGTGTTTTAAATGTATCTTTAAAATACATATGAACATTACTGTAGAGTCGGTACTTCAACCTAAATTATGGAAAATACTGTTTTTTGCCTTAAGTATTGCTATCTCAGCATTCCATTCGAAGGATATCATTCGAAGTTAAATAGAAACAATAGGTTACACACCTTAGATTCATATTTCTTTCGAATCATAGTAACATGCATACATATGAAGCCTAACGTAAGCTCTTAATTATTCAACCCGATTAAATCACTTTCGGGCATTTAAGGAGTATCTTCAAAGCCTTAAATCCTGCCAACGACTTCAACCCAAAACGCCACATAGTCATCGAGCCCAAAAACTTCTGTCGTGTTATTGCAATTAGAGGCCAACCTCAGATTTCCATTCAAGATAAGAAAAACTAGGTTTATAGATATGGTTGATTTCTTGACTCATCTGCACGCTAGTCAAACGACGTCTAGCTTTGCAGTTCATCTCCTTCCTTCCTCTACTTCTTAAATGTTTCATGTTGTACATATTTGTCAAACTTTTTGTTACATGCCATCTAACAATGCAACAACCAATACAACAATTAAGTCCACACGAAAGCCAACCAACGATTAGATACTCATACTCTTGCTGAAAGATACTTAGCAAAGTAATGTACTGTTTTGAGTTCAGTACCCATTTTCATGATCCGTCATCGGTTTCGTCGACAATTGAAGCGAACAGTTCATCCACCTTTGAGCTGGTTTCACAATCTGTATATATTATTTATTGTTGGTTACGAGCAACAACCCCCGCTACCATATGCACCTCATTGAAAACTCTTCGAAGAGGTGAGGTGAAAAAAGGTATTTCAGCACTAACCAGCTGTGTATATATCCACCTTCCTTGCATGATAGCCTGCCTGCCTGCTTGCTTACTAGCTTACTAAGCATGCCATCACCAACATCATCCTCTTCCTGTCCCCGTTTCAAATCTCCCTCGCCCCATTGCCTGATCGCCGACCTACCTTCTACACGTACTTATAGTTCGCCTAGTGTACAAAGCTCTGTGCCAAAGAAAGGAAATAAATAAAAGAAACATAAAAAAGATTGCAAAAAAACGACATTCAATTTCTCATTTTCATGCTCGTGGTTTTTTTTTGTGCGAAAAACTTTCACTTCACGACAACACGACCAGCAAACAGCAGCACGAAAACTGTAGTGGCAAAGTCTATGGTGTGGTGATGATGATGATGGAATCGTTGGTGACGATTGAGATGAGAATACGGATGATTTAGTTTGCTTGCAAATAAATACTTTTTCCGGGTTTCCGGTTTCATGCAGATCGAACGTTTTTCTAGTCGCGATTGAGACTTTAAAAGTTAACATGAGACGGGCGGCTCTGATGTCCCGGAAACATTGAGAGGATTTTGAGTTAGGGGTAAATTTTTGGAAGCTGAACAAGAATTTGAGACTCAAATTGGTGTTTTACCCTTGCATTGTGAATGCAAAATTAATAGCAGAAAATGAAAAGAATATAAGTAAGCAACATAAACAAAAAAAGGTGTTAACATTAACTCTTTCGGGGGACCGAACTTTTTGATCAATCTTTGACCAACGAAGCATCTCTAACCAAACTCACTTTTTATGTACTTATTTCTTTGAAACCTTGATCCTAACGTTTTCAGTCCAACCCTCAATTAGTCAAAATATTTTGTTGTTCCAAATTAAGTTTTGATTTTTGACCAATATTTCAAAAACCATGTTTGTTCATTGAAAGAAATATCTTTTATACTTTTGTTGGTAGATACATTTCTACTAAAAAGAGGCTTCCTCTAAAAAAATCTTTGTTCTCATTCTGGATGAGGTACTTGATGGTAAGCCTTGGACCTTAAGAAGGGAATTTTACGATGAATGGTCTTATAGTTGATTTCATGGTTTAACTACTTCAGCATTAAGCATTGATTTATGTTAATCGTGATTTGCTGTTAACATATAATAAGTTGGGGTCAGATATTTGTACCAATTTGGAGCGGTTTTTGCGGAAGCCTAGAACTAGTTTTTTTGCGACTATCTCACCAGTCTGGTGATATCATTTTTTTGAGACGAATTCATAAGTTCATCATGATGTTAACATTACGTTCCTTAAGCATCTTTTTCGGGGTTCTTGTACATCTAACACTTGTTCAGACCTCAGATGGTTTTTGCAAGTGCTTCACAGTGCTTAACGTTGAAATATAAGATAGATCATATGTTGCTTTCTATTGAAATTTGCTACTAATTATCTGCCGTTATTTAATGCAATTATTGCAGGTATTGCTTCATTTAACAACAATTTATCTAAAAATTATTCCGGCAAATTGTCTGACCTGGCAGTAACCTTTCACCTAAAGCAGGTTTTGTATAAGAAGCTTGAACAATAGTTTCTATCAGTACGTCAATTGTTTGTAGATCTTTAGAGCAAAAATAGTCCTTAAAAATTTTCCTTATTATATCTGCGCCATGGCCAATTAACGTGTTCAAAAAAGCTGATATTCAATATGTTTACGCAAATTATCAACGGGTCTACGACTGTTAGGGCAAGTTTTCAGTAATTTTAGGCGTTGTTTAAGCGTAAAATGACCTATTTCTTACAGCAAAAGTCCAGTCCTACTTGGTTTTCAAAGTGGCAAGTGTGTTACGGTTGCCAATCTTGAAATTACATGCACTCCAAAAAGAAACTAACAAATTGATCACATATTAGATATCTGTGTATGGAGACGAATGATCACCAAACCGGGTTTTTCACAGCTTCTAAGGTTTTCTACTTATAGAACTTTGTAAGGTAAACCCTACTTTTCTGGGGGTATTGCACCTATTATAAATTTTTTTACGGATATTGATACCCAAGCAAATCGCTATTTATATTTTGTTTACCGAAACTATTCATTCAATACTGGAACTCGTAAATGGTCCTCAGGTTAGTAGCCACTATCGAAAATATGCTGAAAATTGTAGTGAAATATGGAAAACATCTTCAATTAATATAAATTAATAGTGAAGCAAGTTATAATCCAATTTTTAATGTATAATTACAAGAATCAAACAATTTTTCCCCTTTACCTGTTACAGATACTCAAAAATACAATACTCAATATATAAAATAAACAAACAACGTTTAACTTAAAGATTTTTATTGTTTTCACAAAGCATTTAGCATTTCCACTTCAGTTTAGATATTTTTCAAATTAAGTTGGTTATTTTTCAATTCAAGTTGATGCATTTTCAATCCAATTAATATTGAAGAAGTGCCGATTTGATTGGGACACGTGCTAATTTGATTTGAAAAAAGCCAATTTATTCTGGGAAACACCTTAATCGAAGCAGAAACGCGATAAATGTATTAGCATTAAAACTTAACTTTATGAATACTATGTATGGGTTTTTGTCGAAAAATTGTCTCTAAAAAAATTTGAGGAGAAATTTCGAACAAAATTTTCAATAAAACCTAATTCTAAACAATCCTCCCCGCCCTAAAAAAATTTCTAAAATTGTTTTCAAGATACGGAAAATTATTTTTATGGGTTTTGTTTCATGTCGTTGAATAAGAAGACACTAAAATTAGGCTTAGGTTTAGTTTTAAAAAATGATTTTGGGAAAATTTACAAAAACCGACAATACTTATTTTCCAAAAATTAATCAAATTTTTTTACGATAAGTTTTCAAATGGTTTTTTGGTTTTTTTGAAAATTTGTCGATAAAAATGAGTTTAAGGAATGTTTCTTTCAATTTCGACAACAGAATAAGGTTAAATTTAATTCCATTTAATGTTTTTTTAAAAAAAAATGTCAGTTCAATGAAATTTTCGGAATAATTGTTTGAATTTTTCGTCTATGAATTATGCTCAAGAGTTCTAGAAATTAAAAATAAACTAAATATTCGAAATCTAGGAATTACGTCTGAATTGTTTTTTAATTTTTCAACTTGTGAATATTGTAATTGAGTGGAAAAACTCTCGACGATTTTAATAAACAATAAGAAGAATAGAAAAAAATTGCTAGCATATGCTTTTATATATATTTTATCATCTTTGGAATATTTCCATAAAACAGTAAGGAAATTCACATTAAATTCGTGATGAAATTACTTGCACAACATAATTTTATATGAAATTCAGAAAATTGTTTGTTAAATTTTTCAATTTATATTTTTTTGTGATGATTCTGCTGACGAAAGTTTTGCAATGAAATTTCTTGCAAAAGTTTTTGCGATGAGATTTCCGCCAAAAAATTTGAATAAAAGTCTTAACTAAAAATACATCTGAAGGTTATTCGTATGAAAAAATTGAATGAAAAAATATTGCGGACGTTTTTTTTTTGAAAATTTTCTACAAATAAAAATGTATTAGATTAACTGAAAATATAAGGCCGGAGACATTCAATTTTGAATTCATTTCCATTAAGTTGTTTTATGAAAGGAATTGTAATTCAATTTCCATGAAGAATATTTTCAAAAAAGTAATTTTGCAAAAAAAAAAATTCAAACGCGAACTGATTATTTCTTTAAAATTTCATTTGCCTTCAAATTTAGTTGTTTTTCAAATCAAATTGATGATTGTCCAAATCAAATTAGTACTTCTCCAAATCAATTGGTTGGTTGGAGAGTATCTAATTTGATTTGAAAAAGTACTAATTTTATTTCGAAAGTCACAAATCTCATTCAGAAAATACCTAAATTTAAATGCAATAAACCTTATCCCAGAAATTTTTTATTGTTTGATAACTTTTGCTTAAGTGAGGTGACGAATGATTTGACATAGCCTACCCTGCAAAATTATCAAGATGTAGCTCATCAGCATTTTATTTATATTGTTTAAGATCTAATATTGAAATATAGAAAAATTCGATCGATTATCAACACAAGATTGTGACGAGAATGACAATTTTTCCCATAACGATCTATAATTCAGATTATTGGGAATTGTTTTTATAACTTTTACTTCTAGGATTTGTGTTGTAGCTTAGTATGATACTCTTTAACATCACCTTCAAATGGTATTTAAGAACAGTTTTTACATAACTTTTTTTGTAGATGCGCCACAAACGGGTCGTTGATAATTTTCACTCCATTTTCTACTGGAGACGTCAAGTTTCTGGAAGAAAATACTATTATTTTCTTGAATCTTTTGCTAAAATAAATACAAAAGTTGCAAAAAACTCCAAAAACCTAGCTCCGAAATGACCTCGAAACCTTGACATCTAATTTATTCTTTAACATCAAATACAACATGGGGCAACGAACTCGTACTCAATTTCGCAAGAATTAGGGTCCGATTTAGTTCCCAGAATTCGTATTTATCCACGGTATACCCCTAAACAAAATAAAAATCAATTTTCAGTTTGCATTGATAGTCGATTGTTGCTGTTGCCTTTCAACCATTCACAACAAATAAATTCTGGTTGATTGGGTTCTTTCGAAAACCCCAAATGTTCCCTGCATCTATTTGTAGTGCCCAAAAAAAAAACAATTTTGCACATTGAAAAGATCAAATTTCCAAGTCAACATTGACCACGATGTTCTAATGCACTAGCCGAAGTTCAATGTCCCTACCATTTGCCCTTGCATTCTTCGCACAGGTTCAAGATTGTCAAGATCAAGTAACTTTGATGTGAAGGATTTCAGCTGTGTGGAAGATATGACACCGAAATTCATGTTGAGAAGGGTGCAAAGTTAAGATACACAGAAAAGATATTCAGATTACGTTCAAGTTCATTGTTTTCCTAACAAAGGTTTGTCTATTTAAATCAAATTCGTAACCGATGTCATTGTTTGTCTATCATTATTGCCAAGGATCATGTTCGTCAATTTGCACGGGTAACGTATCGTGTCTAATTCCATAATCCATCTTCGCTTTCATCAGAATCGTTCCATCTTTTTTTTCAAAAACAAACATCGTCTGAATGTTTGTTGACGAAAATTCCATTTGATATTGGCGCTCTCAAGTTGCATCTTCCCAGCGAAGGCGCTCCTGATTTAGAGCACATCATTTCAAAATGTATCTATTCTATTTCTGTCATGCATCTATTTCAACAGATAGACTAAGCAATTGTGTGTCCAGAGATTCGAAATGGAATTCGATGTTGCACTGTCTATTGGCTAGCGTGGCTAGACATCTAGAATTTCAATCGTGACATTCTTAGGTAGGGTATGTCCAGTTGGGTTTTAGTTGAGGTCAAATAAGCGTCCAAAATATCGTTAATCATAGACGTAATATAAATATTTAATCAAATGCACTGTGAACTTCTAGTTAATGTTTTAAAAATACTATTTTTAAACACGAAGAAACATTTTGAACTCTAAACAGACTACATATAAATTTAAATAACTTTGTGTCCAAACTGATTAAATATTCTAGTCCATCCTAATAGAAAAATCACGCTCATTTTTTGTGGGACATTGGATTTGACACATTTCTCTCCTCTGAAAACACTTGTCCCTATTTTTATTTCTAATTTGAAAGTTCAGGTTTCAATATTTTTTGGCAAATTACCAAAAATTTGATTTAGTTTTCAATGATGAATTTTAGATACATAATATTGAGGACAAGTTTGAATAGTATCAAAAAAGTTGGTTTCTGTCAGGAACACGGGTGAACGGTGTTGGTCTGTTTCGAAGCTTAAATAGAACATGCAATATTTAATTTTATTTTCCAGTAATTATTTTCCACATTGAAAACATACATTATTTAAATTTTTGTTTTATTGAGGGTTTTTAGCAAAAATATTATCAAGACGTTGATGTATTGTCACGTCTTTTTTTTGAATAAATTAAAATCAAGAATCAAGAAATACAATATAGTAGTATATGACTTATTTTTGAAATTTTCTGTTCGAAAAACGTGGAAAATACCTATTATTTGAACAAGATTCTTTATTACTACGCTAAATGAGTCAACCCAAGGTGGAGTATTTGCTAGAATCAGACAATGGAAAATTGTGTTTCGTTTAAAAATTAGTTCAACATTTCTAAAAAGAAAGCCACGATAAATATCAATCATTATTTAAATAGTTCATTTAATACCAGAGGGATTTTTCACGTATATATTAAAAGTTTTTTAATTAAGTTCTTTTAATAGCCCTGATTTAATCATAAATCATCCTGATATATTTTATGAACTCTAGGTATTAATCTAAAAAATAAAAGGTTTGACTCGAACCTTGAATAAATCGAAGAGTACTTCGTTAGATCTGCTTTTTTATTTTATAAATCCGGGATCGCAATCTGAAAAGTATCCTAAAAATGACCTCTACCACCTGCCACATATTTTGATTACTTCCAAGTTTCCGTAAAATTTTTGAACGATAAATTTCGCAGTAAATTGAAGATGTATGGTAAAATTATGTGAACATTTTAGAGATTTTTTTTGAATTAAAGATACATGCACGATATTTTCCTTAAAATATACTGGGGCCCAGCAATACTGGAATACAATTTGGACAAACATATATGAGATTTTCATCGTAACTTTACATATAAAAATTATCATTACAAAAACATTGTTCGGTTTTACGTTGAATTTCACAAAATAAAATATAGACTTTATTTTATATTGATATTATATTATTTTGTAAAATTTACTAACATGTTTTTTTTAACTTCAAACAATTTTCATAAAATTTAATTATAATTTAATATTATTTGAAAATAGTTCCAGCAAAAATATTTTTTAATGTTTTCTACTGAATTTTTTCCAAAAAAAACGTTGACATTGAATTTTTTATGAAATATTTCAAACATATCTTCTACAAAACTTAATTTAATATAAAATTTGTGATAATTTTAGGAAGTAATGGTTTCTGAAATAATTTTATGAACTTCCGTGAAATAAACTTTTTTAATATGTTTTTACTGATTTTTTTTCAAATAAAGTTCCCTGTAAATTTGTTTGAAAAAAACTAAAAAATCTACGAAGCAGTGGTTGTCTAAATTATTTTATGACTTTCGTTGAATAAACTTTCAGTAAAATTTGACTGTAAGAGTATTTTAGATTGAATTTCGACCAACAACTTTTGGTTAGTTCCTAAAGAATTATTTATCGTACAGTCTCTAATTTTTGCAGCGATTTTGTTTGAAAGTTTTTTTTTCGTTTTCAGTTCAGTTTCAGAGAACAGAATATGTTTTAAATTTTTACGAAAGAAAGCCAAAATAAAAAATTGATGAACTGTTCAAATTTTATTTAGTATGCAGCTCCGAGAAGCTTTCCAAAAATCTGAATTTAAGAAGAAATATTGAAAACATTTTTTTCACAATATAGTTAGAAACAATCTTTTAATTAAAAAATCAAACGTTTGCGTTAGGCGTAAAACAGGGAATTGTTGTAAAAGAGTTCTTCTGGTAAAATTTCTAAAAAAAATTGTATGGAGAATTTCGTGTGAAATTTTCAACAAATAATTTAGCAGAACAATTTTTGCCACAATTTTTGGATTTCTTGACCTGTTAGACTGGATAAGTACTTTCCTAGCGCGGTGAATATAAATAAGTAATTCAGAAATTAATTTATGAGTTGTATTGCATTAAATGATAGAACAAACATAGATCTAGTTCTTATTGTAAAACTATTATACTAAAGCAAAGAAAATCTTGGATGGTGAATTTTGGATTATCGATCTTTGTGCTGAATTTCATAACATGAGATTTTTATTTTCAATTAAACACAATTTCAAGAACTGTTTTTAAATACATTTTTAAAATGAAAGGGAGCTAGAAATATTTTGGGGAATGAAACTCAAACTTGCAAAATATATTATTTACATTTTCGTGATGAAATAGACTTTGTAATTTTTGTGTATTTATGAAAATTAACGTAGAAAGGAATTGTTTTGTGTTCTTAAAAACAACTTTACTCAATACAACTGAAGTGCGAAAATGAGCTTTAATTAGATTTTTCTCAAAGATTTTTTTTGTATTGGTCAACGGATTTCAATTTTTTTCAAAATCATTTCCATGTTATTTTTAAGCTAATTTTGTCTTTTTTCCTGATTTTTGCAAAACTTTCCGGTTCAATTCTATCTTGAAATGAATTTGTTTAGATTTACATAAAAAAATGTTCACAGTAAAAATTTGAATTAGAAAGAATCATCTCAAAAATCCTGGTAAATTTAAGGAAAGGAAATTAACAGAAAATTAATATGCATCACATGTTGAAAAACTTCTTTGAAATAATTTATTGAAAAAAATATGACAAAGTAAAAAAACTGCTTAAAATCTATTACCGAAAAATCTCGTTTCATTTTTTCTCGCTATTCGTTTTGAAAATTTTCCTTGTTTGATTCACGGGAAAAATAAAAAGTAAAACTTTTACTTAATATTTCATATAAGAAAATTTTTGACAAACTTTTTTTTGACTTTATTTATAAAATCTTCTTGCATATTCTATTCGGTTTGAATTATTATGTTAAGTTTGCTAATCTTAGGTGTTGGTGGTCTGAAGTGCTGTATTTTTAGAAACTTAAAAAATTCCAATACAAGCATTTTTTGCTAAATAAAAATAGATATGGTTATAAGTTAGGATGATTTTTTATGCTACACTTCAAGTGGTTATTGGATAAACTGAATATACCTTTGTTTCGAGACAAAAGTTGTCGTTCGTTGGTTTTGTAGGCGTCTTGGTTATTCCAACATTTTTTCAATATAATTTTTCGACATTTAAAAGTTCGCGAAAAACTTTATATTAACAGAAGGACTTTATAAGAAACAGAATTTGTCAGAAAAAATGATCACAATTACGTAAAATTTACAGTCGAAATTTTAGGTGGAAAATTGTCTTTTGACTCCATGTTTTATTGGATTTTGCATAATCAGATAATATGATAAGTATTGGTCAACACGATCGACATCCTTCACATATTTGTTGCAATTTAATATACAAATCGACTTTTGAACTGTTTTATTCGTTTTAGGATGTTTGGTTCCTATCATATTTGCTTAGTGTATATTTAATGTCGTATATAATTTGTTTTGTGTTTGGAATCCTTGTTTAAAAATTCTGTCTTCTTTTCTAAAACTTTTACTATTTTCCCATAATTTTAAGAATTTTTAATATTTTGGTGTACTATGTGTTTGTCTTATTTTTGAGTGCTTGTGTGGCTGTTATAAAATTCTTACTAATATCGCATACTTGATAATTCTGTATGGGTTATATGTACAAAATGCAAACCTTTCCCTCTAAGGTATAATACAATGGCTACATTCAAAGAAAATTTCTTTTCTGGCTTGTACGTCGATTGAATTTTATCATTTAAGTATTTTAAGTATCTAATCGTTCTTGACAGTTTTCATAGTTAATAAAATGCCAATAATGTTAGTTTTACTAGAACGGACTATTAACACTTTTTTCTTTATTTTGTTTCAGAAAGAGCAAACTTTTTCAACACAGAGTAAGTAAATGGATTTTTTTTCGTTAATTTACTATACCATAATTCAAATTATTCGTTTGTCATAGGATGTTATTCACAGGTACTGAAGTTTTATTTGTACAACACTTTCTAATGGCATGAATTCAAAGTTATTGATTCAAAAAATTACTAAGCTTTTAACAAAAAGATCTGAAATTATCGGTAGATACAGTAAAATAATCTTGAAATTTTGAATAATCTTGAAATCTTGAAATTTTGAAAATTAAAGTGGTCCAGAATTTTTTTTTGTACAGGCTAAAAATTAATTGGCTAGGTCCTTTTTCATATGATTATGCAATATGGAACTGCTTCAAACATACTGAAGATTGCTCTGTATTCTTCATACGACTCTCGCCATCATTGAAGGCATTATAAATTGTCGCGTAATTCGCCTTGCACTTTCCGCATTCAATTCAAGACACATTAACCGTCTTTGAAAACGTCGTCATCATCATTATCGGCATGTGTGTTTTCATTGCTCACTATCACGTAATCACATCCACTCGTAATCTATATATTTATACTAAATCTAATAGTTACCATCTAGACACGACCATCCTCGCCATCATCGTATCGTGTCGCTACCGTTTTATCTAACGCAGCCATGTCACCGTTTTACCGTTACCACAATCTAGTCAAACTACCTACCACCTACCTGTTTTGTCTTAAGCGGCGTGAACAATTACCTACCATCAACGGTAAAAAGTGAAAGTATCTAAACTACTTGTAATGCAGATAATTGTGCGCGATCAAAGTTTTTCTCTTTCTTTCTGTACGATTTCGCATGGATGTGCGTTTTGTCAGGAGCGTTGTAAGTATCTTATGTGTGAATATTTAGTATCTTACGATACTAGTCGATACTAAGTACAATAGATACAAAGATACATACACTTAAGCTTATAATTATTTGTTCATCAAGCGTTCGTCTATCAAATAGAAGTAAGCAAGAAAAAGGTGAAACAAATAAGACTTATAATATAGTAAAAGTACACATAATTTTCTCAAAATCTCGCAAAAATTACAAAAAGGACGAAAATTTAAATGTAGCTAGTTGAAATGGTTAGCTTTCAGATAAAAAAATCTATACCAAGCTAAGTATGCAATTTCTCTGGAAATCTGTAACTGAATATTTTTGTTTTATTTGTTTTACTGTAATTGTTTAAATAGTGAAAAAAATCAAAATAAAATTTGTAGTTGTTGAGTTTACCCACAAAATTTACCAGAACAATTTGTTGATATCTATATTTGCTGATGAGATATACGCAATTTTCCAAGTACCATAATCTTTTTTGAAGTTTTTAATTTTGTTGTAGTTTTTAAACAAAAAAATTTTGGGGAAAAAAGTTTATGTAAAAGTTGCAGTCCAACGATGTGTCTACAACGTTGTTTTCAATTTTTACCAATATCGTAATTTTTCTAGATAATATTAGCGATTTTTCACGTAAACCTCCAGTAAAAAGTTATTTCAACCGTTTGCTTTAAAATAACCAAAAAAATTAAATGTTAAGTTATTTAATATACTAAATTTCAAAGGTTGTGGTTTAATATAAAAAAATTATTTATATTTTTTTGTATCTGTAGTTTCCTCAGAGATACATACTCAATTTTCCAAACGCTCACGATGAAATCGTCATATTTTTAGAGTCCATTCTTTAGATTGTGCCGTATTAATGCAAGTAAAATGATTTTTATGAATATTGTAGTTAATTGGTGTACCTAGAAAGTTGTTTTAAATTTTTAGCAATACCTAATTTAAATGTGAAAATATTAGCGATTTTTGAAGTAAACCTTCAGTAAAAAGTTTTTTTTATAGTTGCTTGCTGAATTTTTTTTTTTTAATTATTTAAAATACCACATTCGTAGAACGAACAATTCTATAGATGTTCTTTTCCAAGCTCACAAAGATTTAGATAATAATATTGATATTGAAAAAAGTTAGATTTTTTTTAAAATTGACAAATTTTTGTACGAATTAAAAATATTTGGAAATTATTTTAAAAAAAAATTAACATGTATTAAAAATTGTATAAAAGTTTCGAAAGTATAAACTTGGAAGAATAAACTTTCATTAAAATATATTAATTTATAAAAAGACATAACTAAATGAATTCTAAAAAATACCAGTAAAATAATGCATGTAAAAAACCAAGAATTTCAACAAACTATTGTTTTTCTCCTATATTATTCATCCAATTTTTTTTAACAATAATGTCACATAATAATTAAAATTCAAAAAATGTTAACCGAAATAGTTTATTGTCTCTTTGGGGCAATTTTTTTCATAAATAAATAGATTTTACAGTTAGATAACTTATTTTTTCAAACTTGAATACATTTTCATTTGAAATATGAGTTCTTCCTTTATTTTTAAAATAACGTTGTTTATTTTTTTCAAGTACAGAAAGCCCCAAATTAGTGATTCTTTAATCGAACCATAAAAAAATTGATTTACTGGACGTGAGCACGCAGCCGTCAATTGACCTCTAATAAAATTAATCGCATTTCGTGAAATAATTTATTTACACAAAAACTTTTTAGATAAAATTTATAGATAATTCATCAGCTAAAACTTTTAATTTCAGAATTTTTGAGAATTTTCATTATTTAAACAATTATAGTAAAAAAACTGAAATGATTGTGTAATCAGTGATTTTCCGGAAAATTGCATACCTGGCAGTATAAAGATTTTTTATCTTAAAATTAACCCTTTCAACCACCTACATTTAAGTTTTTTTTTGTATATTTTGTGGCGTCAAATGTTTGGATTTGCTAGCTTATTAGAAATTTTTCAAATGCTTTTTTTTGGATAGACGAAAAATTATTTGATTGAGTATAACTAACAGATAATCCTGTTCGATTCTCCGTGAGCAACTGAGCTGTCATCAACTTCACACCTATATATATTTTGAAGCGCGAATTCTCTACCTTTAAGGTATCTGTTAGCAGATTTCTTAAAAACCTGTCTTAAGAAAAGTATCTACTATTTTAAATTGTGCTGCTCATCATGCAATCGTCAGTCATTGTGTTGATCTTAGTAATTTATGTTCTTGTTTCGTTATCCTTTTTAAATTTTCTTGTATTGCCGACCAAAGTTCTTAGGAATATCCGTAATTTCATGCCTACTCTCTTGTTGTTTTAGCCGCTTTTATTTTTGAAAATCATCACAGATAATGTTTTTCTTCGAAGGTTTTTGTTTTATAAATTTTTTGAACGGAAAACGGCTTTCAAAGGAAGTCGAAAACAGGCTATTATATTATTGCTTGCATCACAAAAAATTATGAACCTCTTAAGGTAAGCATTGGGGTAAAAATCATTTCATTCAAAGAATTGGTACAAATTTTAGTAAGATCTCGAAATAACCTTTAAGACAAAATTCCCGCAAAAGAATGAAGAGTTATATTTCAAAAATGAAAAGAAAATTGGCTGATCTCGCGATGAAAGCTGCCTTCTAAAGTATATGATAATAATCACTAAATAACGCTTTCATATCTTGGCAATATATTCTAACAATTTTTTACTAGAAAATAGTAATATACACAAGGATTTAAGGATAAACAATAATTATTTCATAGTATTGCCTTACATTTTTTAAAAATGACTTACAATTGCAGAAAAACCATACAAAACGAAGAAAATAAGAACAATTAAGAAAATTGCCAAATAATTATGGTCGATAGTGTATACGTCTGTCTAGCTATGCAAATGATGATTGCAGCTTATGTAGTAGATATGCAAAATGCACCCCACTAGCTATTTATCCATGCAGACTGTCTATTCGCCCGTCGAATAATGTATTCCGAGCGGCAAATGTAGTACAGATTATTCATTGTCTATCCATTGAACTTTTTATGATCTACGGGCAATATATGTAATAGTTTTCCTTTTTGCTTCGATTTTTCCTGTTTCATATGTGGCGTACAACGCGTTTATTTTATATAATAATAACATTTAGTTAACATGGATGCAGATGCGAATATAGTACATGCAATTTTACATATGAAATGTTGTTTGAAATTGACTTCCTTGAAGCAATTTTCATGTTGAATGTGCTTCGCCGGGGTTATGTTAAAACAGTTTGTTTTATGTAGATATGATTTGAAATAAAATTATTCTTTGTTTCCTTTTTTTGAATTTCAAAAAGAAAATGAAGAAAAGGCATTATTTTTATACCCGTGTGAATCAAATTTCGGACTAATAATTTATTGAGTTTTTTTCTTTTTCGTTTACAAATTGATCGTTTCAATTTTCCGGGTGAGGTTGCAAAGAAAAATGTAGTAAAAAGTGTTTCTACAAAATTCTAATAAGCTCTAAAAACAGTCTTGATCACTTCCATGATAGTCTCTTCAATAGTTTTATCCAGCGATTTGCAATCTCAGTAGGGTTGTTCAAGAAATCGAAATCGATTATTTAAGGTATATCAATGTAGAAATCGCATCATCCATCCTTTAAGGGGTTACATATAATGAATTACTGTATGGACTTGGAGTCGAAGACTCGATATAAGTCGCTAAAAAATAACTTTAATTCATTAAATCGCGGTAAAAAAAAACTTTAAACGCGTTTTTCTCCAAACTTTGTTTTTCCATGCAGTAGGCACGATTTCTCGAGAATGAATCGACCGATTTTTTTCTGGAACTTTGCACAGTTCATCTTTATAGTATTGACTCGTGCTTGAACGAGAGGATTTTCATTCGGTCGACTCGTTTTTGTTTTATACGAAAAAAGTATTTTAAAAACGACGAGAATCGGAAAAATGCTAAAAAAATATGAGACGAAAATTCATTCAAATCCATTTCAAAACTTTAAATTTCATTTTTATCAAATCCTTCGTTCGAGCACGAGCCAATGGCATAAACTATAAGAAATTTTTTGAACTTTTGATTTGAGATAAACCTGCACCGAAATATTCTGCCTACCGCAAAAAAAGGTTGAACGGGGAAAACTGCAGGAAAATTGAGAATTTTCAATATTTTTAGCTGAAATGTTTTTTACAACTTCTTGAAATGCTAAACTTTTATGTGTGTAAATCTAAAATAAAACAGATTTTTGGTTTTTAAAATACAATTTTTTGAAAAAGTTGTTTATTTTTCTTCTTCAAGACCTATGTAACTCCTTAAAGTGCAATTCGTGTTGAATTTGCTTCGTCGGGGATGTTAAAACAGTTTGTTTTAAGTTATGTTATGTTTTGAAACAAAATTTTTTTGAATTCCAAAAACAAAATAAAGAGAGGGCATCATTTTTTTAAACCGTTTGGACCAAATTTCGGATTAATGATTTATTGATGTTTTGTTTACAAATTGATCGTTTCAATTTTATGGGTGAGGTTTCAAAAAAATATGTAGTAAAAAGTGCCTCTATAAAATCCCACTAAGCTGTAAAACAGTCTTGAACACTTCTATGGTAGTCTCTTCAATAGTTTTATCTTGGGATTTGCAACCTTTGTAGAATTATTCAAGAGATCGTAAAGCCCAACTGAATCATCGATTGGAAATTGATTATTTATGGTATATCAATGTAGAAAACGTATCGCCCAACATTTAAGTAAATTGATAAATACAATTCAAATTGATACCTCGAAAGTTTCAAGCAAATCGATGCATACTTTTAAAACTAATCCTACTCAAAATCGAAGGTAGGTTTGTTTTAAATTCTGATTTTGGTTGAATGTTCAAGTGAATCGACGCGTTCTTTCCATACTTTCAATACAGAAGATAGTGTATTTCACCAAGTTTCAAACGAATCGATTCACTTTTGCGAAACTAGTCCAGAGATAAGACAAAGATGGCAGGCGCTCCAGCATATTGTCGATGTAACGTGTTCATGATCTTATTGTCCACCTTTATTGCCAAAAATTCCACCATACTTCGCAATAACATCGTCGTCAGTCGTTGTAGTTTAACTTTAATCAAATTATGGCGAAATCGAATTGCAGTCTATGACAAAAAAAATTGCATAAACGCAAATTTCAATGAAATTTTGAAACATTTTTTCAAGACTGTCCTGAAAAAACTCATCAACATTCGATGCCAATGCCACGATTTGGTTTAGCACTTGTATTAGTATTGGTATGGTTTTTTTGCATCTTTTTGGACCAAAAACGTTAATGGTAAACCTCTTTTGCAGGTCGACAACAATTTTAATTTTTGTTAAACAACAAATCAACCAAACCAACTGGATTTCATTCGTTCGTCTTATAAATCAAACTGTGTCTAGTTTTACTACTGAACTCATGAATGTTTGTATGTTCGCAATCATTATGATTTTTTTTTGTGTATCTCTCGTGTTACCATAAATGTAAAAAAGTTCACTGAACCCAATCGAAAAACTCTCAATGTCTGTTACGTGAACGAAGCAACGAACAAAATGATGAAAAAAATGTTTGTTTCACAATTTGACTTTGATAGTGAAGTGTTTCGATGTAATATGGCGCGGAGCTAGCCAAGCTAAGTTTGCTAGCCGAGCCAGGCAACCACATTGGGCAACACCTATGACTAGATGGTGGAATAGATAGATGTAATTGCATCTAGTTACAGCAACATCGTATAGTTACAGCTGTAATGGCGTTTTACGATGACTGGTATTACAATATATTCGAGTTGGTTACATGATTTCATACACATGTGTGGCGATTAGGGAAATGTGTTGTGTTGCATTTATGAGCTACTAATCAAGTCATTAAGTGTTAATTGGCTTATATTTTAGGTTGGCCGAGCTACGATCGGGTGATGAATGGTGAGCCCGACGTTGTTGTTGATTAGTTGGTGTTGTTTGGTGAGCTTCTTTTTTGGTTGGTGAGATCGATAATGAAATTGGATGGATGCTCTTGAACCTCTTATGGGATGACGTAATGATGTGTTGTTTTGCATACGAATGTGTGTTTTGGGAAAGTTTTCAAGAAAAATGGTTGAATTTTATTAAGAAAAGTCGGCTTCAACGGCATAACTGCAATTTTCAGCGGAAGTGTTCAGAAATCATGAAATATCGTGCAAATTTTACTTTGGCCAATTTAAAAATTCCGACACTGAGACCTTTTTCGAATAAAAATGGAAAACGAAAATAGCAGCAGTTTATTAAAACTAATAAAAATGAGAAGATTACTAAAAAAATTGTGGCGCCTTCGTTACAAACGCCTCACCAACACATCCAGCAAATTTTTTCTTAGAATAAGAATGTAAATACTGCGCGAGGCCCTAGTTGTATGTACTCTGTAAATATCCTATAATTCCTATTTTCACTTCTCATAGGTACAATTAAACCATCTTCAGAATCGTGGATCGCAAAGCTCGTCGAACCTCTATCAACCTTTGTTTATTCTACACTGGTCCTTTCATCTTTACCATCGATCGTTTTATTGCACCCACAAGGCTTGTCCATTTTTCGTAGGACCTGAATCTTTTCCTTGCACTTCACAGAGTATCCTCAACCGAATTATGTCAAGATTTTTCATGTGGACCTCTCGAAGAGAAGGACATACGAATATACGTCTTTGAAGGAGTCAGTCCTGTTTTCATGTTTGCTTCCTCGTCGCTAAAGCGCAGTGCCGAAATCTGAAAAATTGGTTCTGAATTGGAAAAGCACACGCTCACAAAATTTACCAATAGAACTTCATGTGAATCGGACCATACGTAACGTTGCTAATTGAGTTGCAACAAAACATTGTTTCGATCAGTTCAGGAAAGGCATGACTCATTTTTTTCCTCCGAATATGAAATGACTCTAAGATATTGTTTCCTAATGATAATAATTAAACAATTCGAATGAATAAAGGCATACAGCTTTATGTAGAATTGGAAAGGGTGATAGTTGGTGGCCGAAGGCATATTCTAGAAAGTGTAATAAGATTTTAATAATTCAGTTTAACTTGTTCTTCTCATAATCTGTTTGGCTCACGCACTCTTTGTACCCAGCAATAAAATTCACAGGTTGCAGACTTTGTTTTGTCGAGTTGTACAGATTTTTGTAAAAAAAAATTGGTCAGTTAAAATTAAATTTTTATTTAAATAAGGGTTAGTTCTGATTCAACGTAATAATTGGCATGAGTTTACATAAAAATCAACTAATTATCCTTGCCAATACGATTTTTACGATTACCCTAATGAAGTGGAATGGAAACTTTCTGTGCAAAGATGGAAAATGGTTATAAGCCACTTTTAAAAAATTACGTGGCTGCAATTTATGTGGAAAATCACGAAAAACTATATTGTTTAGGCAGTGACTTGTAAAATTTCACCATTCAGAACTTATCTTAATAGAGAAAAAAGTGCAAAAGTATATATTTTTACTAAAAAATCTGTAAAGAAAACAATTTATTTCAAATGTTTATCACGACATCTATAATTTTTTTCGCTAATTTTGAACTGCTAATCAGTTAGTGTGAAGAAAGTATTTTTTTTGCCAATAAAGACTTTAGGCTATTTTTTAGTTGTAAATGTGACCGAAAATGCATAGAGTGCGAGGTTCTTTTGCCTGACTAGTCCGATCAATGGACTTAACTTTCTAAGACTTTTTCGTTTGAGGTCATTTAAAAACTAGGTACTCGCTTTCTGAATTGACTTAGGATAGTTTTGTGGATTGAAATTAATAAAAAAATGCAGAAAACTTCGAAATAATCAGGATAATCAGGGCTGAAGAAAATTTAGCGCGAAAGAATAATTAAAGCACTCTCTCTAAAAATGTTCTGTATACATTTCGTCAACTTATCAGGAAAAAAAAGAAACGTTTAATTAACCTGAATGATCAGATGGTCATTTTGGATCTTCAGAGATCATTTGATAATTTTGTAAACATCCTGTTTACACTGCAAAGCCTTTTCATTCGAATTGTATGATAGAAGCTAGCAGAAGTCCTTTGATAATTACATCGAAGAAGATGGTGCTCACTTTGCAAACCTTTTGTACAAGAAAATAAATAGACATTTAAATAATTGCACTTCCTATAAATGTGTTTCTTAATCAACAGTTTACTTGGTTTATTTATTTTTGAAATTATGACGCCAAAATTCTCTAAAGCTAACCAAGAAGTCCTTATTGTTGGAGTATGATAAATTAAATATGGATAGCTAAAATTGCGTTTCTTCACGATAAAGACGAATAATTAGACTAAGAGTTAAGCCTGTATTGTTAAATCTTTTTTTGATTTTCATTAGTGAAAAATAAGATATTTTTTTTCAAAACTTCAGCAGTCATTTCTACAATTATCGAATAAACTTCTATGATATTTCCTATTTTTCACAAGTTTTTGTGGTAGCCACACGATCGGCAAACATTTCTGTAAAATCAGCTTTTAGATAAGCAGAGGTGTATTTTATCTCGTGTTGGACCTCATCTGATAACCGAAAAAAGCATTAATCATATCATGGAGACTATGCTTCATCAGAAAAAGTAAACACACAATTCTTTCATCTGTTCATTTTTGGGCATTTCAAAGTTGCGTTTCTTGTTGGTGTTGGTGGACAGAAAACCACATTTTCCGTTTCTGTACGTGGCTGTTTACTAAACCCCTCCCTACCACTAATCAAGGTTGGCGGTTTATGAACAAAATACATAACATAATGTTTACAAGGATGATTTCTTCACTGATTTGTGCCTAATGAATTACATACTTTTAAATCCTTACAAAAACTGAAAGATAATGAAAATTAATATGTTTTTCATCATCAATAACATAAATTTAAATTTACAATAAAGATCCCATTTGCTCATGAAAGCTACTAAGCAAATTCCTAAGACGATCAAAGGGTAAGAAAAATTAAAAATCCATTCAAAAAGTTCAATTGAAAATTCATGACGAAGATCAGCAAATTCTTGCTGAGATGTATTTTTAAAAGAATGAATAAAGATCGTCCATGCAATAAGCAAAGTAATATCACAATTTTCTAACTTTCAGGTAAAATGTTGGCCCACCATTACTAAACCCTTAGACTTTTTATATCTTTAGACTGTCCCCACTAAAACATCTTCAAATTTGAATCTATACCATATATCAAAAGAAATTCAAATGGATAATAGCCCCGACTGAACCTTTATTATTTTTTTTCCCTCCATAAATAAAATGAAAGATTTGGAAAACCACACCAAGACAAATTCCTAAATGGCACTCGCAAACTATGGTCAAATTTTGCAAATAATAATTTTCTGCATGATTAGTTTCAAAATAATAGCCCAAGAACAATAATCCGATTAGACGACCCAAAAATTAACAAGCCGCGAGGTGCGACCCTTGAGGTCCACACGGTCAACTTCCCAGTAATATCTACATAGACATCAACAACATTACAACAATGAGAGGTATTCATAGCAGTAACAGGAATGAGTTAATATGAATCATATCGTCTACGGGAGGGTCCATTGATTACGTAAGGTTTTTGGTCGATGAGGACAGATTGAATATTCACGCGGATCAATCGGTGGGGGCCTTTTTGGTGTTGAAAAATTTTGTTGGTTATCAAAATTTAAGCATTTTTTTTTAATTAAAAGACTATAAAAACTATTAAATATCTGCTCAAATTATGCAAATATCTTAAAACTTTGATTGAATTTACAACAATTTTTTTTAGAATAAAAGATATAAAGTAATAGCATTCGTATAAACCCTCTTTACATGATAACTTTGAATGATTTTTTATTTTTAATTCAGTTTTTTTATAATCACGGAATATAGTTTTGCTGGTTTTTCTTCAAAAACTGATAAGAATGTATAAATTTTATAAACTGGTATTACTGTGCGGTGCAAATCAAGTTAAAAAAATATTTTTTATGAAAAAAACTATAATTTTTTGCATTTTCTTCTATTATATTAAAAAAAAGCTGAAACGAGTTTTTATAATGTTAAAAACTTCACAAAGATATTAATACACGTCAACTGACACCTTAATGATGCAAATATTATATCTGGTTCGTGAGATATAGTGAATGATAAAAATGACCTTGAAAATCATGATGACTTTTAGTAATTTTTTATTTTTAATTGAATTTTTTACGTGATCATGAGAAAAAGCTTTGATGTTGTTTCTACACAAATTGTTGGAGTATATAAATTTTATAAACATTGTCTACTAAATTACGTGAATCAGGTTAAAAATTTATTGTTTATGAAAAAAAACCTAATTTTTTGCACTTTTTTTCTTAAATTAAAAAACGGCTACAACGATTTTTTTTAAAATGTGATAGATTCACACAAATGTTGATACGCGTCGATTGACACCTCTATCATGCAAATCGTATGTTTGGTTGGCGAGATATACCGCATGACAGAAATGACCTTCAAAGGGTCAAAACAGCAAACCCCCCCGACCGAAGTATCCCAAAAACTAATCAGCTCTTAAAATTGCAAAGACGCTTCGATTGACACCTTAACGAAGTCGATACGACTTTGTTTACGTGAGTTATGCTCGTAGAAAAAAGTGTCCACGAACGTACGTACGTACGTACACACACACACACACACATACATCTCCCTTTCTAAAAACACTTTATATATACTCTATAGACCTCAAAACGTAAAGAAATGTTGAAAATTTCAATTTCGATTTTCGAGGCGATTACAAGAACTTCCCATATACTGGGAAGTTAAAAACGAAAAAAAATCCAATATGAATAGCCCTTACAAGACGAAGACAACGACGACATAGAAGTTCAGTGTCCTTTTGGTGCATCTTCCAGGAAAAGATTCATTTTGATTTGATCTTATTGAAGATTAAATGATAGATAGATTTCGGGTAGATGATGTGCTGGGCAGCATTGTTAAGTTTGGAATAAATTTTATGTGGTTTAGTTGATTAAAGAGTTTAATGTGTGTTTGATTTTCATTTTCTTTAAAAATTAATAAAACCTATTTAACAAGCTGAAGTTAATTATAAATTAAGGGGTTCTATCAGCAAAAATTTGAGAGCGAAAATTTAATGTTTTTTTGTGATTTTTTTTAAGTAGAAGGAAAAGTTAAAGGGTATTTATTTTCAGGAATGCTGTTAAGCATATTTTGAAGTTTCAAAAAAAAATTATTAAAAAAATATTACAAAATGGCTGTTTAACAGCCATTTCTGCGGAACGGTTTTTTTGAACGGGCACCGCGGCACGCAGAAGAAGTGCACCAAAAATTAATCTGGAACAAAATAAATAAATTTTCCTTAAACTACATTAGTATTGCTATAGAAATACCTAGGGGATTTTAAAAATATTCATTTTTGTGAAATTGGCGAGCATGTGAAAAAAGTTCATTTTACTACGAAAAAACGGACACTTATTTGTACCTAAAAAATCGAAATATCAAATTATCGAAAATCGTTGTTGTTTTGAAGATGCGATCGTAATTTGTGGTGAAAAAATAGAAAATTGTTTGAGTTATCCTGCAAGCCGATTTGAAAAAAAACGTGATTCGAGAAAAGCGCGTTTAAAGTTTTGACTTTACTTCACTTTACGTCTTCACTCAACATCAAAGGACGCTGTACTAATGTACTTTATGTTCAACATCCTTGAAAATATTTCTAACAACATCTGTTAGTGATTTAGTGAAGATAGAAATCGAATGGTAAGATATAATGCTGCACCCGACGAGCAAGTGTCGTAATTACCGCAGGTAGTCGTTTCAGAGCAGTCGGCAGTGGTCGAGAAAGAGCTTGAAGTTTCAATGAAAACGATTTCTGTCAGGTATTAAACTGTATGTCTCTTATTCTAAAGGGTTCAAAGAATTTTTTAAGCCAATAAAAATAAAATTGACTTCTTTAAAATTCCTACTGTGGTGTGGTGTAACGCCTTAAGGGGTTACATAGGTCTAGTATTTTCAAAAAATCGATGGATTTTTTTTATTCCATATGAAAGTATAGTATTTCAAGAGTATTCACACCAAATTTGAAGTAATTTTGAGCAATATTACCGGAGTTATAGAGATTTGAATACCGTGTGGTCGGTTCGTGCGGTCTGCCTTACCTAGCGTATTATACATATGCAGCGCGGTTCTACTGCGTAAAATCGGCTCCTTTCTTTTTCATCAACCATCACAACATCAAAAGGATGCTCTGAACATCGCGAATGAGGTGAACGAATTACTGTATGGACCTGGAATAGATGACTTGATGTAAGTCGCTAAAAAATAACTTTATTTCATTCAATCGCGGTAAAAAAAACTTTAAACACGTTTTCCTCGAAACTTTGCTTTTCCGCCCCGTAGGAACGATTTCTCGAAAACGAATAGACCGATTTTGCTGAATCTTTGCATATGTCCTCTTCATAGTATTAACTCATGCTTGAACGAAGGGATTTTCATTCGGCAGACTCGTTCTTGTTTTATACGAAAAAAAATATTTTAAAAACGACGAAAATCGGAAAAATGCTAAAAAGTATGAGACGAAAATTCATTCAAATTCATTTCAAAACATTAAATTCCATTTTTTTCAATTCGTTCGTTCAAGCACGAGCCAAGGGAACTAAAAGGATTTTTTTTTGAATTTTTAATTTGAGGTAAACCTGCATCGAAATAGTCTGCCTACCGCAAAAAACGGTTGGACGAGGAAAACTGCAGAAAAATTGATAATTTTCAATAGATGAATTTTTTCAACAACTTCTTGAAATGCTAAACTTTAATGTGTGTAAATTTTAAATAAAATAGATTTTTGGTTTTTAACATACAATGTTTTGAAAAATTTGCTTATTTTTTTCCTTCAAGACCTATGTAAACCCCTAATTCAAAATTGATCGATGATTTAATCATGAAAAAGCTAATGGGTTTCAAATGCGATTCGCCTTACAATAAAAAAAACTTTTTATGCGAAATACCAACAAAAAGAAATTTTTATATTCTACTCAAGCAAATGAAATGCTGCTAAAGTGCTCTCCTTTTATGTCGTTCCACCATTTAATTAGGTCCAAACATTATGATATCAATGTAACATGAATTCATGGCCTGTTCCTGCATACCCACTGCGATTAGATTCTATTAAATATTATGTTTCAAGTCACCCTAACATCATCTAGCTTCCTTTCATCCTGAAATGTTGCACCCGTCGAAAGTAAAAGTAGTCGGACAGGTTCTCATCCAGTTCCGTTGATGTTAACCGCGGTATTCCATCAGGTTTTTAAATTTCTTTTTGAATTGTCGCATTTTTTCATGCAAATCATACATTTTCGACAAACTGGTTAACACCATGACATGTTGTCAGTTACCGTTCAAGTGTAACAATATAAAAGATGTACACTACATACTCGAGTACATGTCTCTTTTACGTTGACCCGTTTCTTGGCTAAATTTGGTCGCACCACCGACAAAGTTCACTATTGAAGTTTAGCGAAAGTCGAAACGAGTTTGTCAGCTTTTTTTCCCTCCCGTTAAATTGCTTACACACTTTACATGTAACGCACGATCGGGATTTGCTGATCATGTAAATTGATACAGTCCAGTAGTAGGGCCTACATACAATATGTCTAAGGTTAACATACTGTCGACCTTTGCCGTTTGCCGGGCCATTTCTCCGGTAATTTCACTTCAGTGATCTTCACCGTTGCGATCATCAATGGTGGATCTTGACTGGATAAATTATCTGAAACTATTATTATTCCATCGTATTCAGAGATACTGGTTGTGAAGAAAAAACAACAACAGATGAATGGATGGATGCTGACTGTTATCATGACGTGGTCGCTTTGATCCCTGCAGAGTGCAGAGGTTGCGTCCACGCAATCTCAGCACCAACTTGAATACATGATTGCATGCTTTTGTTGACTATCGATCATTTTACTACTCACCACATATCCATCCAACCAGGCATGTCAATCTTCACCGAAATGGGGAAAACCGGTGTAGTCGACGCGAAGGAAGGCAAGTCAGTTTTTGATGCCAAAAAACTCTACGTTGAACTTTTTAGAGGATCACGGCCAAAATCGCTTTCCCTTTCGACGACGACGACAAAAGCAACAACAGCAGCTGAAGCCACGCAACCTAACATTTTGTACGTGCATAACAGAAATTTGTATGCAAACTGTTTGCTACGCCAAAAGATACATTGCATAGATAAATAGTGTATCTGTCGGTCACGATCGCGTGATCAGCATTCATGGAAGCGCGGAAAAAATCGCGGAAAACCACGGTAACGCTATGAAAACTATTTCGTGAAATTTTTTTTATTGTGCTGTTGGTCCGATACGAAATTGAATGGCGTGGCTCTATGAAAAGGAAAAGTGAAGGTAGTAGATTCGGATGATTGTAGCGTATGCCGTTAGATTACAGACTATGCCTAAAAATTAGCTAGTCATGATGATACATAAGTGTGGGCGGGCTGGGATGAAAATTCACCTTTCCTATTTTAGTCAAAATGATTGAAAAATGTTTGGATTTATTTTGATTGATTTTTAACCTTGAATGTTGAAAATGTTGACCCAGAAATGATATTAGTTGGATGATCACCAACCCCTCTCGATAATCTTCAACGTAAGCCTGAGCTCAGGTGTTTTTCCCCAGTGCTGGAGAACGGCCAACATCGTTCCTATCCTGAAATCTGGTGATCCCTCATCCGTTAAGAACTATCGTCCTATATCCCTTTTATCTGCTTTCCCAAAAATTCTTGAGCGTATTATTCACGCCAATCTCTACTTGGCTTTAGGGGACGCTATTGTCCCTGAACAGCACGGTTTTCCTCCCTAAACGCTCCACTATCTCAAACTTACTTGTTCTTTCTAACACTGTGGCTACGTCTTTTGACAATCATCTTCAAGTTGATTGCATCTACACTGACTTCTCAAAGGCTTTCGACACAGTTGATCATTTCATACTTTGTCGCAAGCTTGAGCATTATGGTGTCTCGGGCCCCCTTCTTTCCTGGCTGTATTCCTATCTATCCTGTAGGTCTTGTCGTGTCACTGTTCTAGGCACGTACTCTACTCCATTTCATCCCCAATCGGGAGTGCCACAAGGGTCCATTCTTGGCCCTCTGCTATTTGCTCTTCATATAAATGATCTTCCCTCTGCTTTAAACTCTACCTGTCTTCTTTATGGTGACGATCTAAAGATATTCAGGGTGATTCGAACTCTTGAAGACTGCAAACTTCTTCAAGAAGACCTTATCATGCTGAGTTCTTGGTGTCAAGCTAACTGCCTATTTCTTAACATTACCAAGTGTCACTCTCTGACTTTCTCTCTTAAGACTCTGTCCATCTCCTTATTGTATTGTATTGACTCAATCCCATTAGAAAAGGTTGATCGCGTGAAAGATCTTGGAGTCATTTTCGACCCGAAGCTAAGGTTTGACGCTCACATCCATTATATAGTTACCAGAGCCTCAAAGCTTTCGGGCTTTGTGTTAAGACATTCCGTTGTTTTTACCAACCCTCACTCTGCTGTCCAATTGTTTGTGAGTATCGTACGTTCTATTCTGGAGTATGCATCCCAAATTTGGTCTCCTTATTTCGAATCCTATATAAACCTTGTCGAATCAGTTCAGGGTAAATTTACCCGCTTTCTCCTATTTAAATTCAACATCCCTTACACTCCCTATGAAGAACGCCTTTCATTACTCAACTTACCGTCTTTAGCTGCGCGAAGAACGTATTTAGATATGTGCTTTCTGTACAAGTTGTTCCATAATTACATTGAAGTCAACATCGATCACCGAGTCTCACTGAGACAAACCAATAGACCATCTCGTTCTACCGATATATTTACTTTACCTTTCGCCAGAAAGGAAGTATACTTTCATTCTCCGTTGCTCCGTTTGCCTAGAACTCACGATAGGCTCCAGCTTGGATCCTTTCCCTCCAGTATTGTAGCTTTTAAACGAATCTTGGGAAATGTTTTATTTAAATAACTTCTTATAATTCTCTTCAATTTATAATATAAATTAGTTGTTATTTCGCATTTTTGTAATTGGAATTTTCTGTTGAAATGTGATAAATAAATAAATAAATAAAAAGTAGCTTAAGGTTATTTACGAAAAAGCAAAACCCACCCTTAATTCTTGGCATTGAGCGAATCAAACCAAGTTTCAAGAAGAAAACAAAAAACGCATCCCTATTTTCGGGGGTCGGTCAAATCCAAATCAAATTTAAGTGGGAAACAAAAAAAATATCTCGTACCCTTGGAATCGATCGAACCAATGCACATTTCAAACAAAACTCATATATCAATTGATTTCTTGAACAAAGATCACCTCTGCATTCTAAATGTTCCTCCGGTTACCACTAAATTATGCGTCCTTTGCCCCAAAGAAGCCATTCTTTATCCATTGTCATAGCATGAAGATCCTTCAGCATCAGGAGATAACTTTAATATAACAGCAGAAAGAAAAACATAGGCCCAAGAGTGGTGCTTTCTGAAATACTAAAATATAACATACACAGAAAACTACAAGTTAATTGGAAACACTGTTTTATGGTAGTGCCCAATTACTTAAGGATACTGTCTTGACAGAGGTGAGGAGAGTGTAAGCCGGAAGTCAACAAATTTTCGAAAAATTTTGTGTTTTTTATGAAACTTGTTTCTACTGTAATCCTGTTTCTAATCTGCGAAAATGTTCTTCAATGAAATAAAAATACTGATAGCAAATTATCAGAAGTAGGCAGAAGAATCAGGACGTTACTTACATCGAAAAAAATTATTTGTTGAAAACGAGAAAGGTCAATCGCGGGCCATTTATATCCCCTTTACAAGACAAATATGTCGTGTCCTTTTGCATTACAAAAGGACTAAGCTACGGTTTAGGATATTTTAAATATATACAAGTTCTGAATCATTTTTGACCATTTCAATCATGAAAATCGAAGGACAATTGGTAGTACGTTGAAAGCCTAAGAAGATTACAATTTGAACCAAAAAATAGATTGATAACCGACAGAAAATCTATGATAAAAAAACTCGACTTCACAGCGAGAAGCTCGAAAAAGATAGAGTTAGGAAACGGCAGATTTCAAAGCGATTATTGAAACGTTTTTTCAAAGACTTGGTTGGATTATAGCTACTTTCTGCAGAAAGGCTTATGTGCAACAATTTCTGTTTCTCCAAAAATTATCAATCGTAGTCAAGTTCATTTAGCAAAACTACAAATGACAAAGTCAAAAAGCAGCCTTGAAATATCTTGCCACAATTTCGATCCTTTTCTTTTGACCGATTTGAATTGATATTCTGTAGTACAGTTCTTTTGTTGTTATACAAATTCAGTTTGGAGAGCTAGAAGAAACCCTATCAGATATACTTGGAATCAAAAATTCAGTAGCATTTGTTTCGTATTTTGGTAGTACAGACCGTCCTTGCAATAATAATCAATGCTGTTCAACTGACCGTTTTGGAATCGACCATACCCATATTAAAGAATCACTAATGTAATCCTTAAATCGTTTTCTTCTTCTTGGAAAGAGTAACGAAACAGTCTAATGAATCATCATCATATATAAGTAATTGCATTTGTATCTTTCGTTCCTTCACAAAATGTTTCGATATTGTACCCAACTTTCAAGTTTCAGTATGCTTCTCGAGTTTGCAGTCGCGGTCGCGCCCGATGTTGACGAGGTTATTGTTCCTCGGAAAAGTCTCGTTAGTTTTCTCATCGGGTGAATTTTATTTAAGGCTTTTTTTTAAATGGGATCAACCTCGATGAGGGGCATACCGAAGAGATCTTTGGTGGATCTTTAGATCGACAATATTGAACTATTGAAGAATCGGAAATGCAGAAGTAGCATTGAATCCTGGAGGAATACTTTTGAACTGACCCTATCGTTTAACCAGGATCATTTAACGCCACTATATTTTGGTCTTTTATGAGGACTTTACAACGGGAATTTATGACTAATATCAATCGTACAAGAAATAGAAAATGTCGTTGTTAAACCGAGATAATTTGAGGACCTCAACTGAATTTAAATTTGAGTTACACACAATCGGTGAAGATCAAAGCTTTAAGGGCTTCTAGACTTGAAGATCACACAGATCAACTCCAAAAGTCCGTAAATTGGATTATTCAAACAATCTTTGATGGGACCTTCAAACCGTAGGGGTCTTTTATGCAGTACACTTGCTCATAATCCGGCTGAGTTTTAAATCCTTTTTTAAAACGTAAACAAATTCAATTTTGTCCGATCACAGGCTAATCCCTCGTGGGCGATTGATGTCAATGTTGAAGATTTTTGTCTATTTCACCTCCCCGAAAAGACCAACCACAAGCTCTAGCAAGTCACCATAAATTGCCAGACCCTAATCACCATAATGCATGTTCATGTGTGAACGCTTCCAGCCACCAAACAGTCCGCCTTACATATCAAGGCCACCTGAAAAGAAAGTGAAAGTCGACAAGCACATTTTTTTTGGCAACCAGTGTATTGTAAGCCCACACTACATATCGTGGTCTAACGAATGTTACCAGCAATCTTTTCGGTCTATCTTCTATCCATAAACAACGGTAAAAGTTTGATGAACTCTACCAGGTTTGCTGCCAGCTATAGACGAAGCATGAGGCTGCTGTTAGATTGCGGCGGGTTTTTTCGGGGTTGGGAGGACGAGGTCGATAGCTGGTTTGACGGTTTGATGCTGGTGCACGCTTGGAGTTAGACTTCATGCCGTGTCGTGTAATAAAAGTGATCATGTAAGCTTACTTACCTGGACGGAGAGAGAGGTGAGCGATGGATGGCTGATGCGGAAGCCCGGGGAGTCCCGGGGTCGCCACCGTCACAGACTAATGCTAATCTAGCTAGCCGAGCTGGGTTTGGTTGCATGCTTGAATGCGCGATCAATGGCCAAAACTCAGCCCAGCCTGGATCTCTCTTTCGTTCGATCCGCCGCCTTAGACTCACCTGAAGAGGTCGATGTCGCTTTTATGTAACATGGGAAAATCGTGAAATCGTTTTTATGCTGCTGTTGACTTAATGAATACCTGAGTTTCTTGTGCTGTTTTAATTCGCGACTGGATTGCTCGCGGCACGAAGTCTTGTGGCTTGAGGTGTAGTGCAGACTTCAGTGCTATTGCGAAACGTCTATGATCGATTGGTTACGGTGGACCGTGAGTACTGCACACTTTGGGGTCTCAAACTTCACCTTGTTAGGTGAAATTCAAGTGCCGAGCACAATGGCGACACGATTTGTTTAAAATTTAACGCGCCATAAGAGCCAAGATTACTACTTCCGGACCAAGGCTGTAATATCTCGACTCTGAGACCACCAGCGTAGATACTGTGCCACGATTCGATTCCTTCCGTTTGGCCCGACTACATATGGTCCTCCACTTGTCCAACCTATTCTGACAACTCTTCAAATCCAAGCTGATCAACAGTTTCCATCGACTGCACACCGAATTCCTCGGCACTAAGCTACCATTCGTATCCTTGAGCTCGGCGACTTTTCATTGATTTTTTTTGGCACCGCCACCAAAAACATGGCGAATGGCGAGGGCAAAGACTATCCCTGAACTTGATGTATTAGGAATTTTTTGTGTTCATGCGTGTTATTTTCTGGTATGCTGTTATTTGGCATTTCGAGAAGACAAAAAGAAACTGGTTTTCAGTAACGCGGAATCGATTAGGAAAAGAAACGCTACTAACGAGTGTGCAAAAATCATTTGATATCGAATCACGGTAAGCGGAAAAATCCATCGAAGACATTTCGGCAAAGTGGTAAGATCATTGCCATTGTCAAGTAGAAGGTGAGCGCGATTGAAGGACTCCTTTTTTGGGATAGGATTAGTCGTTTTATCGATACGGTGTGTAGGCTAGCTAGTTTTTTTATGCAGAAGTTACGAAAATCTGTCTTGATGAATCATAGATAAACTCCAGGAGAACTTCTGTTTGATGTCATCATCCGAAGAACTGATGGTAACATTATTTAAAATCAACTTTATGCTAAACCTTGTTATTTATTTTGATCGTAACTTCCTCATGTCAGGAAGTCCTAAGTAAGTTTATCTATTCGTCACTCATATTTTTATTCATACTTTTTACAGCTAGAATAATTATTAAAGACTTTTAAATCGTCGAGGTCAAAAACCATCAAAATTTTGGCTAAATCTGTTTAAGTTCTAATCAAAACTGGCAAATTTTCTCCACTGAACTCTCCAATTCAGTCCAAATTCGTCAAAAACTGGTCAAAGTTATCAAAAGTTTGTCAAATTGTCAACACTTTGTTATAACTGACGAAGTTTCATCGGAAATATTGTCGAAAATTTAGTCAAAGCCATCGAAAATTTGACAATACTAACAAATCGTATTCATTTTGTGAAAATAATGATAAGAATGTGGAAATTTTGGCCAAAGCTTCGTCGAAATACTGATCAAAGACATAAAAAAGTGGTTGAAAGTATGAAAATGTTCCAATTGTTCACATTTTTGTTAAACTGTCTGGAGTTTTGCCAAAATTGAGTGGTTCAATAGTTTAACTTAACGAAAATTTGTCAATGCCTACAAAAATTTTCCTCTTCGTTAAAATATTCATAAAAATGGTAGAGTTGTGGCTACCGATGAGTGGTGTAGTTTCTAAAATTTCAGAAAATTTAGTGGATTCACTTTGAACACTAAAGCAGACAAATGTTCAAAATTCTAAAGTCAAACAATACATGATCAAATGTAATCATGATAAAATATTTTTTGTTATTATTTTGGACCATGATTTCTTTTTATTCATGCTTCTCAAAACAGCATCAATTGGTTACATGAAATCGAACAAAATAAATTGCTAACAGTTCCCAAATTATTCTGATGATGAAACATCAAAACTTTGTTGTTCAAAGCTATCAAATTTTTTGGATAATACTTCCCCAATTCCAGTCAATAAAAACTGGTCCAAACTATTACAACTTTGCGAAGTTATCAAAACCGTCAAAAAGTGGTCAAAACCATCGGGAATTGTTCAAAAATGTCAAACAGTCACCAAAGTTTTCATAATTCCATCATTTCGGATAAAATACTTTAAAAATTTTGTAACACTCTTTCCGGTTTTGGCCAAATGGGCGCCAAAACATCTGTCAAAGTTATCAAAAAATAGACATCACCCTGAAAAATTAGTCAAAATAGTCAAATTATTCAAAGTTTTGTTAAAACTCTAAAATTTTGGTAAAAACAACATTTTGGCCAAAAATGCATCAAAAATATTGGGCGCAACTTTCAAGTACAGGTTAAAATATTTCAAAGTTTGTCAAATAATGGTTAAACTTATCAAATGTTGATCAAATTAGGAATGTTGTCAAAAAACTACTGAGCTTTGGTCAAAATGATGTTAAGATTGTACAAAAGTGACCGAAATCACTGCGAATTCATCAATGTGAGCGGCATTATCGAAAGTTGGCCAAATTGTCAACATTTGTGTAAAAAAAACATTAAAGTCCAGCTCAAAACTGCCTTTAAGCATCGGTAAAAACTATCAAAAAGTGATCAAAATCATAAGAAGTCAAGCAAAGTTGTAAGATAAAGTTGAATTGTCAGCATTTTGGTGTATATCATAGTTTTCCCCCAAAATCATCAAAAATTGACAAAAGCATTCAAAATCATCAAACGTTCGTCAAATTTTCAATGCAAGAAAATTATATTTTTGTTAAAAACTGCTTCGAAACATTTATCAAAAGTGCCAAAAATTAGTCATAGTTATAAAAAATTGATAGTCCAAATATGGTCAAATGATCAACATTTCGAAATAATTGGTCAGAATTTTGGCCAAAACTGAGCCGGATCAAAAGAAAAAATTATCCAAAATGGTTAAAACCATTGAAAATTTGTACAGCCAATTCAAAGTTAGCTAAAACGATCAAATTGTTAATTTTTCGAAAAGAATATCCCAGTTTTGAACAAAAATGAGTCAAAACATCGTTGCAAAGTGGCAAAAATAAAATTACGGTTGCCTTCTTCGAAATCAACCATCCAAATTTTAGATTATTCTCGTTTTCTGTTCTTTTGGAAAAGGTGAACTCCTAACTAACAATTCATCATTTTTTTTACCATAATTTATTTACACATTATCACCTGTTATCATACATTGTTTAACCGTTAGATGTTCAAGTAAAGTTCGATGCCATTTGATCCACATCCATATGTTATATCTTTTTTTCACAGCTGACACAACAATAGGCAATGTTGTACATACACTAATTACAATAGTTTTCACCATCGTTTCCGGCTCATCCTCTATTGTATTTTACCAAGCGTTTGTACGTTACTGTATGTTTCCACGTTTTTTTTACTACACATATGTTTATTTCAACTATGTTATGTTACCTGTTGGGCTTTAATATACATTTGATGTATAAAAATTAAATTAGTCGACCGTCAAAAGTTTTCCTTTCGTTTTTTCTTTTTGTAAATTTCGTGGTAGCTTTGCTATGACAATGACTTCGATTGGGGGCACCAAAAAGGTGATGGTATGTGTGAGAGAAATGGATGGGAAATGTTTAGATAATATTCTGAATTCTTTTCAAAATAAAATGCTGTTCACAGAAGTGGAAAAACTAGGTCGAACGGGATTATAGGCAAGGAAATATTTAAACTAGAAATGATGTCACTTAATTGTGGAAAATTAGAGCGTTAAATTACAAATGGTGATTTTTATTTGATTTTTGATTTTCCGATTAATGTATAAAGTTCAGGGTGAAGAGCGATCGTGTTTTTTTATTCGTTGAACTGTGAATTGATCTAGATTTTATGGTCTGTTCATATAATAGATATGCGACAGTTATATGATATTGTATTGGGTCAAAAACAATTTCGACTATTTGGCACTGTTTTGCATCAATCATTTCAGTATTTTTAGCTAAATTTAAGTATTATATTTTCTTTCTTTCTTTTCTTTCTTTTCTTTCTTTTCTTTCTTTTTCTTTTTGTTTTTTGTTTTTTCTTCTTTAATAAAAAAGACAACATGATATTTTAAAAAGTTTAAAAAATCACAAAAAAGAATAGTATGAATCGATTGACATTTATCAAAGTCAAAAATTTTAAGTCTTGCGATGATTGATTCAAATTAAACCCTAATGATAACCTTAGAGAACACTTCAAGTTTGATGGTGAATATTCAATATTATTAATCTCTGACCCAAGAATGCCTAATTATTCTGAGGAGTTTGTAGACTACAAACTCCTCAGAAGTAGTAAAAACTTTCAAAAAATAAGCACATTCGATTTCCAGTTGAGTTGACTGTATGACAATGACATTGGTATGCTCTAAATATTCAATTATCGTAGTAAAGTGATTAAACTAGATGAAATTTGATTCATTTTGACACAAAATTACCATGGAATAATCCAACAAATTGAGTACTTGAAATGCACTGGGTGTAGGATCAATCGATTTCTAATGATACAAATATTCATAGCTTGTTGCTAATGAAAATCAAAACATATAATTTGAAGAAAACTGCCAACTGCGCAAAAAAATTTAAAAAAAATTATGATGCATATCAAAAATATGCAACTAATTTTTTAATTTAATTTAATTTAACACATTTCTATTATAATAAAAATATTTACAGTATGAATTTTTTATAAATCAAATAAAAGTTCGTTTAAATTGTCCATAAAACTTACTGAAAATGTTCACTGACTAATTTTTATGCAAACTAAACGTAGTAAAAAATTTCATTCGGAAAATTTTTGTTCGCCAAATCTCCATAAGCAAGTTTTTACGATAAAATCTTGACAAAAATTTCTTGCCGAAAATTTACTTAATTTTTCAATAAATACATACAATGGGACGAAATGGATTGAAAATACAGAAAAACTATTTGAAAGTTATTCTTCACGTCACTCAAACCTTGATGAGATGGTTTTTATCGAAATACAATCACGGTGTTTCTAAAAATGCATTTTGGTTAATTTTTTGTAAAATAATTAATCTGAACCTAAATTTTGTATAATAAATGTCATAAAAGCTCACATAACGATTTCCATCTGTAAAGCAAAGCAAAAAAAGTTAGAAAAATACTTTACATTTTCTGAAATATATCTTAATTGCAAAATACAAATACAAAATTGCAATAATTTTAAAAAACTTCATCAAAATACGTTTCACTTCCTCGAATTTCAACAGAGAAGTCGATATTGTACATCGAAAAATTTTCTTTAAAATTAATTTCTGAATTGCAAAAATCATGTTTCGTTTTCGTTAAATAAATTTTATAAAACTTTTATGATTTGCATTTGCCAAACAATAACTCAAGACATATTATTTTCAGGAAAATATTTACAGAAAACTAATAAAATCATTATTTTCAAAGCAAATTTGGCTAAAACTCGTAATGAAAATTTCTCTGAAAATTCATGGAAAGATCAAATTTCCTTATATGCCATTTTCTTTGAGGTATTTAAGAAAATTGAAAAAAATATTGGCAGCTACTTTTCGAAGCCAAAGTATTTTAGGTTCGTTATGAAAAGTAAACTCTGTAAAGAAAATATTATTTAGTAAACAGTGCAGGAAAAAATATTTTTGGTAAACATTTTATATTGAAAATATTAAAGGAATTTATTTTGCATATCTACTAATTACAAACTTGTTGACTTAAATTGCATGAAAAAGTCTTTAATCAATTTTAAATTTTTTTTTAGTATAATGAAAATTTTGTTTTTCTACAAACAGTCTTCGAAGAAAGCCGAAGACAAAAATACTGTGGATATAATTTGCGACAATCTCGACAAAAAAATTGTAGTAAAATAGTTTGAAAATACTTTTTTTCGAAACATTAAGTCAAAAAGTGTTTTCAAGAAACGTGGGAATATATTCCAAATATTTTTAACCCCTGAATCTTTTGACTTTCTTCGTAAAAAATTATAAAAAGAGGTAAGGAATTGCTTTGAAATTCCTAATCTTTCAATTAAATGTGAAAACATTCTTACAACTGATAATTTCATGAAAAATCACTGCGAAAAATGGTCTATTTCAAAATTCCAGATATAATAATTTAATGTTAAATACGACTAACAACCAATTCTCAATATGAAAAAATGCTCAGTGGCAAAAACAACTATAAAGGCAAACACTGAAAATGTTTACGAAAATTTTTCCATGGAGAAACGTTGCAGAGAAAAAGCTGAAAAACAAATTGACTATAAATTTTTACCTAAAATTTTCTAAGAAAACATGAAGAGCCCAAACTATAATCAGGAAACAAAAATAACACCGAATGGACTTTGCTAAAAAAATGTTTAGGGTCCGTGCATTAGAATTTTGCACAATTTTCTGTCAACTTTTTCCCTAAAAAATTAATAAAATAAGTATTGTGTTCAAAATCCGTAACGATAAAAAAATCCATGAAGATAAATTGAATAAATTCTTTGGAAAATTTTGACGAAAGCAGGTTATTTTCCAAAAAGCCATGAATCCTTGAATCAAAAATTCAATAAAGTTTGTTCAACGAAGCAATTTATAAGAACACATCACATTTATAAGAAATCTCATTCAAAATTTCAATTGATATTTACCTTCAATTTCACGAAAAGAACATAGCAACGCCAAATAATACAACGAAAAAATTATTGGGAAATTTATTTTATTATATAATGTCGATTTTGTTTAAAACTTTCAGGTATTATTTGAAAATTTCTAAGGATAACTAAGTGTCGGCAACCAAATTTTGAAAGGGAAATATGCTCAGTCAAAAAGTGTCACAAAAACAAAATTTTTAACAGAATAATTTTTAAGCAAACATAAAAAAACAGCACAAAATACATAAATAAAATAAATGGGTGTTTCTTGAAAAAATATCTCAATCGAAAAATTTTCATTGAAAATGTTCACAAAAATTTTTGCAGGACTTTTCCGCAAAGCGTTCAAGTATATAGTTCTCACTAAACTTACGTGAATAAAATTTTTATCAAATGCTTGCGAGTTTTTTTAATAGGATTCCGAGAATTTTGCGACTTTCACATACAATATTTTGGTTGTTTGTTTTTTTGAAAAACTTTCGCGAAAGTCACAACAATCACAGTGTAAGCAAATTATGAAAATATTTCCTATGAAAGTTTAGTGACAAAAAATTGTTTAAAAAGTTTTTGTAATGATAAAGAAAAAAGTTCGAATCTTATTGTAGTACATTTGAATTAGAGTTTAAGAAGAAAATTATGTAAGAAATGTTCTGAAAGATTCTGAATGGTTACATTCAAGTCACTGTCACATTCGCCCTTCCATCATTTACCTCAAATCAATTTACAATCGGAAAAAAGTTCAATTACTTGAAACAACCACTTCCACTGTTGAATTGAGTAGGCATTGTCCTGAATTGAGTTTTCTTCCACCTCAAACCCCCTTCATCACTCCGTAATGGCAAAGGAGTTCATATCACTTTGATTGCGCCATACATTCCATGCGAAGGGGACATGAGAAAAACTAATTTTCACTGACCCAGAAAAATTATGCAATAATGCAATTTTACTTTCAACCAAAAGCCATCTGCTCGGATGTATCTTTTTCAACACACAATCTAGCTTTGTGGTCGACACTATTGCTACTATATTTTCTTTCATTCTGTTCATTTTCTTCGTTTCTTACTTTTCATTTTCTTTCGAGTCAAGTCAAGTTTTTCTAGCGCTAACGCAACAAAAGGCAGCACATGTTAAACTTGCGGTGTCATGGCACACCTAAACAACAGCTTCGGGCAAGGAAACAACAGTCTATTGTATACGGAGTTTGCAGAAGCCTCTGATTTCCTATATACCACAATATCTTTGCTATAAATTCTTCTGTAGTACATATTATGTTGATGCACTATAATATGAGTGAACTATATAACCAGGCACAAAGGGGCGTACCAAGACAAGGAAGAAGTTGCGCTCCGTTTGTAGTTTGATGACATCAAAGCAATGATGGAAGAGTTAAAGGAAAAACCAAAGTGAATATGTACGAGTATATCTAGAGAGAGAGAGAGGTGGCGCGAGGAAAAGTGTTAAAAATAGAAAGAAAATTCATTCAACCGAAATGCTAAGTTCACTTTTATGTAAGAAGTTATTCACATCTTGGCATAGTTTCCAGCCAACCGACCAAGAAACCAGCCAACCAACCAATTGAGTCCACTTGAACTATGCGTTATGAAATCCTGTTTACAATTTTGAGTTTATTTTATCATCATAATCATCAATGGCACATCAGCCCGAATTGAAAATTCGTCTCCTATTAGGATTTATAACAATCTGTTAATGTCAAGAAGAATTGCTAGATCCTCACTGGTATACAGGAATAGGACGCCCTATGCTCGCCACTACCGTCTTTGGCACACTGTGGGCACCACGAAGAGGGGACATCGGTTCGGTTTTACTCATCTTAGCATTTTATAGAAGTCTCAAAGCTCCGAATTTTTTAACAAATTGAAACAAGTTTTTTATTTTATATTTTGATGTTTCAGTAGAAATTTCGATCTTTGAATTTCAATATTTTTATATAAGTAACAAAAGCTGTAATAGACAATTTAGTAAATTACTTTTGTATTTATACTAATAAAAGCAAACTTTTGTCTTAAAATCTTCTGGACCGGACTCCAGACTATCTAAGCTCACAATGTTGTGTTATGAACATCAATTTTTGAGAAATAAGTGCCCACACCAAACTGAAACATTTCAAGCAAATGTGCTTCGATTTGTATAAAACTTTACACGTGCATAGCGAAGTTTTTTTTAAAAATCTTTAAGGTATAGTTCCTTGTCATATGTTTTCATTAAATTCAAGTTGGAGACATTAATTTTGTATTATTGTTCGAACATTTTTAAAAGCTTACCGAAAAAAGTATCTACTAAGAGAGTTTATAATTGTAATATTACACGGCATGTTATATAATTGAAGGACTCAGGATGAGGTGGCTCGCCAGGTAGATTTATTTTTGTGTGTCCCCGGTCAACGTTGTCAATCGATTTGTAACGAATAGTTTTGATCAACTTGAAAAAAATACAACAAGACATTTGCTGAGTTAAATTTAAAAAAAATATTTTGGTAGTAAAATTTTTCTATGAAATTCCGACAAATAAGCATTTGATGAAAACTGTCCAAAAATATCATACAATACAATTTAAAATAACAGAAAAAAACTAAATTTATCACAGTTGACTTTTGATAAACATTTCCCGGGAAATTTTCATAACAATTAACTTAAAATAAAATTTTTAAATTGAAAACTCAAGGAAAACTCATTCGCTTATATGTTTTTCAAAAATATATATTTGAAAAAATATAAAACAAAATATACTTCCAACATAGATTGCAATGATAAATTTTTGGTGAAATCTACTAACGAATTTCATGAAAATAAACATATGGTAAAAATATTCCTGGATTATGTTGAAAATTTTAATTGTTCGAATTTTTTACGTAAGCCACTTCGCAATAAAATAAAAGAATGAAAATTTCCAAAAATTGCTTCGTCACTATTTATTGGTAACAATTAACGTAAAAAATTGGTGAAATTCTTTTTTGGAAATTAATTTCCAACAAGTTTTGAACAAAATTTTTTTTAAAAAATATTCTGTAATTATTAAAAAAAAATATTCTGTAAATTTTTTAAACATATTCCATAAATTTTTGGAAAAATATTCTATAAATTTTTAAAGCAAATATTCAATGCATTTTTTTTTAAAAAAAAAGTAGGCTAAGATACAATGAAATATCCAAAAAATGTCATTCCATTCCTTTAACAAAAATGAATACTGAAAAAAATGCCCGAAATAATACGACTTCTGCTAAAAATTATTTATAGATTCACTTAAAAAAATAGTGCATATATGGTGAAAATTTAACGGCAAACTTTATGCAAACTATTCATCAATAAAAATTTGTTTTAAAACAACATCATGAAATGGAAATTTCATTTAACTTTTTATCCACAAAATTGATGAAAAGTTTCTGAAAAAAATAAAATGAAATGAAATTTTACCCGAATGCATATCCCCCGAATAGACATTTCCCCGAATGTATGATCCCCCGATTGTGCAATTGTTTCTCATAACCATCCGTATAAACATATGTTATCACCTTTCAAAATTCTCGTCGAATAGTATTATCAAGTAGTATTGAAAATGAATAGTGGGCCTGAAGTTGTAAATGAAATTCGATTATTTGTGGACGGGTACTTGTATTCGCGCTACAGAATCGTGTTTAAAGTTGCGAAACAAGGAGTATTGGTCGTGCAATTACAGTAACGTTCCCGCATGGACTTCTTACTGTAGTGAAGGGACCCGATATATCTCGACACCAACATGCTCCGAATCGCGAGGATTCAGAGGCCAAAAAGCGGAGGTTGAAGATTTGTATACATTAATCAAGGAATTAAAAAAGGAGCAAGGTGACACCGAAATTGCAGTAGTCGAATTATCCCTCGGAAAAAAATCAAGGCCGCGCCGAAAAAAGGCTTGATATACAGCAGCGATTGAAAACTGTTGTTAACAATTATGAAAATTACGAAAAATATTTAGAATATTTGCAAGCAATCGGTCACTTAATAATATTGTAATTGTATGTGTACGTGTAAATCGATTAAGTGTAAAAATAAAATAAACATGTGTGTGCATAAAAAATTTAGTGAGTGCTGAGAAATTTTATTCGGTAAATAATTAAAAGGGTATTCGGGGATTAATTGATTCGGGGAAATAGTATTCGACGATTAATTGATTCGGGGAAATAGTATTCGGGGATTAAATGATTCGGGGAAATAGTATTCGGGGATTAAATGATTCGGGGAAATAGTATTCGGGGTTTAATTGATTCGGGGAAACGCATTCGGGGAAATGAACGGGAACGGACTATGCCATTTATTAGTTTCTTTTTGAAGTGCGTGTTTTTTCTACATTGGCAATAGTAACACGCTTGAAATAGCACCGGATATGTAGTGGGAAATCTCCGCTATAAGAATTGGAAACATGCTATATAATTGATTTTTATGACAACTTTTTGAAGATTTGGTTTAAGGCGAAATTCGATTTAAACAGGATAGCGCATCAGGCCATATCCTTTGTGAAACAATCGTATTTTTGTGCACTATTTTCTCAAAGAAAATAACATATGGTCCATTATAAATGAAGGCATTGATGATAACATTGTCATAAATATGTTTTTAGACATTTGTTTGTTTTGGTTAATTTTACATATTTTAAGCATATTTTTAAGATTTGTTTTGAAAATACCGTAAATATAAATTTATTTCTGAACAAAGTACATCATAATATAAGTATCCAAGAGTATACTTTAAAATTTGGTTCCAAAAATATTATTCAGCCGCTGACAGTAAATTTTCGTAGGCACCGCAAAAATAAAGTAGTTTTACGGTGCCCAGCATAACTCATCACTCGATCATCTGATGACAAAAACGAAAAATATTTCGTTAGTTCATAAGTTTCGCAAGATAATCACATCAAGATATGTTATTTAACGATTTTTTCAATTTTTAAATATCAGTTCTAATTAAAACACGATTTTTAAAAAAAAATTATTAAAAAATCGATAAATTTGTTATTATAAAACAAATTATAATCATTAAAAATAAAATATCTCGACGAAGTCATCTTGCGATTTACAGACACAGAATAAGTGTGCAAAATTTGAAAAGGATCGAATAAATAGATTTTGAGTTAGAGCGTTCACCGGCTTTGAAATGGCTAAGTGCTGGAAAAACGCGTTTAAAAAAAGAAAAACCGCCAATTTACAGTTTATAGCGCGTCTAAGAGCAGAGTTTTAAAATCCTGTAGATCCATCAGTTTTGCTCCAATCGACCTAAAATTTTATCTGACTACTCTTGAAGAGTTTTACTAATAAAATGCAAAATAAAATAAAATACCATAATCCCCCCTTAAGTTGCATTTACGGGGCTTATGGTTCGCGTAACGATTTTTTTTAAAAAAAAATGTTTATACGCTTATAAATAATTAATTGTTTCACGGGGTAATGGTTCATACAAAGGGAAGTTTCGAATTAAGATTGTAAACCATTTACACTTAAAGTAGATGTAACATCGAAATGTGCTTTTAATTTGTTGCTACAGAATTTATTTTGGTAATTGGATAAAACTAACAACATTAGTGTAGTGAAAGCAGAGTTTAAAGGGATGTACTCTCCTGCTCCTACATCCATATCGTAGTTCCTGGGTACTGCGTCCAACATTATTCAATTTCCTGATTAGCTATGTAGCTTACGCTGGAGGCATTTCAGTGATAAAATCTAAATTGCCCCTAAATTCCCTGAGGTCATTTTGTTTTTCAGAAATTTAGTTCCATAATTGTGAAACTTAGAAAATCGATCTATGGAAATTTTCAAAAAAAAATCGATCTCTTCGACTTTGCACCAGGTTTTTGCAATTTGGTTCCACTTTTATGCAGGTTTGCCAAGACGCGTAAAATCACGCGCTGGGCCAATTCACTCCAATTGGACGAGCGAGCACTCGTCTAGATTCAAAGTTTCCGACTTGTGTGGATATAATACGCCAATACATACACGCCATACAACGAGCCGCACCCTTCCCACGTCGTGTTCGTGCGAGCTGATGTGGCACGACACAGCAAGTAAATTTACGCACCCCGGGAAGCTAGCCTTAGGGAAATTTATGTTCGCTGAAATGTTATACATTCATCGTAAAATATGGAAGAGAAAGAGATGCTACAAGATATTGATTATAATTGACAAGAATAGGATTAAAATGCTGTCTTGGATAGCAATGCACCCCTTCTTTCAACGTGAACCCAAAAATGTTATCCTTGAAATTTTCGAAAATTTCCAAGAATTGGATGTCGTGGTCTTGCAGTTCTACTTTTCTTAAAGTAAGAGCTCTATTCAGTGGTTCGGAAAGATATCATTTTATACCAATTATTGACAGTACTCCTTTAAGAAGTTATGTAGTTATTCAACTAAAAAAATCTTCCTTTATCAGTGAGTCCTGGAAAATTTTAATTTATTTGTTTTTCATCCTAAATTTGATGAGAACCTTCAGTAGGACCAAGCATAACATAATATCTATTCATTAGTGCATGTCCTGCCAGGAAAATTCCATCAAGTTAATAAATCACCTAAAACATCTACCACTAGAAAAAATAATTTGGACCAGCAAGGATGCTCTGAAATAATCGCGTTTAAAATTAAAAATTTTGCTTGATTTTGACATGCCTATACGTCGAAATCATGCATCTTGATTCCATTCTGTTATCGAATGGCTTGTCACCCTTCAGTGCTCATAAAATAATCATCCCCCGGCTTCCAAGCAACAGGAACGCTCGGCAAAGTCAATTCCATGGCAACCAAGCCCAGAATCATGAAGAAGGGGAGCATGGAAAAGCGATTCCCGCCAAGCAGTTCTTGCTCAGACAGAACAACCTCCCCGTGTCTTTTCAGGGAGCTTGCCTGATCCGCTGAGTCGAGTTGAGCTGAAACCGCGGAAGCTTTTTCGCGTCACGTATGCTCCACTCGGCCGGGCCCGACCACGCAGCGGTACCATCGCGCTTTTGCTGGCCTGCTTGCTCCCGTCCACGCCACCTTCCCCATACGTTGCACATACGTAATCTTGTTGGACGGTGTTTGGTGGCGCTGAATGTGTGCCACGCCGTCGCCATGCCTCCACACGTAACTTTATATATAGACCAAGCATTCGGGTTCAATGGCTGACCCAATTTCGACAGAACGGGAATCGTTGTAGCGATAGCTGTAGTAGCGCGACGTTGACGTAGAAGACCCGCCAGCGTCGCGTCGCGTCGTGCTCCCAAGCCGACAACGTTCGAATCGCATTCATGCGCGCACACATGGGGCCGGGGAAGGTTGATGGGGGTCTGGGATCAGGTCGGGCTAGCTGGCTGATGGGAGCAATGGGGGGGGGGGGTCATTAAGTGCACGAAGAAGGGTGTGCTAACAGCTTGTTGGGCTGCAAGGATGGAATCGTTTGATAGTGCCAACCGGCCCCGACTTTGCCGATGGATACATTTTTTACCTATTGATCGGATGGATAGGAGAATTGATTAAAGAGAGCAAACACATGTACATGTGTGTTTGCTAGGAAAATATAGAAGCGACAGATGTTTGCTGAACTGTTTGACTGTTCATCATCCTGATAGTTTCAATTTCAGGCTTCCGGAAGACAAATTAGCTAAGGTATCTGCTACTACGTGATATACGGTGCAAGGACAAACCACTAAGGTCCTGGATAAATCAAAAGCATTTATACCTAAGGAGAACTGTTTGTCGTTTGGAATTCGAGCATGTGCAAGGAAAACAATAACGTCTTTGGGAAACAAATTATTTATACAGAAACTTCTAATCTATGCAGAAACTTCTACCCGATGCGTTATTTTGCACACAGTACAGATTCATACATACATTTAACATGCTGAGATACGTACATACATATCCAGGGGAAGAAATTCTGCATTGAAAGTTTATAATTTTTTGTGTCGTTTATCGATAAATCTTTTGCATTTTGTAATAAGATAACAATTTTTGATCTATGCAACAACAGAAGCATGGAAGGAATCGATTAGAAAATTATAATAGAATCAGGTTGCGGACGTGCCTAACATATATGTGAAAATTTGCGGATGGGTATAATTAAATTGATATAAAAACTGCTTTAAGTTTATTAGAAACTTCAGGAGTTAAAAATGCAAATAAATAAAATAGTAATAAACACAAATACTTGCAATCATAGGATGAGTCAGCAATGATAAGGATTGTCGAACGAAAATCTCGACTAAAGTTGAAGCTAGCCAGACTTTCGTCTCATTAACCTCACGGATCTGCAGTCCCAGAAACGAAACAATAAACATTTGATGTCGAGCGGACAAGCATGTTCAGCGTCTGAAGGAAAAAAAGGTGCGTTGACTGCTGTCAGGCCAACTAAGTTTGGTGCATATTATCGTGGATCGCTTTCCCTAGACCTTGCACCGAATCTATTTCCTTTCAAATACATTCAAACTCAATACCAAATCAAATTTTGAGGTTATACCTCTAACTCAAAATCTGGATGAAAACCTACCCAAGTATACAAATATCACAGAGTTTATCCCCAATAAAACTCTAGCGGCAGCAAACAATCCTTTAGGTGGCTATACCTCCCTCGTGGGACAACTGCCGTCAGCGGAGCTCACCAGCCATACGTGTAACTTCTAGGAGCCTGTCCTAATATGGTCTATTGCTGACGGTGTCGCATGTCAAGCGTGACTCGGCCCACCATAATTTCGTCAGGTATCGTGACTCTCACCTACTTAAAATCAAATGTAAAGGATAATCCAGATTGGAATTCATACGTTAGGTTTTTTTTAAATTTGACGCGATATCGTGGTTTTCTGCTCAACTTCTTCAGAACAATCTTGGTGTTAGTGGTTGGCAATAATAATTCTTATTTTATGATTTGTTGAACAATTCATGCACTAATAAACAATTCAGACGCAACTCAAATATTCAGAGATAGCTCCGACGATGTAAGAAAAGTATATGAATCTATTTTCAGTATAAAATGGTCTTTAAATAGTCTGTTGAGGAAATTTTCCGTTTGAATTATTTAAAATTTTTAAAAATTATTAAAAAATAATTATTTAAAAATGAGTTAGTACAAATTTTAACGCCATTGCTTCTGTTTCGTCTTTGTTACATTGCGAAATTAGAAACCCACATTTTTGTTGTAGCAAATTTTCTTAGTTTGTAAGCTATTGGGTTGTTAATATACCAACAGGAGCATCGTAGGCAAATCTATGTAGGAAATCCTAAGAGTTAGAAAAATAGTTAACATTTTCATTACCAGGTACCCTTTTTGAGTTGAAATTTTTCAACATATTTTAATGTCTTTATGTCTGCTCCTCTTAGTGGTAATTTTGTTGTTGTTATACTATCTCTTCATGAAAGAAAAAAATAATTACTTGGGTTCGCAAAAAAAATCCTTTTTAAAAAATTTTCCAACATTTATTTAACAATAAAATTATCTCAGTATTTTTCAATAAAATCAATATTTCCACACGCATTGAATTTCTGCTTTCGTTTTGTTCTCCTTATGAATAAACAAAGAAATTCTCTATAAGGCTTTTAGCGTTTCATCCTTAAATTTTATTATTTAGTCTTATTCAAAAAGTTTAAATAGCTGCATCATATTTTATATTTTATTTATTCCATCATTTTGTAAAATTTCTTCTCGAAAAGTTATTTTGCCAACTTCAAATCATTTCCATGGAATTTTTCACTAATTTTTTCGGAAATTTGAAATCAATATTTTAATAATAATCAAACATTTTCGTGAGATATTATTAAAATTTCTTTCGTGTAATTTTAGTTAAGAAAAATGTAATTGATAATTTTGAGGAACAATTGTAAGGTTTTTTATTCCGAATATTTGCAATGAAAAACTTGTATGTAAACATTTTTTTTTTCTTTGGGTTCTTCGACAAGTATGTATTTTCTTAGTCTTGTTTATTCATCTTCAAAGAAATATTTTCTGAAGAATTTATCAAAGAAAAATTACGAAAAGGAACAATTTAACCTGTAAGATCCTTTGTAAGAATAATTGAACCTTTGAAAAATACCCATAAACACTTTTAACCTTAACATCTATGGATATGTTTCTCTCAATTATTGCGTGGAAATTGTTTGAAGAAATAATATAAAAAATAAATATAAAAACAACAATTTAAGAACATATAACCATATGTACATTTACTCAAAGTTAAATCAACAAAAATGATAAATTTATTCTTAGAACTTTCCCAAAAAAAAACGCTAAAACTCTTTTAAATTTTAAGAATAACTCTGCACCACATTGTAACAAACTATTGGCATCAAATACAAATTGTTCCTTTTTTGTTTAATTTATTATTTATTTATATTCAAACGCGTTTAGCTTATCACCAATTACCATAAAACTATAGCAAACCTAATTCGTTTGGAAATGCTACTGCAGTAAACTTATACTATCTTCCTTGAATCTTGTTCACAATAATTTTTAAGGGAGTTTTCTACTTTTATTTTCAACTTTTAGAAAAGCTGATAATTTTAATTCATATTTAAAACCGTGAAAATATTCCAAAATTTATGTTCTTTGGTTATTTTATTAGAATTCGAAAAATATAATGAAATACAACAGAAAATCACAAAAACTTTCGAATTCATAATTTTTGAAAATACCCAGTTAAGTTGGCTTCCCATGGCGCGTAAAATCACGCGATACGTCACCTCACGTTAACACTTCGTGGAAAGAGTATGGCTCGCAGTGGAGTGTGTTGAATTTTATTATCCAAGTCGGAAATTTCAAAGCGAGGAACGGTGCGTGATTTTAAGCTTCGTGGGAAGCTGTGAATGAGATTCGAATGATTCTGTGCATTATTAGAGTTTCGAAATGAAAAAGAAACCATTCAAATTATTTTATTAATTGCAGTTGTTAAATTAAATATTAAATTGTTACAAATCTAAAAGATAACTATTTGATTGCAGTGTTTTAGTCAAGTGTTAATTTTTTATGAATTTAGTTTCATTGGTTTTAAAAAAGTTACAATCAAAAAATATGAAATGTATTGTTTTCAACTTTTTAATGAAAGTTTTAGTAGATTTTCTATTTATGTTTTCTGTTCTAAATAATCTTTCTGAATTTTCTAAATGTAGTCCGATTTACATGAGATTTTCCTGAAATGTTGAAACAGGAAAAAACTGGACGTCGTAGTGAATAATTTACATGTTACTGTGAAACACAAAAAAAATATTATAATCTCGGCGTCTCACGACACGTGATTTAACGAGCAAGCGTGGCGCTCAATTTGAAAATTCTGACTCGCGTGGATAAAGGACACATCAATACGAGCCATACCTTTCTCACAGCTTGTTGGTGTGAGCCGAAGTAAAGTGAGGCGCTGGAAATCACCCGCCGTGGGAAGGCATTACATAAATTGTGAGTTTCCAATGTTGAGACGGTACAAGGTGAATTATGCAGAAATGTAGCCACAATTTTTCTTTATGCTACCAAAAAGTAATCAAAAAGAATATAAACAAAACTCACTTCAAATATGCAAATTGAAATAAACATTCCTTGACATTGAAGTGATCGAAAAGATTAGTGAACGTCTACATTTTTTTGAATAACTGAAGCTGTCTTTTATAAAATCTTGAAATATTTTCATTTTATAACACTATTACACTTCGTTTTTCTTTCAATAAACAATAAAACTCCACAGTTCTCTGAAAATCGATGTTTATTGAGAAAATTCTAGATGACTACAAGAAAAAACTGTAACTGCACTTAATTTTATCAAAAAACTTGCAAAATTTGCTTTTAAATTTTCAAAAATTTGCCTCTTGGCGATCGGCAAGGGCTTTAAAAATGTATTTTTGAATTTCAATTCACAATACTTAAGTTTTATTGTATTTTCAAACCGGAAAATTACTCAAGTTTGCCAAATCTGGAGCAATTTTCATGCTGCTCAGCCCACGTTGGGCGCTTATTATCGGTAATCATATGAAAGCTCAAAATCACAATTTTATTTATGCTTCCAAGTGAAAAATGGATTTCAAGTATATTATCACAAAATATATCAACGTTAGCTGAATTTCATGAATTTTTATGCAATTTTTCTTCAATTTGTGCCCACGTTGGGCGCGAAATTTGAGTCCGATATTATTATGTTCTACGATTTATTTAGATAAAAAATTCTCTTTAGCTATGAATTCAATACGACTAAATTATATTTTAGTCGAGTCAGGATCACATGAATAAGAAACGGTTGAAAAAACTCACATTGAAAACATCAAAAACTAACATAGCTTTGCTCCATTTTCCACTACAACACCAGTAACATAGATATTGATATTTCTATCATCATCATCCTCATGTACCAAGTTCAGTGTCCCTTTTCAAAGGTTAACCCTGGAAAATCGACAAATCTGCAAAAGAATACAATGCTGTAGTTTCACCCTCTGTACCATTCGTCTCGTCCTTGATGGGGGGAATGTGTGAAGAGAGGGTTACTTTAGATTTGGCGTAGCCATCATCTCATCTGGTTGCTCTTACTAGGCTAGCAAATCGACAGCCCAGCCAACACCAAGTGGTGTACAGTGCGTTTTCATGTGAAACTATGTGTGTATATAGTTCAATCGTAACTAGGATATGACCTTCAGCAGTTCCCTGCACCGAAAACTGCATCAATACTTGACTTTGCGAAGAGTTTGGGGAAAAGCTCGTTGGGTATACAATGCTCTTGTAGTGGAATCACATGTTCAACCACTTGTCCATCTGCACTCATTCATGCGTATTATGCCACGCATGCCCGTTCATCTCACTAATTTAAATTCAGCCACGCGTGCCCACAAGATGCCCACGAACAGTATTAACACATAAATCACAAGGGTCATTTAATATGAATTACATACGGAGCAATGCCATCCCAAACGTGACTAAAAAGTGTCAAGTAGACACGGCGCTCTTTTTGATGACCACTTGCAAGGCGTTGGAATCCTTGCAATGTGATTATGGGTCAACATGTGAAATACGGAAAACTAATGAAATAAATTATAGATTTATTACAAACATATGCATTGGTCCTGTGGGAAAATAGTTTTAAGTCAATGTTTAGAAAATAGAAATTAGGCTAAGATTTTGTATAAAAGGAGAAAGATATTTGGAATAAAACAACATTCATACAAGTGAATTTGGACTGCCTGCATCGGCACCCTTTCATTTGAGTGTTCATTGCGGCGCTTGCGCTGTACAGAAATATAGGCAGCTCACGCTTGCCATCAGCTTTGGCGCTAGACGCCGATATTTAGGTGAGTCCCTCCTTCCTCTAATTGTTATCATAATGGCCCCTAACGAAAACTTATTACATGGCGATCCTGCCAACCTATTTGCCGATATTTAGGACCAATAATGGAAGGTTTTGAGGAATTATGGGAACAATACTCCCCTGGTACACCAGCAAGAGCACCAGCATACAAGGCGACAGGACGAAAAGAACTCGCAGCAATCGGACCGAAGCCACTCACAATAGAGGACTACCGCAAGAAGATAGCGAAAAAGCAACCACCACCGCCGATCAACAAGGAGAAGAGGAAATATAGGGGTGGAAAGAAGGTGCGATTCAGGATCGAACGTGCGAACCTATACCGCTTGATAGCAATAGCAAAGGGCGACAACAGGAGGAAGCTGTTCCAAAAGCTAAAAGAACTAGAGAGATCGTATGTCGACAACATACAAAAACACGAACATGGGCAACTGCAAGTCGGTGAACCAGTCGACGTTTCAAGAATACGAGCAGGCAACGACCACGACCATAATCTTCATAATAATAGCAATTACATACAATAAGTAGAACAAATATTATGTTAAGAAACAGTCGACTAGGAATGTAAATGTATAAAATCTTATAACGTTATGTGAAAAAAAAAAAAAAAAAAATTTTTTTGAATAGTTGATGGACAAAATTAAAGAATTATTAATTGAAACAGAGAAACTTTTGTCTAATGCAAGAAAAGGTTTAAAGAGATCATATAAACCAGAGACAATACAAGAAAAACTAAATCGTTTGGAAGAAATACAAGAAACCTTAAGGAAAGAATTCGCAAAATCAGATTCTGATAAATATTTAGACTTGAAAATACGTTTCGTCAAGTCATCAAAAGAACTAAACCATATATTAATAAGTATGCTAACTAATGGTGTGGACGATCAGACAAACGACGACAATATGGCTAATTTCGAACTTCATATGGCGATGAAAGTCATTCCATCCTTTGAGGGTAGAGCAAAGGAATTAAACGCATTTTTAAAAATTGTCGAATATATAAACAAGAAATTGAATGATGCATCAAAGCCGGAACTAATCGACTTCGTCTACAATGTTAAACTTGCGGACAATGTGCGCACTTCATTTAGCGCAAACATCCCTAACACCTTTGATATTTTAAAAACTCAACTTTTGGCTAGGTACAAACCCTTGAACTCTGTCGCGAACATTCACACCTCGCTAAGTACCGTCACCCAAAATCGTTCATCTGTTACACAGTACAAAGAACGAATTTTGTCCCTTCTTGGCGAACTTAATCAGCTCCAAATAAATGATTTAGGGACCAACGTATCAACAGAGCAGAAACAAACGATTATCAGTCTGAACGACACTTATGCTCTGACTATATTTAAGAATGGTCTGCACGACCAATACAGAAAAACCATTTTTGCCGCTAGACCACAAACACTAGCCGATGCCATTAACCTGACAATGGAGTTAGAGAAGAGCAATGCAAACACCGCAAGTAATATACTACATTACAATACGCGAAACGAGCGAAATATGATGTCAAATAACAGATACAACACTTCGAATGGAAGACAACACATCCAGGCATATGGCCAGAGCAATAATAACAATAGAACGAATAGATTCGGTAATAATGGTAACAGAAACTTCAGTCCAAACAATTTTAATAATAATAATAGAAGGTACGACGCCAATCAGCGCAGTAACGGGAACAACTTCAATAGAAATAACGCGAATAACAGAAATAATTATAACAGAAATAACAATAATTTTAGAAACAGACAAAGCAACAATCGGTTCAACAATAGTAATATGAACATGAATAGACAAATCAACGTCATTCACGAGCAGGGAAACGAAGAGGCATCCGGAGAGGAATAACCAATAAAGAAGTAACAACTCCTACCGGATTAACAGGATACAAAACCACTAAAATTTACAAAGTATCCGCATCTAGCCCAAGTTTTATCAGGTTATTTTGCACGAATACCAAAACATATCTGACTTTTCTGATAGATACAGGAGCAGATATATCTATATTTAAAATAAATAATACAATATCGTACATAGATGAAAATAATAGATGCAACCTTACTGGAATAACCAAAGAAACGATAAAGTCCATTGGTACAACTTGTTTAAATCTGAGTATTGGCGAATCTAAACAAATTAACACATTTAATCTAGTAGAAAAATCGTTCCCAATCATTACGGATGGGATTATAGGAAGAGATATCCTAGAGAGATATCAATGCAAAATTGACTACGAAACATACACAATCACATTCATAATCAACAATGATGAGGTCACAATACCAATGAATACGAAGCCATTAAAAATGTACAATTTTAGAATTCCTGCAAGAACTGAGGCTATAGTACCGATCGACCTAGACCGAAGTGAAGACAGTATAGTACTCAATAAAGAAATACAAAAAGGAGTTTACGTAGGAAATTCAATAGTACCGTCTAAAGGTATCTGCCACATTAAAATACTAAATACAAATAATGAACCATGCAACATCAAGAATTTCAAAATAGATACTGAACCACTATCAAACTATAATATATTAAAGAACAGCAAGGGATATAAAAATAATCCAGATCGTTTACGAGAGCTACTACAAACAATTAGATCAGACTACAAGGACGAGAGAACAATGGGTAGCCTAATGAAAATAATCGAAGAGTACCAAGATGTGTTTCATCTCGAAGGCGAAAAACTCTCAGTCAACAATTTTTACAAACAACATATTGAACTTTCTGACAGTACACCCGTATACATCAAAAACTACAAACTACCACACGCTCAACTGGAAGAAATTAATGACCAAGTGAAAGAATTAGAGCGAAATGATATCATAGAACCATCTATTAGCCCGTACAATTCACCACTTTTAGTAGTACCTAAAAAGTGTTCTAGTGATAAAAAACAATGGCGATTAGTTGTAGATTTCCGTCGTTTGAACAACAAAATAATAAACGACAAATTCCCATTGACGAGGCTAGACGATGTTCTAGACAGATTAGGTCGAGCTAAATATTTTACTACTCTAGATATGACCAGCTCATTTCATCAGATTGAATTGAATGAACATTCTAGACCTTTGACAGCTTTCTCTACAGGAGACGGTCATTTCCAATTCAAGCGATTACCATTTGGACTCAAGATTTCGTCCAACAGCTTCCAAAGAATGCTTACGATAGCACTGACCGGTTTAAGTTCAGAAGCATTTCTATATGTTGACGACATTATTATTTTTGGTTGTAGTGTCGATCATCATAACAAAAATTTAACAAAAGTACTACAACGACTACGGAAGTACAATTTAAAACTGAACGCACAGAAATGCAAATTTTTGAGACCAGAAGTTGTCTACTTAGGCCATCTGATAACTGATGAAGGTATAAAAACCGATCCTACTAAAGATGAAATCATACAAAACTATCCTATCCCGAATAACGCAGATGAAGTTCGTCGGTTTGTTGCTTTCTGCAATTATTATAGACGCTTCATCCCGAACTTCGCCGAAATAGCAAAATGTTTAAATGAACTGTTAAAGAAGAATGCAAATTTTGTTTGGAACGAAAAATGTCAGAAAGCTTTCGAAACTTTAAAGGAGAGACTTATCTCACCTCCCATCTTGCAATATCCCGATTTTGAGAAACCATTCGTATTAACAACAGACGCATCTAGTTATGCCCTTGGAGCGATACTCTCCCAAGGTGATATTGGTTCAGATCTACCCATCTCGTACGCAAGTAAATCATTAGGTAAACATGACATCAACAAACCTATAATTGAGAAAGAGCTACTTGCAATACATTGGGGAATAAATTTTTTTAGACCCTATCTATATGGCAGAAAATTCATTGTGGTTACTGACCACAGACCTCTGGTATCATTATTCACGCACAAGAATCCATCATCTAAACTAACTAGGATTAGATTAGATCTCTCCGATTATGATTTCGAAATTGTGTTCAAGCAAGGAAAAATAAATTGCAACGCGGATGCATTATCACGCATCAAGCTAGACTCAGATATTTTAAAAACAATGATTCCTCCCGAAATAGACGAAAAAGTCAAAAAAGTGTTGGCAATAACAAGGGGTATGTCTACAAAACAAAGAACAGACAATATAAATAAAAATACTACGATAGATGAACCCGATACACCAGTAAAGTCTGATCAACTTTACGTATGGGATTGCACATCAATATCAGAAGTAAGAAAAGTTATGAAGTTGAAATTTATATTGCGCAAAAATAATAAATTCGATATCGTCAGAACAAGCGACGAAGTCATTGTATACTGTAGTGATAAAGTTACCGAGAAATACGTTTCCGCTAACGAAAAGCTATCAGCGAGCTCAAATACAATTAGATCGAATGTTAGAATCTGCAACGATAAGTCCAGTGCGATATACGTATCCACCATGGAAAAGTTGTTAGATGGAATTCTCGAGATGAATTTATATGAATTAGCGTTATCAAATAACGATGATATCTTCAAAATAATAAGTAAAGAAGATTTCAAAAATATAATTAATATGTTGCAACAAAGTAAAAAATACGAAAGTCGCGCAAAACTAAGTATAATGTTATACGAACCCCCGAAGAGTATAAAGGATACAACAATACAGAATCAGTTGATACAAGAATATCACGACACGCCACACGGAGGACATTTAGGAGTGAGAAAAACCCAATTAAAACTTAAACAAAGATATTGCTGGAAAAACATGAACAGCATGATAAAAAACTATGTCAACAATTGCAAACAATGCAAAATAAATAAACAAGTACGGCACACAAGAGAACACATGATAAAAACCGACACACCTACCACCAGTTTCGAAACAATAGCTATCGATATCGTAGGACCATTAAGAATCTCGAACGACTATAGATACATCTTGACGATGCAGTGTGAACTAAGTAAATTCGTGATAGCATCACCACTAGAATCCAAAGACGCCAAAACAGTCGCGTACACATTGGTGAACGACCTTATATTAAAATTTGGACATTTCAAAATATTAAAATCTGACCAAGGTACGGAATTTACGAATAAATTAATGCAAGAAATTTGCAAATTGCTTGAAATTAAACAGATATTTTCGACTCCATATCATCATCAGACACTAGGCACGGTAGAACGCAACCATCGAGTGTTAAATGAGTATTTTCTAGCTTTTACCGAAGATCTAAATTGGGACAAGTGGATCCCGTATTACACGTTCGCATACAATACAACTCCACATGTTGATAATGGCTACACGCCTTATGAATTAGTATTCGGCAAATTACCATATCTACCCAATGATATAGTCAGACAGACAGACAAAGTCTACGATACAGAAAATTACGCAAACGAATTGAAAATTCGATTACACCATGCGTTAAACAAAGCAAAGCAAATAATTGAAAAAGTCAAACAGAAACGTGTCGACAAGATAACAAAAACCAATCCAATTCATTTAAAAACAAACGATTTAGTTCTCTTGAAAAAGGAAAATAGGAGAAAACTTGATAGACCTTATATAGGACCTTTTAGAGTGATAAATACAAATAATGTAAACACAACAATAGAAGTTGATGGTAAACCAAGAAAGGTCCACAACAATGATTTAAAATTGTACAAGATGATTGACTATAAAATATAAATATAAGAGACTAACTAGTAGCAATTTAGAATAAGTCAACAATATTAATTATTTTGAAATTACGAGTATAGTAAATTAAATATTATATGTAATATTAATTATAGTAACAAAATAAAAACACATGTAATGAGACTAGATATAAGCTCACTGAAGTATATTTTGAATTATATAACAATGAAAAGTAACATACTTATCCTACCTTTAGTTGAAAAATCCCATGTAACCCATGCATATGCAGCGCGGATAGCAAAACATACAGATAATTATTTTTTTGTGTTTCGCACTAATTACTCAATTAGTACGCAACACTTCTAAACGGTGAGGGTGTAGTGGAATCACATGTTCAACCACTTGTCCATCTGCACTCATTCATGCGTATTATGCCACGCATGCCCGTTCATCTCACTAATTTAAATTCAGCCACGCGTGCCCACAAGATGCCCACGAACAGTATTAACACATAAATCACAAGGGTCATTTAATATGAATTACATACGGAGCAATGCCATCCCAAACGTGACTAAAAAGTGTCAAGTAGACACGGCGCTCTTTTTGATGACCACTTGCAAGGCGTTGGAATCCTTGCAATGTGATTATGGGTCAACATGTGAAATACGGAAAACTAATGAAATAAATTATAGATTTATTACAAACATATGCATTGGTCCTGTGGGAAAATAGTTTTAAGTCAATGTTTAGAAAATAGAAATTAGGCTAAGATTTTGTATAAAAGGAGAAAGATATTTGGAATAAAACAACATTCATACAAGTGAATTTGGACTGCCTGCATCGGCACCCTTTCATTTGAGTGTTCATTGCGGCGCTTGCGCTGTACAGAAATATAGGCAGCTCACGCTTGCCATCAGCTTTGGCGCTAGACGCCGATATTTAGGTGAGTCCCTCCTTCCTCTAATTGTTATCATAATGGCCCCTAACGGAAACTTATTACACTCTAATTGAATGGAGGAAATCGTTTAAATTTTATGGGGATGAATTTGTAGCGATGGGAGTACGAAGTGGGCTGAAGTGGTTACTGGGATTATAATAAATCCAATTTATGTAAGGATATAGTTTGGGTTTCTTAAATTGCGCTTGGATGGTTTAAGCAACCCTATTTTGTCTCTACTAGAAATGCGTGTAAAATATTCAGATGGTCTTAAAATACTGATTAAGCTCAAAAGGTTATCTACAGAATAGTAGAGCATTCTAAATTCATAGAACTCTTAAATTTGATAGATGTTCTCACGAGTAACTTCTCTATACTAAAAACAATCATTTACTCCTTTTTATGTATTGTTTAGTCCTTAGGTTTCTGCCTAAGCTTCGTCAGTCTGCAAGAAATTCATGTTTTTCTTGTAAAACGTCCTTGCTAGTAATTAACTCGTTTCAAAATCACATACTTAACTGCATGTCATATTGCATGTTCTTTAATTCCGTATTATTATTATTATTGACATGACCAATTTCCACCGCGAGTCACGTGCCTACGCCACTGTTCTTGCAATTCAACTAGCAATTCATGCTAGCATTTTCCACTTGAATGGAAGGTGTGGCGAGGAAGGAGGGTGGGTTCTGCTCACTCACAGTAGTGGAGCGATGCATGAACTTAATGCTGCACTTGCACTATGCTCATGCCATACTATACTTTGCCAATCAATTGATATACATAAGTGTTATGTACGTTGCCAAGCTTTTCAATGGTCTAGCGATGAGTCGGGGGTGCACAGAGGCCGAAGGGGTAGAAACCTTCCAATGTAGTTAGTTGGCTAGAGCAAAAGCATAAGTATCATCGTCATAGTTGCTACGGAGTCGACCTCGTGGCAGGTCTTTGACCCAAACTTGAAAACTAGGTTAGTTTGGTGTGTTTTCCGTCACCACCAGGAAAAACGCTTTTTCTTTCAACTGCCACCCATACAGGCGAAGTGCAAGCATAGTTTCAGCTGTAGTATTGTTGCTGTGATTCTAGCCCAGTATCAAACAGATACAGATGCAAACAGCTTCGCTGCAAGCTAGCCAAGCAAGCAAGTTAGCTATCTGCTCAGCAGTGGAACTATAGTCACGTATAGTATAGGAGAGCTTGGAGGGTGAACTATTGCAACGTTGCAGTGCTTTAGCTATGAATCCAAGGGCAGGGGATGCAGGGGGGACTCAACACCTAGAATAGATGCAAATATAATAAATAAATAAAAACGAATGAAGACGCTTACATTGGTGCGCTGCGACCGACCGTTGGCCATATTATTATTCACCTCGTAATTGATCTTCACCTTATACCTGCCACTTAGAGCGGATCTAGAAAGTTAATGTTGAGCACACTCAGCTGGCCGGTACTTGCTTGATAAAAGGGGGAGTTAAGCACCGAATGGGAAATCGAAAAATCTAAATTTTCAGGAGTTTTATTAAAGAATCACTTGAGAATGTGTTGAAAATTTAAAACCTTACTGACAACACGATACGTTTTGCAGACCTAAATCGTAAATTTGCTCATATTTTCTTCATAATATTGTTAAAAGCTTAGATACATGACATCTGAATTTCAAGCAAATCGAACACTATTTGACTATTTTAAAAAACGGCAGAAATAAAGAATGTTTCTAACAATATCTTGTAATGTTTTTTCTTCAAAAATGAATTGCATGCTTCGGTTTAAAATAAGAAAAAAAATGCAATGCAATGATTTGAAAAATTGGCTAAATTTAAATAAATCACCGAATAACCCAAGTTTGAAGTATTCAAAATACTAAATAGATTTTTTCTACATTATTTTTACTAGTAAGAAACATTATCCTAGCTTTCCAACAAAAATTGTGTGTCATACCTCAATATGCAATATTTTTATAGTTTTTTTGACCGCACCTTTTCCGCTTTCCAGGATAATATTTCCCACAAAGTGTATGAACAATTTTCATAAATCAATTGAAAATAAGTTCATTCAACTGTTTCAGTTCTTCTTAATATATTTATGCAAGACATATTTGTGGAACTTTGTCAGAAGTCAAGTCAAATCATATAGAATTCATTGGGATTGCCTAACAAGGTTTGATTTGTACGTAACGAAAGCTGCTAATGCCAATAATTTTGGTAGAATCTCAACCAGCTTAACAAAATCAAATTTAAGACAGAAAAAAATTCTAGAGAATGTTTAGTTTTTCACCAGCTTTTAATAATAATGAATTAAGAGTGCATGTCGTAAGCAAACTATTGTCAGCATAAATCCTTGTCAGAAATTGATAATTAGTTTATAAATATATTTTCTTCAAAAATCCTGTTAAACTTGAACAATGCATTATGCCAAAAAAAATTCCAGCGATTGATTTATAATTAATTAGATTAGGTAAACTTCTCAATGTATGTCGAAAAACCATGAAATGTGGTTAAACTCTTTTGAAATTTGTTAACTTTCACAGAGGAGTTACCAAAAAACAAATCTACCTTAAACTTCTTGGAGACATTGCCATCTCAGTCTAATTTCTGCGTCCTCCTGACATTTTTGTAATTATTTTCAATTTGCAATCATTGAACGCAGCAGAAAATTCATTGAAAAAACTTTGTAAACATAGATTTCTTGATCATAACAAGAAAATAATAAAAACAAATAATGAAAATATTTATAATTTTAAAAATTTTCCAAATGCTCTAAGTTAAAAGTGATATAATTTCACTAAATAGCTCTGAATAGCTTTCAAAAAATAATTCAAAGTTAAAAGAAACATTTATGCGTCATACCATGTTTAGTCAATTCAATCTAATTCAATTTTGAAAAAAAGGTCCAACGCATTTTTCAAAATTTTGCCTGTACAATCCAATGCTGATTATAATGAAATTGGAAATTAAATTTTGGGTAATTTGTTGGAAGCTCTTTCGATATTAAATTTGTTCTTGAGCAATGTCTGAACACATATTGAAAACTTCCAGTCAAAATTTAGTTTAGTTTTTCCAAAGAGTTTTATTTATACATTTTTCGTGTCCAAATTTTAAGGATATTTGACTAAAATCTTTCTTGGTGGTTTTCTAAATAATTCATTAAATAATAACATCAAAAATTAAATTTATAAAAACTCGGTGAAAATTTTTTTTGAAAATCAAATTTTTTCATAAATCATTTCTGGACACAAAATTAGTTATTCATTTAATTCTGAACTCGACGCAAAATTTGATTTAGTAAAATTTTTTCAATTTATTTCAAACGCAGAATATTTTCTAAATACTTTGAAAAGTTTATAAAAAATGTTCAGATTTTACATTGATTTTTCGGTCAAATGCTTCGAAAGCTTTTTCTTAATAAAAAGAGGAAATTTTTTGTTTCGGATATGTTATTAATATTAACATTAAAATAAATGAATTTCAATTTTAGAACACGTTGCTTGTTCTTCGATTATGCTTCATTTTGAAAATGTTTGATACTCTAAAATTTGTCTTCAGCTGCAAATTTTTTTTGGTCTTTTAAGTTAAAGCAGAACATGATAAAAACCATTTTTGAAAATTTCTTGCCCATTTCTGTGAGTCAGGTTCATTTTCGCATTGACTTTTTACTCAAAATACTTCTCATGGAAATATTCCCCCGGAAGTTTTTGAACAAAAAAAACATTTCCAAATCCACTTCTCGGAAATCTCGATTGGAATGGTTCATCAAATTTTAGTTCAATTACTTATCGGAAAGGTTTAATTATCGGGTATTGTTTGTGAAGAAATTTTTTGATGAGATATTTCAATTGAAATTTGTAGCGTTCAGCATTTTTGCCAAAAGTGTAACAAGAAAGGCTTGAATACTTTCTCTACGAAATTTTCACGTTAAATTTTTTTTGGAATTTTTAATTCTTCTTTTAAATTCTTCGCCAGTTTACCAACAATTGAGAATCTATAAATGGGGGAAAAGACAGTAGATTCAAACAAAAATTCACTGAGATAATTTCATCTAGACTTATATTGCTGAAAGTGTATATTTATTTTCTCACTAGCAAGAAACTTTTATGGCATTTTTGAGAATTTAAGTTTTAAAATTTTTGCTCGAAATAAGGATAAAAAATCTTACTGTATATTTAACTAACTTTCTAAAAGCAACTTATTTCCCAGAATTTTCCGATAATTTATTGTGAGTAAAAGTTCGTCCACTGAGTGTTTAAAACTATTCTCTGTAAATCGTTCAAAGTGAATCACTAAATTTTTATATTTATGTTTAGTTACTTGAAACTTTATGACAACGACAAGAAGAAACTCCACACATTTTGCCAAAGTCTTAAGCGTCCAAGGAAACGTATTTTGTTTAAATTTTGAAGTAAATTCACTTCCATGGGAAGTTTCTAAGAGTGTATAAATTTTAACCAAAATTTTCGTAATGAAATTTTGAAAAGTGTCGTTAAAATATAAGTATTTCCGAAAATAGTGAATTTTAGCTAATTTCAAAGTAAACTGATTTTTTTATAGTTCATTTCTGTTTTTTGCAAATAAATTTCATTAAAAATAAATGAATTTTTTTAGAAATAAAATGTGCTTTATAATGTAAAGGGATTGTGGTTTCCGAGGAAATTTTTGATCGGATCGTGAATAAAAAGGGTCATGCAGGTGGCAAAATAATTATCTAGCATATCATTTAACGCACAGCGGAAATATTTTGAGTCAGGCACACAAAATGCTCGTAGATGCAATTTTGATACGAATATTTGATTGTGTTCATCAACAAAAGATACGTTCTTATGATTTTTAAAAGGAAATCTACAATGAAATATACTTTGATTTCTTTCCTTGCATTCCAAGACTCATTTTACAGAACGCTTCAAACATTCTACAAATGTCCATCAAATACATCAATGATCCAACTTCCTCCTAGAAAAAGCCGCCTCCGACGCCCGTCAATCATCATTCCGAATAAAAAGTCACCCTCAACTCACCCCTTTCGAACGACCAAACCAATAAACAAAATCACTGCACAACAGCAACGTCTGTCCAAGAACCAAAACCGGCAAACAATCCGCAGGCCTTTGATCTAAAGAAAAAGTCGAGGTCCAATACTAGCACTTTGAGGTCAACCCGATGACTTCCTTCTTTCCAATTCCGTCGCATTAATGTCCACATATCAGCATACGTAGTATGTACATGCATGTATGAATTGCATAAAATCAAAATGCAAATCTGATTTTCGCATAATGCCAAAGCATTTTCAGGGCAAGTCCATATGGTGGAGGGTTGCACTCCACCAATTGTGGTGCTCCCAAGTCGGGGCCACCGTCCGACGACCTATGGAATTCTGCACAATCAATGTAGCCCCGATTCCTTAGCAACATAGCGTTTTCCGTATAGTGGCATGTTTGTTGTTGCTGGTGTTCAACTATTTATATGTTGACATGAATGTCTTCTATGCGTTTTCTAGTTGAACGAAAAAGTTTTTCCTGGTTCGCGTGAGTAAGATCCCCTTCGATTGGGGCTTTGTAATGGTGGAGGTCTAATAAAGTGGATATATTACGGTTGGAGAGCTGGGTTGCCAATCATAGGAGTATTAGTGATTAATATCGAAGATCGTGCAAAGATGAGGTCCAGTCTTTTCTAGGGAAAAGTAAGGATTTTCGGCAAATTGCCTAAACTCTTGTCTGATTGTTCGGAACCAATTTTTGCATTGTTCCCAGAGTTCATCCTCCTATAAACTTACCTAGCCAACCCATATTCGCATCACATCATTCACAAGCAAGGAAGTATATGCTTTTTAAAAAAACGGATTCACTATTCAACTTAAAATCTCGTTC